>JANAVB010029816.1:8623647-8829824 GCA_029216955.1 Iris pallida | reverse complement strand
GAATAGTACCCCTTTATAGATAATTGGTAGTCATATTTATTTATTTTTGATAAGTACCAGTTTCATATAGGATGGTAGACTGCCTTACAGTTTTGATGATTATTTTTCTGATCTTTTTCTAGTTTAGCACCCTAGATTGCTTGTGGTGTTTTGATACCCTATGACTGTTTTGGTTTAGCATGACTGTATACCTAGATGAGACTTCACTACCACCGTATGCCATGATCCTGTATGTCGTCCTTTTAAATCATATGATTTGTTAAGTTCTGGGACTTTGATTGTGGGGGTTTGACTGGAAGGAGTATGAACATTTAATTTCGATGACGAATTTTTTTAAGGTAGATAGATTTGTCACCCCCAGTTTTCAGAAACAGGGGTATTTTTATCATTTTACATTTTTGAATATTTTTAAAATTTATTTTATTATTTATGATATTATTTTGGGGTTGGAATTTATTTTATTATTTAGATATTGTTTTGGGGGGTTATTTGGTCGGGTTCGAATTTCACCTCAATCTGACTTGAAACGGAACCCGGGGTGGTAGTTTGACTCTAGTGGGACCCACATACTAGTTAGGCATGGCCCACATGATATTAATTTTAGTCCACATGATATTAATTTTAGTTAGTATTAGGACTAATATTTATGGATTTAGTTAGTTTAATTAGAGACTTAAAACTAGACTAAATTGACCTCAACCTTTAACTCATTCCTAATTTAAATCAAATAGATTAGTGGAGGGCATTTTGGACATTCAAATAGGGGACAAATCACCTTTTGGGCAGCCACTATGGGGGGATAAGGAGTGAGTCACTCCTTCATTTATTTGTTTTCATCCACTTCTCTCTCTTGTTCTTCCCCAAATTATTTAGAGATGAACCTCCATTGATTTCATCTCCAAATCAACCCTTTCTTCCACCAAATCTCTTTATTTCTCCTCTACTCCATGGTTAGAGGGTGCTAGCCAAGTTTGGGAGGATTCGGAGCTCGTTCGTGTCCTTTTAGAATCTCTACGTGTCGGTGTCGTCGTCGGAAGGATTTTCTTTGAATCTCTCTCCCGGAAGGTATAATCTCTCTTCTAATCATCCCTACATGAATATAGAAATATTTTAAACCCATAGAAATGACCCCCATAGTTTGTATTCCATTTGTGTCCATTTCCTGTCCATTTGGAGGTCATAGAGTGTCCTTTGTGTTGTAGTTGTGTCCATTGGGAAAAACCCCAAAATTGGACACACTATGTGTTGTTGTTATGTATGAATGAATTATTACTGTTTAATCTCATATTTTTGTATTGGAGATGTGTTCTCTATAGTGTCTCAATATATAATATATATATATATATATATCTATATATATAGATATATATATATATATATATATATATATATATATATATATATATATATTAGTGTAGAGAGTGAGTTCTTGATATATTATGTTATATACTTGTGTTCTTTTGTCTCAAACTACCTAAATTCGTCTAATATTTATCCACGTTTTAGTAGCAATAGCAACTTAGAAATGTTATAACTTTTAGCTTAAAACTCCGATTTATCTTCTGTTTTTTTTAAAAGAACCGTATCGAAGTTAGCTTTCCAAATATATATTTTAATAAGCCAAATTCGTTCTGAAACTTTCTGTAAAATTATTTGAGTGTCAGTTATACGAAAGACTAACGCATTTCGATGTTTTTGCGATTTCGGGAGATTTCGGACACGAAAATGCGATCCGTTTAAAGTTTCGGAAAGCTAACACAAAGATCTATAACATACTTTAATTCTAGAATTTAATGAATGCCCAATTGGTACAGTATTGGTTTTAAGTAGAAGAGTGACTACACGATATATGCATTTTGTGTAACCTATGAGCCTATGTAGTATGGATATTAAATGAATATAGAGTATGTAATGCATGATATGTTAGATGAATGAAATAATATATATATGATATATATTCTTTTACATTAATGTATATATATGGTTGAATGCAAGCATGTAGGTAATGCATAGATGCATGAATGAAATGAATGTTTGCAATATGCTAATATAAATACAAGTATCTAATATGCATAAATGTAAGTATAATATAATACAAGTATACATGTATATATCATGTAAATATAATATACATGATATGTATATATGCATGTATACAAGGTAAGTATGTATGTATTTCTATAAACTGAGTTAACCTATAACCTTTTACACACATGCATTCATACACCCTTTGATATCATGTATCCCATGTCACATACACCTACATATCACTAAATTTTAGAACATTAACACATATCCTTTCACACACATGCCAAACACACACATACTCACTTACTCTTATATATATATATATATATATATATATATATATATATATATATATATATTTATATATATATATATATATATATATATATATATATATATATATATATATATATTAGATGAATGAAATAATATATATATGATATATATTCTTTTACATTAATGTATATATATGGTTGAATGCAAGCATGTAGGTAATGCATAGATGCATGAATGAAATGAATGTTTGCAATATGCTAATATAAATACAAGTATCTAATATGCATAAATGTAAGTATAATATAATACAAGTATACATGTATATATCATGTAAATATAATATACATGATATGTATATATGCATGTATACAAGGTAAGTATGTATGTATTTCTATAAACTGAGTTAACCTATAACCTTTTACACACATGCATTCATACACCCTTTGATATCATGTATCCCATGTCACATACACCTACCTATCACTAAATTTTAGAACATTAACACATATCCTTTCACACACATGCCAAACACACACATACTCACTTACTCTTTTATATATATATATATATATATATATATATATATATATATATATATATATATATATATATATATATATATATATATATATATATATATATGTATGTATGTGCCTATATATATAGCTTTTCTATATATATCTATGTATATAGCTATATATAGGAAAGCTAAAAATATATATAGCTTTCCTATATATATCTATGTATATGAATATGTGAATATGAATAATATATATATACATTATATGACTAAGTTTGTGTGCCTTGTTAACTTATGGTTTAGTTTTGTGCTTGGTTTAGCAAGTGACTTAGGCTATGAGTTAGTAGCTATCTTGGATACTTGATTTGCATATACTTAGTTTGTTTAGACCTAGAATAACTTGTTTGACCTAATTTAGACTTGTTAGACCTAGTTTGACCATAGTTGACCTAGGTTTGACTTTCAGGGTTGACCGAAGTTGACCTAGAGTTGTTTCGACTTAGAAGAACCTAGGATAAAATAGATTGCTTGTAGAGATTTATTTATTACAAATTGAACACCTTGTAACCTGTGTTGCTTTAAATAGGACTCTGTGGCTACAGTTGGACCCTCTATACTTATCAGCTGTTCAGGTTATCAGGCGAGTGCATTCTCTGATCATTTCATATCCTGCTTAGAATTATTTCCTGCATTAAATTACTTTACTTGATACTGTCACGTTGGTCACACGGATTAGTACTATATGGATCCCTTCTTGAGATGTTATTCCTTCATGGAGCATCGGGTACTCTATGTTCTGTGTGTTTCACTTACATAGCGTATCATATGCTTCTTTGGTTCTTTGATCACTTGTGACATATACTCATATGATCACAGAGTCTTCTCTGAATCCTTATCCCATTTATTGGGTCTATCAGAATCTCCATTTATGGGACTACTATGTACCACCCTTCGGGGCTTATCACCTTTTGGGGGATTATCACCCTTTGGGGGCATATCACCCTTCGGGGGCTTATCACCCTTTGGGGGCATATCACCCTTCGGGGGCTTATCACCCTTTGGGGGAATATCACCCTTTGGGGGCTTACCACCCTTCGGGGGCTGTTACATAGAATTATAACATAACCTGGTTGGATCCTTGTGTATTAATTGGGGGTTCGGGGGAGTATAAATAGTCATGTGAACAATTCTAAAGTAGAATAGCCATGTATGCCTCTTTAGTATAGCCATGTGCAAATCAAGCCGTTCACATGTCGACTTTGTACTCTAAATCACTAGTCACTGGTAGCTCTCTACTTATAGTAGATATTTCTATTACAGTTCTCTCTCTGTTTACATACTGCATTTTTTTCAGTATCTATATCTTACTTTACTGCATGATTATATTTTCTAACCTGCTATGAACTGTTGAGATGTACTGTGCTCGCTCCTGTCCTGACTGGACCTGTTGATAAATTTTACAGATAGCTTGGAGGTTGCCTGCTAGCCTAGAGGAGACACATTAGAGGTTGTTTAGTTAGCTATTTTCAGTTGTCTGGAGTTGTATTTACTTTATGGATTACTGTATTTGAGCTTTGAGACGTATTTCTGGGTTTGTGTATCTTAGACACTTAGACTTCTATCTGCTGTATCTCTTTTGGATTTCATGTTTTATCTATCTTCCATTATGCTCTACCTTAGATGTGATTGAGTTTACATTCTGCTATGTCACCCCCATTTGGAGAGTATAAACTGCATAGCCTTATACTGTTAGATATATATGACCTAGGACAGCGTTCTACCGCCGACACTGCGGCGTAGGCTGGACGTACCCACGTCTCGTGCCCTAACTCTAGGGTGCGGGTCGTGACATTGATGGAGCTCCCCAGCTCCTCGGTTTCTCTCTCGTCGACCGGTGGCCGGCCGTCCCCGGGTGGATGGGGCCCCACTGGCCAATCCCCTCGCGGGGAGGCCCCCCTTCCCCGGCCGGAGTTTGCATGGCGTGCGGCGGCCCCTCCCCCTTCCTCTCCCTTCCTCGGAGCCGCCGTCGACCCCGGCATCGTCGGCATCACAGTTCCCGGCGCCCTCGGCCGTCGCCGGCCCCGGCCCTCCTCGGCCCTCCGCTAGTCTTCCCCGGCGGCCCGTGCGCTGCACGGACACACCCCGGTCCGCCGCTCCCCAGGGTCGTCGTCCCAGCCGCAGGGCCTCCCCCTCCCTCTGCGGTTCCTGGTGCTCCTCCAGCCCAGGCTCCTTCCGCCCTGGCAGTCGCCCCATCTCCGGCAGCCCCTCCTCCCGAGCCCCTCCCCGCTTCGGCTTCAGGCTGCCTCTCCGCACCCCCTCCCCCTCTCGCGCCTCACCCCGACTCGGCGGCAGCTTCCCTCCCGGCGCCTCCCGCCCCGGCCGAGGTCTTCCTCCCCCACCTCGACTCCCAACCCGCCGCGCCCTCCGCCGCGGCCGAGGACTTCCTCCCCCATCCCGACCCCCAACTCATCGCGCCACCTCCCCTCTTGGCAGAGGCCACCCACCCTGCCGCCCATCTAGCCGCGCTCCCCTCTTCCTCGGGCTCCCTCCCCCTGCCCGATGCCCGCTAATCCCCGCCTCCATCCTCTTCGGCGGGGGCCTACTGGCAAGACCCCTACACCCGGAGGTGGTACTGGGTCTCCGTCCCAGCACAGGCGGCCGCGGCCCACTGGCCTTCCTCTGTCCAGGGAGGAGCCGGACTCGCTTACGCTTCGCAGTGGGGGACGCTCCCCTACTGCTAGTCCCCGCCTCTCGCCCCTCTTCGTGCCCCCTCGCCGCTGGCCCTCCACTCCGGCCAGGCGTGGCCCGGGTCAGCCCTCCGCCCTCTCCTCGCCACCTGTCTCCCGGCGGTGCGCCTCTCCCCCTCGCCGCTGTGGACCCCCTCTCCGCCTCCCTCGCTGGCTCCCCCACTCCCCTTCTGGCCACCCCTGCTCGATAGCTCTGTCTCCGCAGCCGGCTATCGGACCGGATCTCCGCTCCGTCAGCTTCCTTCTCGACGCACTTGGCCCTTCCGGCAGTCGCCCCCCCTCCCCTGCGCCTCGGCTTCCCCCTGGAGTTCTTCCTCCCTCTCCTCTGCGCCGGACCCCCCCGGGCACCGGGGTTGTCTCCTCCACTCAGAGCCCACCCGCTTGCCTCAGGTCGGTCGGAGCCCCCGCTCGCCCCGGATAATCATCGCGTCGTTCGCTTCGGGCCGCCATCTTCCACCTTCCGCCCTCCGTTCCTTCCCGCGAGGCCGTGCCCGCCCCTCCCGACCGAGCCCTCCTGTCCGGCGGCCCTCGCCGTGTTCCCCCGCCAGAGTCTCCTCCCCTCCGCTCGTGTTGGCCGGCCTCGGGGTGTGCGCCCCCCCAGCGTGCGCATCGGGCCTGGCGTCCCCCAGGCATTGCGCTGGCTCGGTCGCCTAGGGCCCCGCTCCCGAGCGGACAGAGCCCCCCTCGGCCCACGCGCCAGAGTCCTTTTTCCCTTTTTTTTTCCTTTTTTGTTTTTCTCTTTTGATTTTTGAATTTCATGGGAAATTCGTACTTTTGTGTGTGTGTTTGGCTGTTTCCTGTTTAGTTTCAATAAATTCTAGTGTTTCCTCAAAAAAAAAGGCGGGGAAACGGGGGCTGAACCGCTGGGGAAGGAGGAGACCAGGGAAGAGAGGGGGAGGGAGGCCCTGGTCGCTCTTCTGGGCGGACCGACGAGGAGGAGGGGTAGCAGATCCGCCGAGATCAAGGAGGGTGCCACGGTGGCCGGAGGCGGCGGCCGGAGGGGGGATCCGCGGCGGCCGGAGCGCAGGGGCTGGCACGGCGGGCGGGGTCGACGACACGACGGGGAGGGCCGCGGGGGCTCCACCGAGGACTGCGGGGAGCCACGAGAGAGGACGAGGGGACGAGCCGGAGGGGACGGCCGGAGGGGCTCCGGCGAGGGGGCACATGGGAGAAGAAGACGACCCCGGGGTAGGAGGCGGAGGGGGAAGAGGAGCACCGGGCGGAGAGGACCGAGCAGAGAGGAGCTCCGGACGGAGGTTAGTAGTAGCGGCTCGACCCCATGGAGTGGGCGTAGGCCGCCCACTGCACTACGGATGAAGCGCCAGAAACGCCGGAGAGGGAGGACTGCCAGAGGGGCGTGGCCGGCTGGGCTGGGACGGAGACTGTAGTGCCCCGTCCCTACATCGTGCCCCGTCTCCGTCCACGGGGTGCGCGAGAAAGGAATACTGTCGCTATCGATTCGGTCGGGACCGATTGGTCAGAATCGGCCGAGTCGATCGAACGGGAACGGTTGAATTAAGATCCATTCCACGTTATGGAATGGCTTCTTCGGAACCAAGTCCCATATTCAGCAGGTTGCGCCTCGAGGATTGGCTCTGCGGCTGAGTCGGAAGAGACCTCCCGTTACTCTGGTTTTCATGCCGTATTTGATTTGGCTTTGGCTTTCGTTTTCGTGAATGCGCTTTTCGTGAATGTTTTCGATGGGTTTTCGTGACGCGTTTTCGAGCTCGCATTCATATCAAAATTCCTTGAAATACACAGTGTTCTAATCAGTTGCTTATGCGATTGCAGGTGATCGCGTAGGCGATAACATCGCAGCCAACCGGTCGCTCGCTTGAAGCAAGCCTAAGGCAAGTGACTGACCTCCTTTGCCTCGTCCCTCTACTTCAAAGCTCAATATGTGAAGTAAAATAAATGCTAGTCATAATAGTGTAGAATCAAAGAAATCGTTGCACGATTCTTTACAAAACACTTGTTATCGAACTGCCAGTTTCGAAAAAAGAAAAATGCTTCCTTATGCAATCATACTTGGTCTATGCAACACAATGAATGAATCGATTAACGTTTATCGCAACGATACGGCTAATTGAGTAAAACAACTAAGTTCAAAGAAAAACGGTCATTGGACAACTTGTCGACAAGGTGTAGTTTCCTCGAACGGTTACCTAGGCCAAGGGACCGATTTAGCCCGGGAGGAACGAGTGTATAGCAAGCGCCAGCCCTTCATCGGCGCGAGTTATGCGGGAACTTTCGCACAGGGCTTGCTACCCGACGCGAAAGGGTCGCCGTCTAACTCAGCTATAGTCCGAGATGGCTTGACATTGCCAGTGGCCTTCACACCCTTTTCACTGCTTAACAAATGCACATGGCACGAGATGATTTTGATATCTGCTCATGTTATACAATTTCATATGCTTGCCTCAAAATATGTTAACATGCAAATCGAGCAGGATGGTTAGAAAGATCATTGAAATAGCTAACTAACATGTTTACGAAACTTATTGAATCAAATACAGAGCTTGGATTTTAATTAGCCATTTGCCAGTACATGTGATAGTACTGATCCTCGCTCTTTGTAGGTCCCACGAACCAGGAAGGACGTGCCAACTAGCTCGGCGACGTTCATGACTTTTGAAGCTTCGGCCGTGGGTCGAAGACTTTCTCTGCGACTCTGTAAGCCCCTGTTTTTCAAAATTTATTTTTAATTAGTGTTAATTAATTTTTTGTGACAAATTAGCCTTAAAATAATTATTTAGATTTTTAGGAATTTTTCTAGAATTTTTAAATGATTTTAAATAAGTTTTATATATTAAACATATCAATTTGCAATTTTCAAAATTGTTTTAATATAGTTTTGTAATAATTAGAATTGTTTTAATATCAGTTTGTAAATAGTTAATTGTTTTTAATGCGGAATGCAAATTTAATTTTGCATTTAGACGCTGGAAGGACCTAACCGTGATTTCCTAAACTCTAGGGGGTTTTCTGCTAAAAACCTAAACCAAACCCTAACCGACCACCGCCTCTGCGTGTCGTCGTCTCCGGCGATCCACGACCAAACCCTAACCCTAATCCTAATTCTAGCCCTAATCCCACCGCCCTAGGGTTCTATAAATAGCCCATGACCCCCCAGACCCTAACCCTAGACTCCACGACCACCACAGCCCCCTACGCCGCCGCGACCAACCCATCTTCCCCGACGAGACTCGCCGGAGTTCGCCCTAACCTAGCCCGACGCCTACACGCCACTTCAACAGCCCCGACCACCACCATTCGACGCGTCTCTCGGAGACGATTGCAGCGCCACCACTCCGCCACCGTCACGACGCCTTCTCCGCCGTCCAGACCCTTCGACAGCCACCCCGATCGACTGGACACGTAAGTAGCAGTGTCCTTACGAGTCGTGCGTGTCTCGTGTTGTGTCCATATTGTTCGTCGTGTCTTGGCGAACGTGAACGTGGAACTGGACACGTGAAACTCGTGTCATGCGTGTCATAATCAACCCGGACACTTAGACTCCTGTGTCCCTAACTGTCAGGACACAGGACCGATATTTATATTTTTTTTTTATTAAACTAACTTAAACCAAATAAAACTAACATAAAACCTATTCCTAACACAGCGGGCCGCTGGCCCACTGGCCAGCGCGCAGTGATCAAACACCCCCCCCCCCCCCCCCCCCCCCGCTGGCTCAGGTTCGAGCCCCCCTTTCTGTTTCCTTTTTTCTTTCTGTCTTCTTTCTTTTTCTTTTCATTTTGTATTTATATATATATATATATATATATATGTATATATATATTAATATATATATGTATATACTGTATTTTAACAGTATTTAATATATATGTATATATTTTATAGTTAGTAAATTTTATATATATATGTTTATATATACATTTTCCTATGTATATATATATTATATATATATACACTATATTATTAAGTGTGTTCTTATATATATATATATATATATATATATATATATATATATATATATATATATATATATATATATATATATATATTTGTATATATATATATATACTCAATAAATTAAGTATTTTTCCTTATATATCTATATATACTTTAACATAGGTATGTATATTCTTTTGTACAAATTAGCCTTATTAAAATAATAATATTTATTTTATACTATCACCAAATTATATTTTTATTGTATTTAAATTACTGCAACCATTTGGTGTCCAAGCCTAGCATGGGTATTTGGGCTCAAATGTGTTTTCACACATTCAAGACCTGTACAAGTCATATTGGACTTGATTCATGGCCTTGGGTCCTGTATTTGAACTTTAGTTCAAATTATATACATGGACAAAATACGCAGATAATTAATTATTGTGTGCATTGCTGTTTTTAATTTTCTAAAAATACTTAAAGTATTGCTAAAATTATGGAAAAATAGTTTTTAGATACTTTGTTAAGTTAGCTAATTTAGTATAATTTTTGTAGTATTTAATTTACTGTTTTGCCACTAAGTTGGCATATGAAACCAAAACTCATTTTCTGTATACTTAGGAAAACTGATTTTTATAAAATATTTGTACTGATTAATAAATTCCAGAAAAATTATAATAAATTTCTATGATTAACAAGGATCACTTTGATACTTTGCTTTAAGAAAAACTAGGCTTTTTGTCTACTTCAAAAATTGTTAGAACACAATGATCTTTTGATTTATTTATTGATTAATTACGACTTGTAGCTTTTTGTGTTATTTGGAGTTTTAGTCATATTGAACCCCATCCCTCACTAGTATAAAGACCCTAGAAAGTTAGTTAACATAGTGTGTCACCCCACATTGGTCTCCTATGCCAAGTCATCATTTTGGCTAGGTGCCCAGTCACAAGTCGTGTTTTACCAATTAGTGTCCTAGTATTTTAGCTTAGTGTAAAACTAAGTTATTATATTTTACTTCTACAGCGACGAGTTACTGGACATCCATAGCACTGTTATCGCAGCTTGTTTTGTTTTGCTTTGCTAGAGGCAAGTACTTTCTACGAACTTTACATATTGTCACATAAATGAACTGCAAACCCCACCATGTTAAATGCTGATCCTTGGGGTAGCAAGTTAGAATCTCTACATGTTGTACTTTCAGTTACTACCATGCTTAAAACAGTCTTGATGTATCTCTCACATGATTAGAATATGGGTTATGGGGAAACTGTTAGTAGTGTACGTGATTATGCCCCCTTCTCCCGTACGTATGTACCGAGCAAGGTTGACATTTTATATGTATACCTTGTCGTATGCTTTATCTCAACGCAGATTTGTACGTATGTACATCTGTCGCCGTTTCACTTGTACGGAAGTACATTTCATTATGTGCCCCCAGCACATTGTACATCTATTGACCGATCACGTACCTGCTACAGTTTTAAACATTACATATACATCTGTCTCTATGACATATGTGTCCTTGCCATGATAGACTATGTGATGCCATGCTTTCCAGTTATTTCTCACATGTTCATTCTCATGTTCATTTTCATGTTTCATATGCTAGTTTGCTAGATTTAGTGCTTGCTCCCGTCCTGACAGGATAACGTTGTAGGTGTCCTTACTGAGGAGGAGTTACTCTGCGACTCATACTATGGAGTTACTGCCGAGGACCCGGCTCTGCTTTACGAGGATTTCCTGCAGGGAACCTCGCCTAGTTGTCTTTTGTTTACTTAGACTTTTGAGAGTAGACATGTATTAGACTACATCATTTTGTAACTGGACATGTATCCAGTTTTACATTTCAGTTTACTTGTACTTGGATATTTTACTATATACGACGACTTTTGTGTTTGGAGCATTTATGATTCTTCTTCACTTATAGAACTGTTAGCACATTTAGTCTTATCCTGTTGTCTTTAGAACAGCTTACTACGTTTTATCTCAACGTAGGCTGGGCATGACTCGGCCCGGCCCAACAATTCGGGTAGCGGATCGTGACATGTTTTTAGTGGTGGCCCATGCAGGTCCTGACTAAACTGTTTGGTTACGTTATTGTACCAAGCATGCCTGCAATTAGGAACTTAAGGTAATTAGACAACATTAGGAAAGACGCATAGAACACTTAGAGGAATGCTAGGATTGTAACATAGGAAATACATCACATGTTTGCTATTATAATTAGATTTTCTTGCATATGATTGCTTGCTTTAAATAAGTCCTTATAAGTCTTTTTATGTGTAAATTAGATGGTGCTTACTCGCTCGTCCCAGTATGTTACCCCCGAGAATGGGGCCCTTCATATCCAGTCAGCTGACCGGTTGACTGATACACCTCCACCTACCACATTCCCCCACTCCACAGATCCACAGACCCAGATACCACCTTCCACATCCCAGTCCCAGCAGGCCCCGATACTTCCACCACCCCCTATCACTATACCCACCCAGGCTTCCGTCACACTCGACGGGACCCAGCTGCTCACACTGATCCAGGGGTTCCTAACGACCCATCAGGAGCAGACTACCCTACTCCGCCAGAGCATGGAGCGTTCTGAGGGACGTCCCGTGGTCCCACCACATGTAAAGCCACGGCAGAGAGCGGTGACAGTCAAGGACTTCATGGGTCTGAATCCCAAGGAGTTCTCAGGGACTGAGGGCATAGTAGTAGCTGATGACTGGCTAGATTCTGTAGAGAGGAAGCTTTTGGGAGTTAGGATGCCGGATGACCTTCAGGTCGAGGCAGCAGGATTTCTGCTGATAGACTTAGCCGGAGTCTGGTTCAGGAATGAGCCGTTGTTCGCGAGAGGTAGAGCCACCTGGGACCAGTTCAAGACCCAGTTCAAGAAGAAATTCTTCTCGACCACTGCTAGAGTAGCCATGGGGCTACGATTCCAGAACATCCAGCAGGGGAACCGTTCTGTTGATGACTATGCGGGAGAGTTTAGTCGCCTGAGCCGTTTTGCTCCTAGTCTGGTTGCTGATCCAAAGGAGATGACCCGTAGGTTTTGCCATGGTCTAGTTCCAGATATTGGCATTCTTATAGTGGCAAATGGTACGACTGACTATTACCAGAGCCTAGAGTTAGCTCGGAGCATCGAGGAGGGTCTTCTGTCATGCAAGAGGCCGGCTTCTGTACATCATGAGGGACCGTCCAAGCGTCAGGCTTTCCAGCAGAAAGCACCGACGCCACCCCAGCAGACTTACCGTCCCTCTACACCGCATCATCAGACCCCGCCAGTTAGAGCCCCGGGACCCCGGCAGCAGCAGCAGCAGCAGATGGGAGCTATATGTTCTTTCTGCGGAAGACCAGGGCATGATCACACCGTCTGCAGGAAGAGGTTGAAGCAGTGCTTAGCTTGTGGGTCTGCCACCCATCAGATTCGAGAGTGCCCAGTAATGAAGACTAGAGGACCGCTCCCGACTCAGCAGCAGAGGTTCGGGCAGCATCTGCAGCAGCAGAAGGGACCTCAGGGGAGGGTTTATAGTCTAGCCATTGAACCGGAGCCGGAGCAGGTTTCGGAGCCGGATTACTTAGCTGACGTCATCACAGGTCATGTTTATTTGCATACTTTTTTAGCTGTATGTTTGTTTGATTCTGGTGCATCTCATAGCTTCCTATCATTAGAGTTTATGTATAAACATCATCTAGTAGCTACACCTACTGCGGAGATTAGTAGAGTGATGACGGGAGGAGGACCAGTGCCTATTAGATCTATCTATAGATGTTCTATTTTTATAGCCGGAAGAGAGTTCAGAGGGCGATTCTCTGTGATGCCACTCCCCAGTTATGATATCATATTGGGGATGGACTGGCTTAGCTATGCCCATGCATCTATAGATTGCTATGAGGGTAGTATTTTGTTCAGTCCCCCAGGCACAGCACCATTCAGTGTCAGGAGGACAGGGCCGGAGATCAGCCTAGAGCCGAACTGTTGTGCTACAGTCGAGGACGCAGCACCGCCACACCCTATCATTAGGGAGTTTATGGATGTATTCCCAGAGGATCTTCCAGGACTTCCGTCTGACAGAGATGTGGAGTTCACTATAGATCTAGTGCCGGGTTCATCACCAGTATCCCGGGCTTGCTATAGAGTGAATCCCAAGGAGGCCATAGAGATGAAAGAGCAGATTGATGACCTGTTGAAAAAGGGTTTCATTCGATCCAGTGCTTCTCCATGGGGAGCACCAGTGCTCTTTGTGCCTAAGAAGGATGGTACAGTCCGGTTGTGTATTGATTACCGGGCCTTGAATGCCATCACTATCAAGAACAAATATCCTCTGCCCAGGATAGATGATTTGTTCGACCAGTTGAGCGGGGCGAAGGTGTTTTCCAGGATAGACTTGAGATCCGGGTACCACCAGGTGAAGGTTAGGCCAGCAGACATCCAGAAGACGGCGTTCAACACGGAGTACGGGCAGTACGAGTTTCTGGTGATGCCATTTGGTCTCACAAATGCGCCAGTTGTCTTTATGAACTTGATGAATAAGACATTTCACCAGTATCTGGATAAGTTCGTCGTGGTGTTTATCGACGACATCCTGATATACTCGAAGACGCCGGAGGAGCATGCAGAGCACTTGCGGATAGTTTTGGGGATTCTGAGGCAGGAGAGATTGTTTGCCAAATTGTCGAAGTACGAATTCTTTTTAGACCGAGTGGAGTTTCTCGGCCATGTAGTCACTGGAGATGGAATCTCGGTGGATCCCAGGAAGATTGCTGCAGTTGAGACGTGGAAGGCTCCGACGTCAGTTTCAGAGATCAAGAGCTTTCTGGGTTTAGCAGGCTATTACAGAAAGTTCGTCCAGGACTTTGCTAGGATAGCTGAACCCATGACGAAGCTGACGCGGAAGGACGCAGAGTATATCTGGTCAGAGGACTGCCAGACGGCATTTGAGGAGCTGAAGAGGAGGCTGACGATCGCTCCAGTTCTTACTTTACCTTCAGGTTCTGGAGGTTTCACCATATACAGTGATGCTTCTGGGAAGGGGCTAGGATGTGTTCTACAGCAGCATGGGAAAGTAATTGCTTATGCATCTAGGCAGTTGCGGACTCATGAGAGGAATTATCCTACCCATGACCTAGAGTTAGCTGCGGTGATCTTTGCACTCAAGTTATGGAAACATTACTTATACGGAGAGCGTGTGGAAATCTTTACTGACCACAAAAGCTTGAAGTATGTGTTCACGCAGAAAGAGCTGAACGTGAGGCAAAGACGATGGTTGGAGTTGATGAAGGACTTCGACATCGATTTACAGTATCATCCCGGGAAGGCAAACGTGGTGGCGGATGCGCTGAACAGGCATCCGATGGCATGGTACCTGATGATTGATCGACATTTGCGGGAGGATCTGGAGAAGCTCGGTATCGAGCTAGTTCGGCCAGGATCAGTGATACAGATGATGGCGCTTGACATTCAGTCAGGTTTGATGGAGCAGATCCGGGAGGCACAGTCTACAGATGAGAGCCTTCGCAGACTTCGACCCCAGGCATTAGCTGGATTGCTGGATGACTTCACTATAGCGGAGGATGGATCCCTGAGATATGGCAGCCGATTGTGCGTACCGAAGGAAGAGCTAGTAGAGACAGTTTTGCAGGAGACGCACCGATCGAGATATTCTATTCACCCTGGTGCTAACAAGATGTACCGTGACTTGCGGGAACATCTTTGGTGGCACGGGATGAAGAGGGATGTATCACGTTTCATCTCGAGATGCCTAGTTTGCCAGCAAGTCAAGGCGGAGCGCCAGAGGCCAGCTGGTTTGTTGCAGCCGTTATCCATTCCCGAGTGGAAGTGGGAACATATTACGATGGACTTCGTTTCAGGGCTTCCTCGTTCCCAAGGAGGGAAGGATGCCATCTGGGTCATCGTAGACAGGCTGACAAAGTGTGCGCACTTCATACCCTTCAAGGTGGGGCTTTCCACCGAGAAGTTGGCGGAGCTATACATGCAGCAGATAGTTCGCCTACACGGAGTGCCGGTGAGCATCGTGTCAGACAGAGACAGTAGGTTCACATCCCACTATTGGAGGAGCTTGCAGGAGGAGTTGGGCAGTAGGCTCAAGTTCAGTACGGCGTACCACCCACAGACAGATGGGCAGTCCGAGAGGACGATACAGACGCTGGAGGATATGCTGAGGACTTGCGTGCTGGACTTCGGAGGATCATGGGAGAGCCATCTGCACTTGGTAGAGTTTTCATACAACAACAGCTACCAGGCCAGTATTGGTATGTCTCCTTTCGAGGCGCTATATGGACGACGATGCCGGACACCGCTCTTTTGGAATGATGTCGGAGACAGAGTTATGCTTGGGCCAGAGATGATCACGGATGCAGCAGAGAAAGTCGGGATGATCAGAGATAGGCTCAGAGTAGCTCAGGACAGACAGAAATACTGGGCTGATGCTAGTCGCAGATCGATGGAGTTCGCAGACGGTGATATGGTGCTAGTGAAGATATCGCCTACCAGAGGGACGATCCGGTTCGGACGAGGAGGGAAGCTGAGCCCCAGATACATCGGGCCGTTCGAGGTACTTGGCAGGATCGGAGAGGTAGCTTACAGGATTGCACTTCCACCCAACCTAGCAGGAGTTCACGACGTCTTTCACGTATCTCAGCTGAGGAGATATGTTCCAGACCCCAGTCATGTGCTAGATCATTCAGAGTTGGAGGTCGGACCGAGCCTTACAGTTTCTGAGCAGCCAGTGGAGATATTAGACCGGAGAGAGAAGAGGCTGAGGAACAAGGTTATACCCCTAGTGCGAGTAGCTTGGAGCCGTTACTCCCCAGGTGAATCTACTTGGGAGAGGGAGTCGGACATGAGGAAGAGATACCCTTACTTGTTCGATCCAACCGCTGCGAGGGAACCACCCGTTCCCGCTTGATACCTTAGAGGTTAGTTTCGATCGCAGCCTTAGTCATTTTGTTGCATTGCTTGCTATGTTAGAATATTGTCGGGTCTTCAATCCTTGTGAATTTTGAGGACGAAATTTTTCAAGGAGGAAAGACTTGTAAGCCCCTGTTTTTCAAAATTCATTTTTAATTAGTGTTAATTAATTTTTTGTGACAAATTAGCCTTAAAATAATTATTTAGATTTTTAGGAATTTTTCTAGAATTTTTAAATGATTTTAAATAAGTTTTATATATTAAAAATATCAATTTGCAATTTTCAAAATTGTTTTAATATAGTTTTGTAATAATTAGAATTGTTTTAATATCAGTTTGTAAATAGTTAATTATTTTTAATGCGGAATGCAAATTTAATTTTGCATTTAGACGCTGGAAGGACCTAACCGTTATTTCCTAAACTCTAGGGGGTTTTCTGCTAAAAACCTAAACCAAACCCTAACCGACCACCGCCTCTGCGTGTCGTCGTCTCCGGCGATCCACGACCAAACCCTAACCCTAATCCTAATTTCTAGCCCTAATCCCACCGCCCTAGGGTTCTATAAATAGCCCATGACCCCCCAGACCCTAACCCTAGACTCCACGACCACCACAGCCCCCTACGCCGCCGCGACCAACCCATCTTCCCCGACGAGACTCGCCGGAGTTCGCCCTAACCTAGCCCGACGCCTACACGCCACTTCAACAGCCCCGACCACCACCATTCGACGCGTCTCTCTGAGACGATTGCAGCGCCACCACTCCGCCACCGTCACGACGCCTTCTCCGCCGTCCAGACCCTTCGACAGCCACCCCGATCGACTGGACACATAAGTAGCAGTGTCCTTACGAGTCGTGCGTGTCTCGTGTTGTGTCCATATTGTTCGCCGTGTCTTGGCGAACGTGAACGTGGAACTGGACACGTGAAACTCATGTCATGCGTGTCATAATCAACCCGGACACTTAGACTCATGTGTCCCTAACTGTCAGGACACAGGACCGATATTTATATTTTTTTTATTATTAAACTAACTTAAACCAAATAAAACAAACATAAAACCTATTCCTAACACAGCGGGCCGCTGGCCCACTGGCCAGCGCGCAGTGATCAAACACCCCCCCCCCCCCCCCCCCCCCGCTGGCTCAGGTTCGAGCCCCCCTTTCTGTTTCCTTTTTTCTTTTCTGTTTTCTTTTCTTTTCTTTTCATTTTGTATTTATATATATATATATATATGTATATATATTAATATATATATATATATGTATATACTGTATTTTAACAGTATTTAATATATATGTATATATTTTATAGTTAGTAAATTTTATATATATATGTTTATATATACATTTTCCTATGTATATATATATTATATATATACACTATATTATTAAGTGTGTTCTTATATATATATATATATATATATATATATATATATATTTGTATATATATATATATACTCAATAAATTAAGTATTTTTCCTTATATATCTATATATACTTTAACATAGGTATGTATATTCTTTTGTACAAATTAGCCTTATTAAAATAATAATATTTATTTTGCACTATCACCAAATTATATTTTTATTGTATTTAAATTACTACAACCATTTGGTGTCCAAGCCTAGCATGGATATTTGGGCTCAAATGTGTTTTCACACATTCAAGACCTGTACAAGTCATATTGGACTTGATTCATGGCCTTGGGTCCTGTATTTGAACTTTGGTTCAAATTATATACATGGACAAAATATGCAGATAATTAATTATTGTGTGCATTGCTGTTTTTGATTTTCTAAAAATACTTAAAGTATTGCTAAAATTATGGAAAAATAGTTTTTAGATACTTTGTTAAGTTAGCTAATTTAGTATAATTTTTGTAGTATTTAATTTACTGTTTTGCCACTAGGTTGGCATATGAAACCAAAACTCATTTTCTGTATACTTAGGAAAACTGATTTTTATAAAATATTTGTACTGGTTAATAAATTCCAGAAAAATTATAATAAATTTCTATGATTAACAAGGATCACTTTGATACTTTGCTTTAAGAAAAACTAGGCTTTTTGTCTACTTCAAAAATTGTTAGAACACAATGATCTTTTGATTTATTTATTGATTAATTACGACTTGTAGCTTTTTGTGTTATTTGGAGTTTTAGTCATATTGAACCCCATCCCTCACTAGTATAAAGACCCTAAAAAGTTAGTTAACATAGTGTGTCATCCCACATTGGTCTCCTATGCCAAGTCATCATTTTGGCTAGGTGCCCAGTCACAAGTCGTGTTTCACCAATTAGTGTCCTAGTGTTTTAGCTTAGTGTAAAACTAAGTTATTATATTTTACTTCTACAGCGACGAGTTACTGGACATCCATAGCACTGTTATCGTAGCTTGTTTTGTTTTACTTTGCTAGAGGCAAGTACTTTCTACGAACTTTACATATTGTCACATAAATGAACTACAAACCCCACCATGTTAAATGCTGATCCTTGGGGTAGCAAGTTAGAATCTCTACATGTTGTACTTTCAGTTACTACCATGCTTAAAACAGTCTTGATGTATCTCTCACATGATTAGAATATGGGTTATGGAGAAACTGTTAGTAGTGTACGTGATTATGCCCCCTTCTCCCGTACGTATGTACCGTACAAGGTTGACATTTTATATGTATACCTTGTCGTATGCTTTATCTCAACGCGGATTTGTACGTATGTACATTTGTCGCCGTTTTACTTGTACGGAAGTACATTTCATTATGTGCCCCCAGCACATTGTACATCTATTGACCGATCACGTACCTGCTACAGTTTTAAACATTACATATACATCTGTCTCTATGACATATGTGTCCTTGCCATGATAGACTATGTGATGCCATGCTTTCCAGTTATTTCTCACATGTTCATTCTCATGTTCATTTCCATGTTTCATATGCTAGTTTGCTAGATTTAGTGCTTACTCCCGTCCTGACAGGATAACGTTGTAGGTGTCCTTACTGAGGAGGAGTTACTCTGCGACTCATACTATGGAGTTACTGCCGAGGACCCGGCTCTGCTTTACGAGGATATTCCTGCAGGAAACCTCGCCTAGTTGTCTTTTGTTTACTTAGACTTTTGAGAGTAGACATGTATTAGACTACATCATTTTGTAACTGGATATGTATCCAGTTTTACATTTCAGTTTACTTGTACTTGGATATTTTACTATATACGACGACTTTTGTGTTTGGAGCATTTATGATTCTTCTTCACTTATAGAACTGTTAGCACATTTAGTCTTATCCTGTTGTCTTTAGAACAGCTTACTAGGTTTTATCTCAACGTAGGCTGGGCATGACTCGGCCCGGCCCAACAATTCGGGTAGCGGGTCGTGACAGACTCTCCTTTTGAAGGCTCTCGACAGTCCAAGGAAGATGACTTAGCGTCCCTCCCATCCAGATCACTGGAGTACTTTATTGTATATTGAGGAATGTATGCAATGTATGGATTGGCTATCTCATCGGCACTCTTTTGTAATCGAGTCATGTTGTAGCCCGTGCGACAATGAGTCTTGTATCGGAGTCTGTAAAAGATGTTCGTTATCAATAAAGATCAAGTTTCCTTTACTTATTGTGTGAATCAATTTGTCTGCGTACTCTCTTAGATCTCGTGTCTCGGATTACCTTATGACTATGCCTTGTGCGATCGCAAATTAGGTTCGCATGGCATCACGCCCGGGGGACGACTATCGATTCGACGGAATCGAGGCGTGATATAATGGTATCAGAGCACGGCTTTACGTCCTTGGCCTCCAGTGTCGAGTTTCTAGTCTAAAAAACGTTGACCTCGTGTCGATGAGATAAGTTGTTCCATACGCTGAACCCAGAACATTTTCTGAAACTAACGAGAGTTGTCTTCCTTTTTCCTGCAGTTGCAGGAGCTCAGGTGGAAGACGAGACGAGCACTTCCAGCGGCTCGAGTGCCTATAGACCCGAGCATTCCGTCAACCCAACGGGAATGACACCTGCCGTAGCCGGACCTTCCGACGACCCGATGCAACGTACGCTGGAGATGTTTAAAATGCAGCAACGTCAAAACGAGCTCCACCGTCAGCAAGCGGAGGCTCGACTGTAGTGCCCCGTCCCGCTCAGTCAATCGGAGGAATCGAAACGCCGACGGCGTTCGGACTTGGCCTTGTAACGGCCGTTTGAAGACATCGCTCAGGTGGGGTAGTTTCGGTGAACTCTCCTCATCTTTGCCTTCACATAATAAATCATGTTTTCAACTTGCACAAGTTAGGCTTGATAATAAAAGCTACGCATCCACATAGCTAAGGGAATAATCCCGACGGTTTGAATCGAGTTAGAACATGGAAAACGTCCCACGGTCGGCTTAGAGTTGGTGCACGACGTGCTTTGAAAATGACACTCGGTCCTTCGTCCCGTGGCTTGGGAGAAGGAAGTTGGTTGAGTAGGCAAGTTATGATCGCAGCGTAAGTCATAGGCGTCGCCCGCATAAATGCTTCATAAGCATGCACGGTCTCATCGTCCAGGGCTTGGCATAGCCCTGGCTTGCCCAGGAGTTAAGTTACGTCGCATGACTGCCGGCGTAAGTCTAAGTACCCAAATGACTTGGTCGTTCAAAGTTGAACGGTGCACGGCACGTTCCATCGAAGCAAGGCTCGACGCAGCCTTTGCTCGTTAAGTTGTAGGCTGAGTAAGTTAGGCAAAGTTATGCCGGTCGACCTAAGTCATTCCAAGTGCTGTCCCGCTCATTCTGCGGTTGACAGGTTAAATAGTCCCACGATCCCAAGGCCCGTCATACAAAGTATGACTTGGGCGATAACGTCACGTAGAACAGAAGTTGGATTGAGGCACGATGGCACGGTCATAGTGTTTTAAGGCACGGGCCACGGTTGATTTATTGAGTTTGGAGAAAGGGACAAGAGAGGATTATGCTCGCGACTACAGGTCGGCGAGGCCTCGCGACTATAGGTCGGCGAGGCGGTTTTAGAAGAAGAAAGAAGAATGCCCGTGACTATAGGTCGTCGTGGCGGACTCAGATTTAGAAAGTGTCGATCGTGTCTTGCATGGTCATTGGACAACTTGTCGACAAAGTGAGTTTCCCCGCACGGTAAACCGAGGCCTCGGAACCGCTGCGGGCATTGGGAAACATGCAACTTGTCGACAGGGTGAAAGTTTCCCCGCACGGCAAGCCCGAGGCCACGGGACCGTTGCGGGCATTGGGAAACAAAAGATAAACTGTGCTTTGCACGGGTTAGGCAGGGACTTGCAGCGGGGCTAGCTACCTTGCGCTGAAAGGGACGCCCGTCTAATAAAGGAAAGAGAAGTCCACGATGGCTCTGGGAGCCAGTGACCAAGTTCATATAGATGTCGGCAGATAGCGGCTAACCGTGTGTATGCCTTTGGAATTGTGTTGGGTTGAATATGTATGCAGTATGCAGTAAGGAAGTCACAATGCCTGGGTCAGTGTATGAGTTAGACTTGAACTGTTGCGAGTTAAGTCAAGAAGGGCCGTAGGGCAGGTTTCTTGAAGTTACGTGAGTTATTGGGCATGGCCTCGAAATATGAGGTACGACCGCGTTGTCGCAACACAAGTGTAGGCGAGACTAAGCGAGGAGGCACTGCCTCGGTAATATTAAAGCACGACCGAGTCATTACGTCCCAGAGTTTGGCACAAAATATAAGTATAAGTCGGTACGTCGATAATGCAAGCAAGGAAATGGAGTCCTTCGTGTAGTTGCATCTCTGATTTTGGCCGTAAGGCGAGCACGACTTGATAGGTTAACGTTGTTGGCACAAGGAGTAGTCTAGAGGCAAAGAATGAGTTAACATTGACATTACAAGCACGGGATGGTTCTGATACACAAGTTGCGCTAAGGCGCCGGTCCTAAAACCGATCCTAAGGCAAGAATAGAAAGACAATCGAAAGGGATTTAAGCTGCACAAAGTAAATGAACGTGTAGGTTTTGTATGGGTGGGCGAGAAGCTCACTCCACCAGTACAGTGGTACTGACACCCACACAGTGTTTCATGTGCAGGCACAGGTAGAAGCTCGTGGCGCAGAGCTCGCTTGGATGCGTCGAGGCACGGAGTTTCTTGGCGAGTCGAAGCGTGCGGCCGCATGAACTAAAGACTTATACGGGACATAATGTATGGACATCGCCTTCCGAAGCTTCCGCTGGATCAAGACTTGTAATTGAGAGATGAGAAAGAGCTGAGTGAACTTGTAATGTGAGAAGAGTGAGCTTGAGTGATTGTAATATTGGCCTTGCGCCCCCAATGTAACCTTTGTTCAATATCAATAAAGAGCTTCTTTTGATAACTTGTGTTTTGTTCTAAATTCCGCTGCTATTATTCAATGTCTCTGCTTGGGACTTCTGTGCGATGACCCCGTCGCAGCAGTTGAAATCGGCCATTATGGAACCCGCCTTGCACGAGCGCAATCTAGGCTCGTGTGGCATCACGCCTTAGCGAGGACGATCGCTCCTACGGGAGCGGGGCGTGACATAGTGGTATCAGAGCACGGCTTTACGTCCTTGGACTATCGATTGAATTCTTTAACTCGTTGCTTCCGCAAACTCTGAAAGTTGCTTTCGCATATTGAAATCGTTGGTGCGCTCTCTCTCAATTGTCCCACGGGATGTCCATACAATAAGTCTATCTATTTTGCAAACGTAGGAGAACAGTTTTTGACAACAAAAATAAAAAGATGGTTCGCGCAAGCACGGTTGGCTAAGTCGGGCTGGGCATATACACCAAAGTTGCGTCGACCTTAGAAAAGTCGAGTGCGGGAATTGAATAGTGTCGAGCAAGAATGAGTTGAACTCGATTGAGTAAAGTGAGTCGACTATCGATAGGGGTACTATCGAGCGGCGATAACGTCGATGCGATATAGATGAGCGTGCTTGGAATTCGAGGAATGGTTCGAACGGAAAATTTGAAGAAGTCAATTTTGAGTCAAAGGATAGTTTTGAGGATTTGTTGAATGACTTCATCCCTGAGTGGTGTATGCGATAGCCTCAGGGATGTCGATCGATTAATAAAGGAAGGATGCGAATTAAAGAAATTGATGTTGCGAATTGTTTGAGAAATAATGATCGAACTTGAATTTGAATGTCGAGGAGATTATCCGGTCGGACGGTAACGTCATTCGCACGGCTCGAAATTGGTTGCAAAGGAAGATCGTCAGGTTACGTATATCGTCGATGGTATTGAGGCGTATCAAAGATCGATATGCGATAACTCGGGGGTACTCTAACTCGGCGAGTGACGATCGTGCGGTGTTATCGTTCGGTTAGATGTGATGCTTAGGAGTTTGATTGAGATGAATGATGGAGGAAAATGAGAGTGTCTTGATGGTTACGTTGATAACCACAACATCGACATTCTTGTCTTGCGCGAGCGCAACTCTAGCCTCGCACATGCGTTGCGTCAGACTTGGGGCG
Source organism: Iris pallida (assembly GCA_029216955.1). Taxonomy (NCBI): domain Eukaryota; kingdom Viridiplantae; phylum Streptophyta; class Magnoliopsida; order Asparagales; family Iridaceae; genus Iris; species Iris pallida. The sequence continues at coordinate 8,805,959 of JANAVB010029816.1, read as the reverse complement.
ATCGTTCCGCGTGAGCGCAGACATGGTGATTCATGTTGCGGGAATGATCGAACTCGGAGTTAGGACGCAGCAACTACGATTGTCTCGACTTGTTGGTTTGAGGCGAAGGAGAATTCGAGGATGACTTGTGATCGATGAATGAAATGAACTTGAGGATTGAGTAGGTCCAACCCAACACAACGAGAATGAATTAGTCTAGACACAAACAAGAGTTACGTCCCGATGAGAATAATTATCTCGCGGGAGCGTGCATGGTGATTCATGCCCACCGCGGATAATCTGACTCGCGTGAGATCGGGGCGCAACATGTTGTTAAGCTAGACGACCTCGTGATCGGTTGCGTGAATTGGTAGAGATGACTTCGGAAATGTGAAATGTGGATTATGGTTTAGCGGTGAATTACGTAGTAGCGTGCTTAACTTGGAAGGATTAATAGGCGTATTATGTCGAACGTGTTTGAAGAGATAGTCTATGCAAGATGGTTTGTTGAACGAGAGATGTGGATACGTCGTGGAATTTGGTTAAACGTAAGTTGAAGTAGGATGGCCTTGCCGAATTACTCAGACCCCGTACGACAAATGTTGGGATGTGCGTAAGAAATCGATGCTCGATGTGTAGAAATCAGAGTGATGCAAGCTTGGGTAGAAAACCCGTACTGTCAACTTGGTTTGACCTTAGGATGGGGTCAGTGTTGATATTGTTGTTTGGGAACTATGATTCCAATGCTGACGAATAACCTTAGCCAAAAAGACATAGCCTAGTAAGTTAGGCAGACGTCCGAGCGTGAAGCGATAGGAGTTACGGAGGCACCACTCGTGAGTTTCAGTTGACATGCACGTATATCATGGGCGCCCGAATATGTGCACGATCTGACTCGAGTGGTGATGGTGGATTCTCTATCACGAGACTTGGTTGAAATGCATGTATTTTGGGGACGCCTAAGATATGTGCACGATCCATACTAAGTGATACGTTGAATCAAGTGAGACTTGAGGAACGGAAAGGTGTCGAGGATTTTGAGATCGTGAGTTTTGAAGAAAGGATTGAGGATAGTGCGAGCGTGGCTCGGATTTGAGGGAACGCATAGGAGAAGTGTGTGCGAGAGTTCTAGAAGGAAAAGTAAAGTGATAAGTGAATAAGTACTCAGTAAGTCTCGAGGACGAGACTTGTTCTGAGTGGTGTATGTTGTAGTGCCCCGTCCCGCTCAGTCAATCGGAGGAATCGAAACGCCGACGGCGTTCGGACTTGGCCTTGTAACGGCCGTTTGAAGACATCGCTCAGGTGGGGTAGTTTCGGTGAACTCTCCTCATCTTTGCCTTCACATAATAAATCGTGTTTTCAACTTGCACAAGTTAGGCTTGATAATAAAAGCTACGCATCCACATAGCTAAGGGAATAATCCCGACGGTTTGAATCGAGTTAGAACATGGAAAACGTCCCACGGTCGGCTTAGAGTTGGTGCACGACGTGCTTTGAAAATGACACTCGGTCCTTCGTCCCGTGGCTTGGGAGGAGGAAGTTGGTTGAGTAGGCAAGTTATGATCGCAGCGTAAGTCATAGGCGTCGCCCGCATAAATGCTTCATAAGCATGCACGGTCTCATCGTCCAGGGCTTGGCATAGCCCTGGCTTGCCCAGGAGTTAAGTTACGTCGCATGACTGCCGGCATAAGTCTAAGTACCCAAATGACTTGGTCGTTCAAAGTTGAACGGTGCACGGCACGTTCCATCGAAGCAAGGCTCGACGCAGCCTTTGCTCGTTAAGTTGTAGGCTGAGTAAGTTAGGCAAAGTTATGTCGGTCGACCTAAGTCATTCCAAGTGCTGTCCCGCTCATTCTGCGGTTGACAGGTTAAATAGTCCCACGATCCCAAGGCCCGTCATACAAAGTATGACTTGGGCGATAACGTCACGTAGAACAGAAGTTGGATTGAGGCACGATGGCACGGTCATAGTATTTTAAGGCACGGGCCACGGTTGATTTATTGAGTTTGGAGAAAGGGACAAGAGAGGATTATGCTCGCGACTACAGGTCGGCGAGGCCTCGCGACTATAGGTCGGCGAGGCGGTTTTAGAAGAAGAAAGAAGAATGCCCGCGACTATAGGTCGTCGTGGCGGACTCAGATTTGGAAAGTGTCGATCGCATCTTGCATGGTCATTGGACAACTTGTCGACAAAGTGAGTTTCCCCGCACGGCAAACCGAGGCCTCGGAACCGCTGCGGGCATTGGGAAACATGCAACTTGTCGACAGGGTGAAAGTTTCCCCGCACGGCAAGCCCGAGGCCACGGGACCGTTGCGGGCATTGGGAAACAAAAGATAAACTGTGCTTTGCACGGGTTAGGCGGGGACTTGCAGCGGGGCTAGCTACCTTGCGCTGAAAGGGACGCCCGTCTAATAAAGGAAAGAGAAGTCCACGATGGCTCTGGGAGCCAGTGACCAAGTTCATATAGATGTCGGCAGATAGCGGCTAACCGCGTGTATGCCTTTGGAATTGTGTTGGGTTGAATATGTATGCAGTATGCAGTAAGGAAGTCACAATGCCTGGGTCAGTGTATGAGTTAGACTTGAACTGTTGCGAGTTAAGTCAAGAAGGGCCGTAGGGCAGGTTTCTTGAAGTTACGTGAGTTATTGGGCATGGCCTCGAAATATGAGGTACGGCCGCGTTGTCGCAACACAAGTGTAGGCGAGACTAAGCGAGGAGGCACTGCCTCGGTAATATTAAAGCACGACCGAGTCATTACGTCCCAGAGTTTGGCACAAAATATAAGTATAAGTCGGTACGTCGACAATGCAAGCAAGGAAATGGAGTCCTTCGTGTAGTTGCATCTCTGATTTTGGCCGTAAGGCGAGCACGACTTGATAGGTTAACGTTGTTGGCACAAGGAGTAGTCTAGAGGCAAAGAATGAGTTAACATTGACATTACAAGCACGGGATGGTTCTGATACACAAGTTGCGCTAAGGCGCCGGTCCTAAAACTGATCCTAAGGCAAGAATAGAAAGACAATCGAAAGGGATTTAAGCTGCACAAAGTAAATGAACGTGTAGGTTTTGTATGGGTGGGCGAGAAGCTCACTCCACCAGTACAGTAGTACTGACACCCATACAGTGTTTCATGTGCAGGCACAGGTAGAAGCTCGTGGCGCGGAGCTCGCTTGGATGCGTCGAGGCACGGAGTTTCTTGGCGAGTCGAAGCGTGCGGCCGCATGAACTAAAGACTTATACGGGACATAATGTATGGACATCGCCTTCCGAAGCTTCCGCTGGATCAAGACTTGTAATTGAGAGATGAGAAAGAGCTGAGTGAACTTGTAATGTGAGAAGAGTGAGCTTGAGTGATTGTAATATTGGCCTTGCGCCCCCAATGTAACCTTTGTTCAATATCAATAAAGAGCTTCTTTTGATAACTTGTGTTTTGTTCTAAATTCTGCTGCTATTATTCAATGTCTCTGCTCGGGACTTCTGTGCGATGACCCCGTCGCAGCCGTTGAAATCGGCCATTATGGAACCCGCCTTGCACGAGCGCAATCTAGGCTCGTGTGGCATCACGCCTTAGCGAGGACGATCGCTCCTACGGGAGCGGGGCGTGACATCGACAAACTCAATTCAAGAGTCGGTTCGAGACTCAATTCAAGCTGCAGCAGCAGCAGCTAAATACTCTCCAGCAAATCGTACAGTCGGTCGTGGACAACAACAACAATTCAACGATGATGTCTGCCGTGACCCAGCCTGCGGTTCGATCCAACAAAGCTGAACCAGAGGCGCCCGTGCTCTCACCTGCGGCACCGAGAAGCTCCAACTTCGACGTGTCAAAATTCAACAAAAGTTGCCGTACTTCCTTCAACGGCACAAAAGATCCCTCGGTGGCGATCGACTGGTTGGAGGAGCTGAAAGATAAGTTCGAGCTTCTGGGTGTCGAAGACTCGAAGAAAGTCGTATGTGCTCAACTTCTACTTTGAATGAACGCGCACGATTGGCGGGCTGTACAGAAGCGGGCTATTCGACGTGAAGACGAGACGGCGGCGATTTTCTGGGCTACATTCAAAAGTGCATTTGAGACAGAATATCTTTCAGCAGCGCGAAGGGAAAATTGAGTCCGAGATTCGTTGGGCCGTTCGAAATACTCGAGCGGGTCGCCCCAGTGGCCTATAAAATTTCCCTACCGCCGACGCTTGAAGGTGTACACAACGTCTTCTACGTCTCTCAGCTGCGGAAGTACGTGTACGACCCTAGCCACGTGGTAGTTTTGGCCAGCTGGAGCTAAAGTCAGACTTATCCTATGTTGAAGAGCCTGTTCAAATCTTAGAACGCAAGGATAAGTTGCTGCGAAATCGAGCGATCCCTCTCGTCCGCGTCCTCTGGAAGAACCACTCGGTCGAAGAGTCAACGTAGGAGCTTGAATCGGAGATGAAGGAGAAATTTCCTTCATTGTTCTCGTAGAGGTAGGTTCCATCTTAAAGTTTCGAGAATGAAACTTTTTATTAGTTAGTTATGGTGTAGTGCCCCGTCCCTACATCGTGCCCCGTCTTCATCCACGGGGTGCACGAGAAAGGAACACTGTCGCTATCGATTCGGTCGGGACCGATAGGTCGGAATCGGCCGAGTCGATCGAACGGGAACGGTTGAATTAAGATCCATTCCACGTTATGGATTGGCTTCTTCGGAACCAAGTCCCATATTCAGCGGGTTGCGCCTCGAGGATTGGCTCTGCGGCTGAGTCGGGAGAGACCTCTCGTTGCTCTGGTTTTCATGCCGCACTTGATTTGGCTTTGGCTTTCGTTTTAGTGAATGCGCTTTTCGTGAATGTTTTTGATGGGTTTTCGTGACGCATTTTCGAGCTCGCATTCATATCAAAATTCCTTGAAATACACAGTGTTCTAATCAGTTGCTTATGCGATTGCAGGTGATCGCGTAGGCGACGACAGCGCAGCCAACCGGTCGCCCACTTGAAGCAAGCCTAAGGCGAGTGACTGACCTCCTTCGCCTCGTCCCTCTACTTCAAAGCTCAATATGTGAAGTAAAATGAATGCTAGTCATAATAGTGTAGAATCAAAGAAATCGTTGCACGATTCTTTACAAAACACTTGTTATCGAACTGTCGGTTTCGAAAAAAGAAAAATGCTTCCTTATGCAATCATACTTGGTCTATGCAAAACAATGAATGAATCGATTAACGTTTATCGCAACGATATGGCTAATTGAGTGAAACAACTAAGTTCAAAGGAAAACGGTCATTGGACAACTTGTCGACAAGGTGTAGTTTCCTCGAACGGTTACCTAGGCCAAGGGACCGATTCGGCCCGGGAGGAACGAGTGTATAGCAAGCGCTTCATCGGCGCGAGTTATGCGGGAACTTTCGCACAGGGCTCGCTACCCGACGCGAAAGGGTCGCAGTCTAACTCAGCTATAGTCCGAGATGGCTTGACATTGCCAGTGGCCTTCACACCCTTTTCACTGCTTAACAAATGCACATGGCACGGGATAATTTTGATATCTGCTTATGTTATACAATTTCATATGCTTGCCTCAAAATATGTTAACATGCAAATCGAGCAGGATGGTTAGAAAGATCATTGAAATAGCTAGCTAAGATGTTTACGAAACTTCTTGAATCAAATGCAGAGCTTGGATTTTAATTAGCCATTCGCCAGTACATGTGTGATGCCCGTATTTTAGAATACGTATTTAAATTAGGCTTATATATATTTCGGACCTGTATTTTATTTTTTCAGATTTTGGCCTGTAATTGTAATTTGGCTTGACTTGCGGATTTTTGGTTTTTCGTAAAATGGGTTTTTGGACCTGGCGTAGTTTTATTTTGTGGAGAAAAAATTGGTTTGGTTTGGTTTAGTATGCATTGGACCACACTTAGCTAACCTCCACCCTCAACACAACATACCCTCCCTCATTAAAATCCCACTTAACTTTCTCTCTCCTCATAACTTCCATTAATTTTTTTCATCATCTTCTTCCTTCCTCCACCAACACCATAGGCAAGTGCACCTTGTCACCAAATAAGTACCCCATTTTATTTATCCATTAGCTAGATTAGGCTATGGTGAACAATATTAGAACTTGGCATTTTATGATTTGGAGCTTCCATTTTTCTAGATCTAAGTTTTAACCAATTTTGGATTTTCTTGATTTTGATCTATTAAACTTAGATATTTTTTTTTGTTTTGAGGCTTCCATGTGGAAGAGAATTAAATTTTACACAAGTTAGAACTTTGAAAATTCAAATTTGTTTTTGTTTTGGCTAAGATATGAAGATTGGAAATTTGGAGTTCATGGGGTCTTCATCTCGGCTTGTTGGAGAAGATGATCCTCGGCCAGCGCTCTTTAGCGCATGGCCAACTGCGTGACTCCTCGGCCAGCGCTTTGCGCTGGGCTGACCCGCGCTGGCGCTCTTTAGCTCCAGCGCCTCCCTTCCATCAGCGCACTTGACTGCAACGCAACCCGACTCCTCAGCGCAGCTCACTCCTGTGCAGCTCACATCCTGCGCAGCTCACTCCCTGTGCGGCTTGGCTCCAGCGCAACCCAATTCTAGCGCAGCTCAACCCTGCGCAGCTCGCTCCCAGCGCAACCCGACCCAGCGCATGCCGACCCTAGCGCAACCCAACCTCAGTGCAGTTCATTCCCCTGCGCAGTTCATTCCCCTGCGCCGTCCATTCCCCTAGTGCAATCTGATTCCCAGCGCAACCTATTTGCCCATGGTGATTTGATTTTATTTTTTTAGGCTTGGCTTCTCTCTTGTGGGTTGGAGTTTTGAGATCTTGTTCCACACAACACGACTGTCTCGACCCAACACGACCTGGCACGGTTTTTGGTGTTTTGCTTATGACCAGTACGGTTTTCATGATTTCTGTGATTCATGATCCTAGTACTTTCTAATCTTCTTAGTTGTGATCCGATGGGGTGCTCTCCTAACTTGTAACATGTGATTCATAATTAATCTCTGTAACTGGATAACTTGATAGTGGTCCGTGGTGGCGCACTCCTGACTTGTCACTTGTAACCTGTAACTTGTAACTTGACTTGACTTGATGCTGTTACGATGGCTAACTTGACTCGTATAATCAACTCTGACGTCGTGGGTGTTCATTCTTGTTGCTTTGTGCAATCCACTTGTCTTGTCTTGTCTTACATCATGTCTAGGACGTAACTTCCTGGTTACCACGGTCAGGGATTCACACTGAACATGGATTAGGCTAATGACTAGATCAAACTATAGTTTATGGAGAATTTTCAGTCACAGGCGATCTCGTTATCTGGACGCTTTAAATGGACTTGTAGCCTGCCGACGAGTAGGGCACATTTCCAGCACACTGTCATGTGTTGTACCCTCTAAGTCACCTAAGGGTATATCGTCTCCTGGGCGATGTACCCAACCATACTCTCAACCTGCGGAAGGATAACTGGATAGTCTGCAGGGCTTGGGACTGAAAATTTTTCATTTGCATCTTGTTAATAATTAGGCTTGTGATAACCCTAGTTAGTTAAGTAGTAAACCGTAGTATTGCTTGGCCGCTTGTGAATGGATGGTGTCCAGCCTTGTCTAAGTCTCGTCTAGTCCCAGTACCTGGTACTCCTGTACATGATTGTTTTACTTATCTTTAACAATAAATGGGTAGAGACATAGTGTTATTCAGGCGAAGGGTTACAACCCGGGTCCTTGTTTGGTTTAAGGGTTGTAACCTGGCTCCCGGAATGGTTCCACGTCCCTAGTCGTTTATTGTCCTGTTGTACTCTTTATTACTTGTACTTTTTCTATTCCTTATGTTCTGATATGCTGGCTTTTGTTCTTATTTCGTGGCCTCCTTGTGGCACTTGCTCTTTCTGGGGTTTGACCCAGCTGGTTTTGTGTGGCCAGATTTCGGAGCAGCACCCGAGGATCTACCGAACCTCCAGTCCAATGGTGGCGACTAGAAGGAACCCGGGCTACGAATAGGTTTTCCATTTTGATTCGCTCACTACATTGTAAAATTATTCTTTTGAGGCGTTTAGCCGACGAGCACCTGTTAGCTCGATGCACATTTACTTACTGTCTGCCTACGGGCTGTAACATGATTAACAAATCCTAGGGTTGATCATGTATGACTTAACTCTTGCTAGTCCTCGCATTTTGTATGACTAGCTTCATGATCAGCTGAATATGTAATATTTGGGATGCCTTTTATTGTATATTTGGTGGTCTAACATCTTGTAACTATATTACTTGCTTGAGATTGAGACAATAGGCTTGTTCTTGACCATAGGAGACTGTTGGCTTGTAGTTAAACCCTCATATATCTAGACAGCCGTGACCGTATAGCGAGGTGGATTATATTTCAATATACGTAGCTGGCTATGTACGCCCCCGCTCTCCAGTATTCTGGTTCTGGGGCGTCACAACATGTGATAGTACTGATCCTCGCTCTTTGTAGGTCCCGCGAACCAGGAAGGACGTGCCAACTAGCTCGGCGACGTTCGTGACTTTTGAAGCTTCGGCCGTGCGTCGAAGACTTTCTCTGCGACTCCCCTTTTGAAGGCTCTCGACAGTCCAAGTAAGATGACTCAGTGTCCCTCCCATCCAGGTCACTGGAGTACTTTATTGTATATTGAGGGATGTACGCAATGTATGGAATGGCTATCTCATCGGCACTCTTTTGTAATCGAGTCATGTTGTAGCCCGTGCGACAATGAGTCTTGTATCGGAGTCTGTAAAAGATGTTCATTATCAATAAAGATCAAGTTTCTTTTACTTATTGTGTGAATCAATTTGTCTGCGTACTCTCTTAGATCTCGTGTCTCGGATTACCTTATGACTATGCCTTGTGCGATCGCAAATTAGGTTCGCACGGCATCACGCCCGGGGGACGACTATCGATTCGACGGAATCGGGACGTGACAGAGACCCAGTACCACCGCAGGGTGGAAGGGTCTTGCCAGTAGGCCCCCACCGAAGAGGAGGGCGGCTGGGCGGGACGGGCGACGGGAGGAGGGTCAGAGGGGGAAGAAGAGGAGGGGAGCTCCGGGAGGACGGCCGCGCCCGAAGCGGGGGGAGGCACCGGGGAGGAGACCGAGGCGGGAGGAGACGCGGCGGGGGGAAGCTCCGGAAGAAAGGCCAGATCCGGATGGATGGGGGGCGCTGGCGGGGGAGCCAAGGCGGGTGGTGCGGTGAGGGAAGGAGATGGGGGATGGGCAACCGCTAGGGCGGACGGAGATCGAGCCTGGGGAGGCGGAGGGAGCGCTCCGGCCGGCTCGGAGGAAGGCTCCGGGACGCCGATCGCCAGGGGAGAGGGAGGGATCCGGGGCGGGTGAAGCGGAGGGAGGGGCTGCGACCGCTGCGGGGGGGCGACGCGACGGCGGAGGCTGCATCAGTGCCGGCAAGGGGCGACGGACCTGGGCCGAGGAGGGATGGGGTCGATGAAGACGGGGGGCGCCGAGGTCGGCGACGCCTATAACGCCGAGGGCACCGACAGCTCCGCGGAAGGTGGGAGAGGGAGGGGGAGCCGCCGCACCACGGGCAGCCGCCGGGAGAAGAGACGCCCCACGGGAAGATCGGCCGGGAGAAGCCCGGCCAGCCGCCGAGACCGGGATGGCCGGGAAGGATGGGATACCCACGGCGAGGGTGGGGATACTGGAGGGTGTCCGACCACCGCCCGGACGCGGGGGAGGGGGGGTACTCGGGGGTCGGGCGAGCTCCGGCTAGAGGGAGCCAGGCCCAGATCCCGCTCTCTATCTGATGATATATATATATATATATATATATATATATATATATATATATATATATATATATATATATATATATATATATATATATATATATATTCTACTATATAATAGGAAAACTTGGATGGTGAAAATTTTGAATTCCGAAAATACCCTTGGATGTCTATACTAATTAAAAATTGTTCATTAATTTTAATAAAGTCAACTTAATAATTAGGAAGACTATCCTTTGGTCTTCCTAAAGAGTCTTCCTAAGTTAATTAAAAGAATGTTAAAATACGTACAAGGCATGTGCACATATGCTAGTATATATATATATATATATATATATATATATATATATATATATATATATATATATATATATATATATATATATATATATATATAAAAAATATATATATATATATATATATATATATATATATATATATATATACTAGCATATGTGCACGTGCCTTGCACGTATTTTAATATTTTTTAATTAGTTTAGGAAGACCAAATGGTAGTCTTCATAATTACTAAGTTGTCCTTATTAAAATTAATGAACTATTTTTAATTAGTATAAGTATGTAAGGGTATTTTCGAAATTTAAAAGGTTCACCATCTAAGTTTTCCTATTATTTAGTAGAATATATATATATATATATATATATATATATATATATATATATATATATATATATATATATATATATATATGCAAATTTGTATAAAATTATATCTATTCTACTATATAATAGGAAAACTTAGATAGTGAAACTTTTGAATTCCGAAAATACTCTTACATACTTATACTAATTAAAAATAGTTCATTAATTTTAATAAGGACAACTTAGTAATTAGGAAGACTACTTTTTGATCTTTCTAAACTAATTAAGAAATGTTAAAATACGTGTAAGACACGTACACATATGCTAGTATAATTAATAAAAATAAGTAGGGACGGCTGCCGACACTGGGTTAGTACTTGGATTCGCTACCTGATAATCTCTGTCTCGGCCCACCAATTCGCTATAAGATTAGATAAGTTCTTATCTCGAAGCCAGTCCTTTTCAAATATGCCCAGTAGACAGGACAAGTGGACAATGGTACAAAATGACAACCGGCAAGTCGGTGCAATTCGGAAGGGTGAACCAGTTCTCCCATCCCATAAGATAGTAGTAGTAATAATAATAATTATAACAATGGTGTTCAGTCCTCCAAATTGTTCTTCAAACTATTTCTCCATATGGTATCTGTAGGGCTGTAAAACGATTCAAACCATTCGCATTCGGCTCGTGTTCGGCTCGGTCCAAGCTCGGTTTAAGCTTGTTCGTGGACTAATCGATACCGAATTCGACCATTGGTTGTTCGACTCGATCTTGTTCGCAAACATGCTCGAGCTCGGCTCGGTTTCTCATATCATGACTTTTTCTATATTTTGTATCTTTTTTAATAGATAGAAATACATTTTGTCTTAGAAATTTTACTCATTTTTTGTTCTTTATATGATGGTAAATTTATGATGTAAAGAGCATAAGTAATTCAATAAAAAAGTCTTTAAAACTTGAGAGAAACAGTGTGATAGTCTATACAACATGTCCTATAAATACTCACTACTAGGACTGTAAAACGATTCAAACCGTTCGCATTCGGCTCGTGTTCGGCCCGGTCCAAACTCGGCTCGAATCAAACTCGTTCGATAGTTAAGTCAAACCAAGCTTGAACACTCTTTGTTCGAGCTCGTTCGTTTGATTTTCAGTCCTAGGTATCTGACCTGAGGGGTTGATATAACAGCTAATATGTCGAATTTTAAAACTATAACTAATATTAATATTAATGTTATCATTAATATCAATATTAATATTAATATTAAATAATTTTAAATTTTGGAATTAAAATTTGTCATGTCAGCTGTCATATTATATGACACATAATATTATTTAATATGTCATGTCAATGGTCACATTAACATAAGGAGAAATAGTTTAAAAAAATAATTTGGAGAACGAATAGCATTACTCCAAACAAATATATCAAATGAAATTGCTTGATTTACACAATTATGTGTAGGTCTGATGGGCCAATCACAATGTGGTCATAGGCTGAAGGCTCTCAGCCCAACTGAGAACCCAACTGAGAATAACCCAAGTGGTAGTTCAACGTATTCGTGATTTTTTCTTGAAAAAAGCAATATTTGTAAGTTGTTAACACAACAGTGAGTCGGCCCATCACACTACAAGAAAATAGGACTTTTCGTCATTTTTTTTACCGACGTTTATGATAAAGTCGACTCAAGGATGATATACTGACGTTTCGTACTAAACATTGAAAAATACTGACGTTTTCTCTTAAACGTCGAGGTTTCCCTACAGGTTTTTTTTTCCGACGTTTATGGTATAGTTGTCTTAAGCATGATATACAGACGTTTTACAATAAATATTAAAAATACTAATGTTTGCTCTTAAATGTCAAAAAATATAATCGACATTTGGTCGAAAGCGTCGAATTTGTACAACTCATTTCTATAAACATGGATCTATTTACGACTTTAAAAAGAAGAAGGAAATCCGTATACTATTTTTTTTTTCCATCTAACTTATTTCCTTCTAATTTTCTTGCTCTCAACGTCATTCATTATTTTCCCACATTTTTCCTTCAGCATCCAATCCTCATATATTCCCCACTTCTTTTTTTCTTCCATGAAGAAAGGCTCGAACCTTAGCTCCATCGTAGCCTCCACTACCAGCCTCATCTTTTCTAGTACAACAATAACGTTTGTAGAAAACGTTGGTCAAACGTTCGTTTAATCTATGCCAACGTTTTTGACTTTTTTATGACGTTTATAAAACGTCTTGAAAAAAAAATCAATTTTCTTGTAGCATTATTATGGTTTAACATATTGTTAACATCTTAGGTTTAGTTTGGGTTGAGTTCATCTTTAAAGTATGAAGTTTTGAAGGTGAAACTCTACCGTTATATTTTTGAAGTTTGAAACTTACATAGTTATATTGGAGTCATGTGAAAATTATTTTAATTTAATACACCACTCCACCACTGACAGTTAAGTATGTATGTCACACAACTATTTTATTTTATTTTTATTTTATTTTTATTTATTTTTATTTTTTATATGTCACACAACTATGATTTGATCTACCAAGTGTTTGAAAAAACTTAAGACTCCACACAATCTTAGTTCTCTCTCCAAACGGTTCCAAATGGGATCACAGGGTTTACTATGTACGTACCATATCGAATTTAGCTGGTTGTTATGGTCAACGAGAAAAGATATAACTTTTTTGTTTTGGCGGACGGTCTCAGAATCGAACTACGAAAAATGTGTGTATAAAAATTGGAAATAGTTGATCCAAATGGCATACAACACAGAATGCACAAAGTTTCGTACGTTATGCTGAGCATCGCAAAAAAATGTATGGATGTACGGTTCTGTCTATCACGTTCATATGATTGCAGCAGAATTAGAGGAATAACATTAATGGTGACGGTGGGACAATTATAGAGAGCAGTACCAGTATTATATAATATTATAAATCGAGTAAGAAATTAAATAATTTAAGGACCTAATTCCCATAAAAGAAAATTACAATAGCTATTATTTTGGTAACATTTTGTGCATATATCCAGTCAACTCAGATTGAAGCTATTTGAACCGTAGCCAACAGTACTAAGCAATCAACATGAATTGGATGATATCGACACAATTGAAAAGCCCAAATTTTGGTCCAATGTGGATAAAGTTGAGATCTATTTCCATTTCCACCCCCCTTATTCCTTGTGCTTTTTCGAATAATATCGAACAAACCAACCCTCCGTTTATAGAAATCCCAAGACAAAGTAAACAAAGGCCGACTGCATGATTCTGTGAGCTGTACACAGCGCACAACTTTGTGCAAGTCGCTCCAGATGTTCAAAAGAATGTCTCCATCCTAATCATAATAACGTTCGTCGGCAGCCTCCAACACAACTCGTACCAAAACTAGAAACAACACTCTTCCAAAAAAAAAAAACAAAAAAAAAAATAAAACAAAAAAAACAAAAAATAAAAAAATAAAACAAAACAAAACTAGAATCAACACCACTAGTTAATACCAATTAATCAGATAATATCCGCTCGTCCGCACGATTTTGCGACACAAGCCAGGCAAGTGGATTGCAAATGAATGGCACACTACTAAGCAAAAATGGTAAATATTACCCATGACCGCTACCTTTGGAATTCGAACATCGTCCACTCGAATCTTATATCTTCACACTAACCACTAGAACTAGAGGTTATTCGTGCTCGTAACGCACCTGGGCCGCAATGCAGTGCATCCACCACACACACACACACACATATATATATATATATATATATATATATATATATATATATATATATTATATATATATATATATATATATATATATATATATATATATATATATATATGTGTGTGTGTGTGTGTGGTGGATGCACTGCATTGCGGCCGATGTACGTATACGGTGCGAGCATGTATAGGACCTTCGGTCGAGTTGTGACATTCGGAGAGAGTTTGTGGGCCTTCGGTTTGTGTATGCATGAGGACTTTGAACCAATGGTTCAAATATATATATATATATATATATATATATATATATATATATATATATATATATATATATATATATATATATATTTGTGTCGAAAGTTTCCACTGGAAATCGATCTCCTGATCACTCGGACCGCATGTCTCACCACTAACACTAGACTAAGGGTCATATATATATATATATATATATATATATATATATATATAACTTCTAGTTGATCACGTGGTTAGTAAGGAGGCATAAGAATAAGGTTCGAGTGGACGATGATTCGATTTTCTGTGGTAGCGATCATGAAATAATTACCTTATATATATATATATATATATATATATATATATATATATATATATATATATATATATATATATATATATATATATATAGCAAATGACCTCCAGCCTAGTGGTTAAGAGAGACGCATGCGACCCAAGTGGTCGGGAGTTCGAGCCCCGGTGGAGGCGAGTTCACCACAAGTACCCATTGCTTCAAAAAAAAAAATATTATATATATATATAGAGAGAGAGAGAGAGAGAGAATTTTCAAATACATCCAAAATAGGAGCCATTGAACCTATATTTCTTTACATACATATTAAATCTATCTTAAAGTATATATCCAATTTTTATAAAGATTTTGAACTATACCTATACAGAACCCCCATCCCATATATACCTTGATAAATATATGAAAAATATATAGGACATTATTTGTATTTCATACATTGCTTGGAGTCGAGAAATTTTAAGTCACAATTCCGGCATTACTGTTACGTGTCCAGCAAACTACCAGCCCCGTATGCATGGGATGAAGGCCGGTGGCAGTAGTCATCCAAAGTCGATGGTAGAGTTTTTTCGATTCGGTTGGGAAAATAAAAATTTTGGGCACATTTTAGGAACAAAAACTTTTTTCCCGCAGTTTCAGTCACTTTCCAATTTGAACCCATTTCCATTTTCAGAACCTTCTTCTTCTTCTAACCGTCCAAAACAAAAAGAAAATACTAATAACAGTAAAAAAAAGGAAAAAAAAAAAAAAACTATATCAGTATCTAGAAACTTTGTTCATAGGTTTTTTTTTTTTTCACATTCTAAACTAGAGAGGTCTTACTGTACACGAAGAGCGGCTCGAGGAGCGCGCAGCTCCAGATGCCGTCGGGCTCCACATCGGACGGCCAGGGGCCGCCGCAGTCGGGGATGTCGATCGGGGCTGGGGTGGGGGAGAGGCGGTCCCCGGGGAAGCCGATGGCGGCGCGGCACCCATCCACGAGCGACGCGAAGAAGACGTCGCGGAGGTCGTCGATCTCGGCGGCGATCGGACGCCCTTCCTTCTGCCACGGGAACTCGAACACTCCCAGCTCCCGCGGCGGTGGGAGGTCGAATTTCTCGTCGACGTCGTCGTCGAAGCAGTCGGCTCCGGTCGCCGACGCCCGCTTCTTCTTCTTCTGCTGCTGCTGGTTCGCCTTCGGTTTGGCTTCTCGAGCTCTCTTCTTGGTACTGTCACCATCCATTCTCTTCTTCTTCTTCCTCTGTCGATACAGAATAATTAAACCGATCAAGAACTCTGAACTCTAATCAAAATTTCGAAAATATAATCAAACATTATGAAATCCACAAACAAACAAAATCGAATCGCCAAACTCTAGCGATCGATCGATTCAAATTTCAAATCAAATCTACAAATAATTATTAGAACAAAATAGCTAAATAAATGGATATCTAACCTCGATCGATCGATCGTTCGGTTCTATGTCGGTCTCTCCTCTCGAACGAATGTTGGGGGTGGGGTTATTTATATGGGAGAGAAGAGCTGAGCTCTTCCCACACGCCAGCTAACCCTAGCTACAACCGAAACCGCTCAACGGACATTTTTTACATTTGCTTTTTTATGGGACACCTCTGCTTCTGCTTCTCGTCCTTGCGCTTCTATTTATAGCATACACAATTTTATTGTTTTTACACTGTTTTCTTTTCTTTCTTTTTTTCCCTTTTGCGAATTCGCTTCTACTGTTCTGATGGAACATTTTAAGTAGTAGCTTTCGTGAGGCCGTGTGGGGACGGATAGAGTATAAACGCATAACACGCGTCAAGTTTATAATTAATGGATCTGCCCGCGTAAAGTGTGATTTGTGCATGCACCGGCTAACACATCCGATTCGTGATCAACTAATTTCATAATTGGATTTAACAACTTTGTAAACACCAAACCTGTATTCCATGCAATTGCAATACATTGTATCTAATGTAAAGTTCATCTTTGAACAAAGGGGGGAGCCTTATTTTCTCATATGTCGGTGTGGGTTGATTTGGATCGACTGGCCCTCTTATCGAATTTAAGGTTCATTAACCTTGACCATGAAAGCGGGCCATGAGCCCGGGTAACACGCATCAGGCCTTGGATAGTTACGGTGTTCATAAGGACTGTGGTTGGATAGTGAAAACATTCCAGTCCTCGAGCCTGGATGGCTGCTCCTAATCGAGTATTGTTCGCCAGTTAACCAAATGTTACCAATCAACCGATAAACCTATACCATCGTGACAGTACAATGTAAGGCAACTATGAAATAAGGATTACAAGAATTAGGGAGTTGAAGTATTTGGGTAACACAACTTTCAACAACCTAATTTTCAGCCTTGGCAACCCCTATACACTACAAGAAGGGAAGGGAAGAAGGGAGGGAGGATCATGTTAAAGAGATTACCTTTATTTTTTTAGGCATGGCTTCCGAAAATCCAGAGCGCAACTTTGACCTTAACCGGGTGCAGGCAGTGCTAGCCATAAATAGCCTGGGACAGTCACAATTAGTTCTGTGAATTATGATGTCCTTCAGGGGCATTGACTTAATTGTAGGCGGTCAATCGCTCTTTGCTAGCGTGAAGGATTTATCCTAACCCTCCTTTCTT
Organism: Iris pallida; assembly: GCA_029216955.1. NCBI lineage: Eukaryota > Viridiplantae > Streptophyta > Magnoliopsida > Asparagales > Iridaceae > Iris > Iris pallida. Next base: position 8,788,775 of record JANAVB010029816.1, on the reverse strand, counting down.
GGATATGGATTACCTTCTATGTGTCACTCATACTTAGCAACATTAGCAGCCGGCCCCACCCGATCGTCGGGGTAGGTCTCACAACAAAGACATTATCCAAAACCCATAGCAAAGATGGACCAACCCCCCTACACGACTTCAAAAAGAATCCTCCGCTATTATATCGTTGAGTTTCGTAGACCTGTTGGTAAAACAATGGAAATGAGATATCCAGATTTCTGGACAAAGTCGTATGATGCGAGAGTCTCATGTACGGTTCCTTTGAGAAGGCGATGTAATCCCACCTACGAGGTCCGAAGAGCGGTCCTCAGAGCTGCATCTATGCTTACACTATCCATGTACATCGCTTTTCCAGGAGGTTGGCCGCATATACTAAATATTCCTACTTTCAAGAAGATCCTAGGCTCAATATGGTTTATTATCAAGGTGATTCTTTTTTCCATTCCTATATATAAGCCTTTATATTGTGTACATTAGGAGATTCCTCCTATGTCACGTCCCAGTTCCAAAAATGCGGAAGCAAGCCACGTGGCGATGGCCAGCGAGTACCACTCCAATGGTTATCCCAATTTAATGGAACCATTGAGCTAGCACTTAAGTTGTAAGTTACAACAATATTAAATAATGCCCAATCTTAAAGTAAACTAATATCATCCACAAATACGATCAAGGAAACACAGAGAGATAAAAGAGTCCACTAATGTACTGAACTAAATAAGTCTGAATGTAATCATAATACAGAACTGAAATAGAATGTCTTGCGGGGACAAACTCGCTCGTACAATACTTTGTTATAATAGCCCTAAGATGGGCTTGGCTTGGTTTTTGCTAAGAGGCTTTGGTTAAAAAAAATTATACCCATTGGGTTGGGTTGAATTGGAAGCTCAACTAAAAGTAGTAATAATTTCTGTTTAAAAATAAATCATCAATAATTGCTAAAATTATTTTTGTTTACAAAATAATCCTAAGCCTTTTATATAATATACGTAAAAATAAATTTTCTATTTCCTTTCTAAGAATTCTAACTTAATAGGATGCTAAAATTATTCTACATAAATCCAGTTAATAAAAATAGTTATGCTTAATAATAATCTAATAATATCAGTGATTTAGTATTAGATTTAACTAACTTTAATTATGAGCATAACAAAGTAACTTTAATTATAAGCATAACAATGATTTAACTAACTTTAATTATTAGATCTATTAATATCAATGATTTAACTAACTTTAATTATAAGCATAACAAAGTAAAATAATTTGCAACCATTTAAATTGGTCCACAATAATTGTTAGAAAAATATATAAAATGAACTTAAGAATTGGGGGCTCACACCCTAAAAGTGCTAGTGTACCTAAGTTATAGAGAGATCGTAACTACATGGCAAATACATGTATATCCTATGTCAGACATAATTTCATAGATTAGTAGGAACAATTAGTTAATCGATAGATCTCTAGCCATTTCTAATTGTACTACTTGCTGCTAGCATTTCCTTGAGTTAAGTGCGGATAGTAGTAGTCTTAGGTCTTGGAATGTCTTATGATGGTACTTCTATTACGAGGGGTAGGTTAGCGATAACTATGAGGAAGAGCTCGTGTTATGTCCTCTTCCTTGAGCTCCAGGAAACGGTGGTGATCTGAGCAAATTGGACATTTGTGACATTGGATACAAGAAGAACTGATAGAAAGGGATCAGTATAAGAGAAAGAAAGACTGAGTTTAGAAGAAGAAGAAGATCTTCATAAGTTTATAGGTAGGAATTCAGGAAATTCATTACACACCTTCTTCTTCTTACAATTTCTATACTTATAGTAGTTTCTACCACTTGCAGGTCTGTCCAGCTATTGTAACAGAATTGCTGACGTGGCGTGGCTAACAACAATTGCCATAACGTGGCTGGTTAACTAACAAATTGGGTGATTACTAAAGTACCCTCCTGGTGGAGTGATCCACAAGGCTGGAGTGAGGATCCACAAGGCTGGAGTGAGGCTGGAGTGAGCACACTGCTAAGCACCTGAGTGTGGGTGTGTACTCGTTCAGTGCAGCTCCCTGGCAATGTAACAACTGCCCTCCCCTTCATTTGGACCTTGTCTCAAGGTCAAAGTGAGGATAATTCTTGACAAACTCTTCATAGGAAACCCACTGAGCTTCCTCAATAGGGCAGTCCTTCCACTGGATAAGCAAGTCCACAGCTGCCCTATTTCTTCTTTGCACTAGTCTCCTGTCCAACACCCAATCTGGTTCTAGAATCAGTTCTTCAATCTGACTTGGTTGCCCAATTTGAACTGAGACCCTCCTGCTTATGTGTCTTTTGAGTTGGGATACATGGAAGGTAGGATGTATCATAGAGTCTTCAGGTAACAGAAGCTTGTATGCCACTTCCCCTATCTTAGCAAGTATCTGGTAGGGACCATAATATTTAGGGGCTAATTTTTGAGGTTTCCTGTGGGCAACAGAAGATTGTCTATAGGGTTGTAGCTTTAGATATACCCAATCTCCAGGTTCGAAGGTCCTTTCAGTCCTGTGGGAGTCCACCATCTTCTTCATCCTGTCTTGTGCTAACTGAAGATTGTCCTTCAATAGCTGCAGAGTGTTGTCTCTAGTCATGATTGCAGCAGCAACCTCCCTATCTTGCACAGAGCCTGGAACATAAGTGAGTATGTGAGGAGGTTCTCTACCATAAACTACTTCAAAGGGGGTGATCTTGGTGGCAGAATGCCAGTTGGTATTGAACCAAAATTCTGCCCATACCAGGAATTTACTCCACTTCCTGGGTTTATGTCCACAGAAGCATCTCAAGTATCCTTCAATGCAACGATTTGTTACTTCTGTTTGACCATCTGATTGTGGGTGATAGGCAGTACTGTACTTCAGCTGGGTTCCTTGTAGCTTGAAGAACTCCTTCCAGAACTGACTAGTGAATATGGGGTCCCTGTCTGAAACCATAGTCCTAGGCATGCCATGTAATTTGAAAACTCCTTCCAAGAAGACTTGAGCTACATCAGCTGCTGTGTAGGGATGGCTAAGGGCAAACAAATGTATATATTTAGAAAGTCTGTCAACAACAACCATTATGGTTGTTTTGTGATGGCTAAGGGGTAGACCCTCAATAAAATCTAGGGACAAGTCCTCCCAAACCTTGTCAGGAATAGGTAAGGGTTGCAAGAGTCCTGCAGGTGACACATTTTCTCCTTTGTTCTTTTGACAGATTTCACATGATTGCACATAAGAATTGACTGCTCTCTTCATACCTTTCCAATAGCAAACTCTCCTTAGCCTGTGCAAGGTCTTCTCCACTCCAGAATGTCCTCCCTGCAAGTTTTCATGGTGTTCCTTCAGCATTCTTTGAACAAATTCAGAGTCAGGATCAAGGAGGAGTCTATGTTTGTAATAGATTAACTCATCCCTGACTGTATATTTGGTAGGATCAAGTTTTCCTTGTTCCCATTTGCTCATCTGTTTCTTGTAATACTCTGAGGCTTCCATCTGTTGTTTGAAGTCTTGTATCCATCCTGCAGACACCACTGTTACAGCAGCTAATGAGACTTCCCCCCTCCTGGACAAGCTATCAGCAGCTTCATTTTCTTTTCCCTTTTTGTACTCCACTCTGTAGCTATAACCATGGAGCTTGTAAATCCACTTATACTGGGCCTCTGTGTGTACTTTTTGTTCTAACAAATGCTTCAAAGATTTGTGGTCAGTCCTGATTACAAAGGTCCTGCCCCAGAGATATTGTCTCCACTTCTTCACTGCTAATAAGATTGCTAGCATTTCCTTTTCATATGTGGATAAAGCTGTGTTCCTTCCTTTGAGACTTTGGCTGAGATAAGCAATGGGTCTTCCCTTCTGCATCAAGACAGCCCCTATTCCCAACCCAGAGGCGTCATACTCTACAGTGAACTCATCAGTGAAATCTGGCATGGCCAGTACTGGTGGCTGGGTAAGGGTTAACTTCAAGTCTTCAAAGGCATTTTGGGCTTTGGGACTCCAAAGAAAGGAATTCTTTTTTAACAATTCAGTGAGGGGATTAGCTATAGACCCATAGCCTTTAATGAACCTTCTGTAGTAACCAGTGAGCCCCAAAAAACCTCTCAACTCTTTGAGGGTACGGGGAATAGGCCATTCCACCACTGATTTGACTTTATCTTGATCAACTTCAACTCCATTGCCAGAGATGATGTGTCCCAAATATCCTACTTGCCTCTGTGCAAACATACATTTACTCCTTTTCAATCTCAACTGATCTGCTTCCAGCTTGTTGAATACAGCTTCCAAGTGATTGCAGTGTTCCTGCAAGGTGGCACTGTAAACAAGGATGTCATCAAAGAAGACTAGTACAAACCTCCTCAAGTAGCTCCTAAAGACTTCATTCATCAGAGCTTGAAAGGTGGAGGGTGCATTGGTCAAGCCAAAAGGCATGACAAGAAACTCGTAGTGGCCCTCATGAGTCCTGAAAGCTGTTTTGTGGATGTCTTCTTCTGCCATCCTCACTTGGTGGTACCCTGCTCTTAGATCCAGCTTAGAAAAATACTGACTTCCATGAAGTTCATCAAACAATTCTTCAATAAAGGGAATGGGGAAGGTGTCTTTCACAGTATTCAAATTTAACCCCCTATAGTCAATGCATAGTCTCCATGATCCATCAGCCTTTTTTACTAGGATTACTGGAGATGAATATGAACTATTACTGGGTCTTATAATACCAGTTTTCAACATTTCTTGTATTTGTCTTTCAATCTCATTTTTGTGCATATAAGGTTGTCTATAGGGTCTGTTACATACTGGCATTGACCCAGGAAGAAGAGGAATTTGGTGATCAAATAATCTTTTGGGGGGTAAAGTTGTTGGCTCTTCGAACAAATGATTATACCTCTTGAGTAATGCAGATATGGCAGGTTCCTCAGTGTGGACTTGCTCTTCAGAGTTGTTATCTCCTTCTATGGTGCACAGTTGGATGATGTAGAATTGGGACTTTTGCCTCATTTCCTTGCTATCAGGTTCCTGGAGGTGATGGAGTTGAGTTTTGGTTCCCTTCAGTAGTTTGTTGACCCCCTGTTCTTCAAACTCCATAGTGAGTTCTTGAAAGTCCCAGATTATTTTCCCAAGGGTTCTAAGCCAATTGGTGCCTAGGACTATCTGGCAACCTGGTAAAGGCAAGAGTAGTAAATCTGCCTTGAGCTTATGTCCTTGACACTCAATACCGACTCCTGTGCACATCCCCTTGCTGCTCAATTTCTCCCCATTGGCCACCATGACCTCAAATAGCTTGTTGTCCTGTGGTGTTAGTCCCAACCTCTCACAGAAAACAGAGTCTATAAAACTATGGGTGGATCCTGAATCCACCAATATCAGCACAGGTTTATTTCTAACAGTTCCCCTTAGCTTCATAGTAGAGGTAGGAGAGTTACCTGACAGAGCTTGTAGGGATATTTCAAATAAACTGGGAGGAGCTCCTGTACTGACAGTAATGTCTTCTGAGAGGTCTTTGACTTCATTATCCTCCATGTTTTCTTCATCTGCCACCAGCATGAACAGCTTCTTCTCCTTGCATTTGTGCCCCTTAAACCACTTATCATCACAGAGAAAGCACAGCCCCAATCCTTTTCTTCTCGGGATTTCTGAAGGAGATATAGTGTTCCTGGAATTTCTTTCTTCAGGAAGAACATTGGATCCTGCAGGGTTAGGAAAAATCTTCTTTGCCTGCTCATTACTCCCAGTTGAGGATTCTTGAGTGTAGTTGGATACACTTGAAGCCTTGTTATTGAACACATTGCCTTTGTAGTTCCTCTTGATTGCCAGATTTTTAGCTTCATACAACTTGGACAATTGCATAGCTGCTAGAAGAGTGCTGGGATTTGCAATTTGAACTTCATACCTGATTTCTTCCTTCAATCCCCCCATAAATTGACTGACTAAGCAGTCTTCAGGAAACCCCTGCACCTTATTAGAGATTTTCTGAAATTGGGTATTATACTCATGCACACTGTGATCTTGTTTGAGTAGCTTCAAATCAATTATATGGTTTGTGAACTGGGAAGGTCCAAATTGCATACGAATGGCCTTGCAGAATTCACCCCATGTCAACATCCCATTTTTTATATTCATGAACCAATCTAGCCAATATGCAGCTGTTCCTTTTAACTGGACAGAAATAATTTTGATCTTGTCCATCTCAGGAGTGTTGTAATAGTTGAAGTAATTATTGATCCTCATCAGCCATTCAACCACATCTCCTTCCCCATCAAACTCTGGAAGTTTCAGTCTAGGAGAGGGTTGACTCCCATTGGACCTAACATTACTGGGTTCGTGATGGGCATTCAAATGTGGAGGTGTTGGCAATAATGGTGGATTGGAATATTTTCCCTGCACACTAGGTGTTTGTTCAGTGGAAAATATGGAGGAAGCTCCCAACGATGGATTAAAACCCCATGATTGATTGTCATTGACAGGGACAGCATTCGACGATGCTGGTGGCGTGTTTTGATTCAAATTTCTGAAATGAACCTCAGTGTCTCGCCTAGATCTAACCATCTCTTCGAATAATTTTTCAAACTTGCCATTAAGATCCAGAACAGTACCTGCCAATGCTCCCACTGTATTCTCGAGAGACAGGAACCTTTCTTCGTCGATCGGGAGTCGTCTTCCTTCAGCCGATTCTCTTCCAGACTCGCCATGGCTTGAGCTACCTTCTCTGCTGCCTTCAGTCACTGGATCTAAAGGCTCTGATACCAAATTGTTATGTCCTCTTCCTTGAGCTCCAGGAAACGGTGGTGATCTGAGCAAATTGGACATTTGTGACATTGGATACAAGAAGAACTGATAGAAAGGGATCAGTATAAGAGAAAGAAAGACTGAGTTTAGAAGAAGAAGAAGATCTTCAGAAGTTTATAGGTAGGAATTCAGGAAATTCATTACACACCTTCTTCTTCTTACAATTTCTATACTTATAGTAGTTTCTACCACTTGCAGGTCTGTCCAGCTATTGTAACAGAATTGCTGACGTGGCGTGGCTAACAACAATTGCCATAACGTGGCTGGTTAACTAACAAATTGGGTGATTACTAAAGTACCCTCCTGGTGGAGTGATCCACAAGGCTGGAGTGAGGCTGGAGTGAGCACACTGCTGAGCACCTGAGTGTGGGTGTGTACTCGTTCAGTGCAGCTCCCTGGCAATGTAACAGCTCGATGACTACGCGCTAAGCGAATGGGTGTTGTCCGGTTGCTGGAGGCGGATAGATACCAAAAGAATGATTCATTTTGATCGACAAGACATTTCATGAATTAATCGAATGTTTGTCTATCCATATATATATTGTATTTATATGACGGGCCATATGTTTTACGCCTTTTATGGCATGAGATAACAACTAAGCTATTTGTCTCCCAAAAATATTTGATGTTATCATCTCCCATTATGTGACATGATAGCTGACATACCAGTTCACATGGCAAATTCAAATAAAAAAAATTTAATCATCCAATTTTTTTATTGTTAATGTAAATGTTAATATTAATTTTAATTTCAATGTTAATGTTAATTTTATTATTAATGTTCATGTTAATTTAATGTTAATTTTAATATTAATTTTAATGTTAAATTTTGTTATGTCAACAATCATGTCATACGTCACATAACGGAATATAGCATCACACAAAAAATTTGAGAGACAAGTAGCTTTTTTTGATGAGATAATTGCTCCTAGTAGTCCGCTTACGACAATTCCGCTTTCTTGTCTTGCTTTAGCGAAGCTTCTACTTTGCTTGCTTCTGCCGTGCTCGCTTGTGCATAGGCTCAAAGTCCTTTTTGCTAGGTCCAAAAGTAAGCTAGAACTCTGATTTTTTTTAACAATATGGAAATGCATTAAAACGGTTTTAAATATATTTTAGGAGGTCATTTTTCCGATTGAGCATAACCATTGTCATTATTTGGACACACTATTACATCACTAAAACCTAACTAAAAGTTAAATACACATAAAGTATTATATGTATAACAAAAACTAAAGGAACTAATATGTACTATTTGTAATAAACAATTGCATTAATTGTAACGACTTGTACTAGTAATTAAACATATATAACACATGTAATGGGCATACAGTTCAGACATGTCTTATAATAAGTTATACATTGTAAAAAATTCATCTTTTATATAGATCCTTTGATCTGTTCTACTACACTTTTTGAATATATTCTCGTGCTTAGAAAACATCATCTCTAACAATAACAATCAAAGAAAAGAAAATTTTGGTCCATTATAAGAAATAAGTTTTTTTTTCCTTCTACTTTTATTGTTATTGCTAGTGATGATGTTTTCTAACCACAAAGATATCTTCATAAAGTGTTGTAGAGCATATAAAGCTTGCTTCCATGGTCTGATTTAGATTAAAAATCGAGGTGGCTATATATATATATATATAATTGACAAAATTATAGGATAAAAACGAGATATGTACAGATTCAATAAAATTAATGAGAGATCTTATAATCTTAATTTTGTGAATTAATTTATCTTAATGATATACTCAATGCACAAATTGCATGAAGTATCTCCACGAGGGAATAGTAAGGGCCTGTTTGGTTAAGATTTAAAACTTAGTTTTCCGAATGCAAATGCTACAGTTTTCTGAAATTACGTTTGGCAGCAAATTTTAGGAAAAAAATTTCAGAAATTTTTTTCTCAAACCTGCGTTATAACACAGTTTTCAGAGAACAACAAAAACCTGCGTTATAACCTACTTTTCAGAGATTGGTGGGCCCCTCCTCTCTTGGTTGAAGCCAAAAAAAAATATGCTCTCTTTCTCTCTCCTCTCTCTCTTCCTCTCCCTCTCTTCTCATGGAGAATGGAGCTCGTCCAACGCCGCAGACATCGTCCGCGAGATCGAGCGGCGAAGCTGTACGCTCCTACGCCTCATGCTCTCTCCAACGCTCTCGCCTCCCTCCTCGACCTGCCACCCGGAGTGCCTCTCCCTCTCCTGCCTCCTGGTCGTCGAGACGGTGGAAGAAGAGGTCGTCGGACCCCTGGTCCTCGAGCCGGATCTCGCAGCGGTCGCTGGATGATACTACGCGGAGCCACCCGGACACTGGCGCCGTCCTCTCAAAAATCCCATTAGAAGAGAGTCCCTTCGCAACACCGGCGCCGCCCTCTCCGACTTCGCCCAGGGCCAGGCATCCGCGCCCTCAGCCACCGCCTCGCCCTCCTCCACCGCTCCGACCCCGGCTTTTATTGTTGAGAGAAGATCGCAAGTCTGGCGGCGGAGGAGGCGGAGGCGAAGGCGGATGTGGTGGCAGTGGGGATTTAACTCCTCCGGTGGATTCAGGCGGCGGTGGCGTGTTGGAAAGACATCGGAAAGAGCGAAGAGAAGGGGGGGGGGGGGGGGGGGGGGGGGAGGAAGGGTTAGGGTTAGGGTTTGTCGAAGAGATCGGAAGAGAAGACGGTGGTAGAGACGGTGGAGCAACCTCCCAGCCATCTTCGTTGAAGTGGTACAAAACAATGACTAGAGCAGAGGGGGTGTCGAAGAGAACTCGGACACACTTGGACACGAACAATTTTGGGAGGGACACAATTGGACACAGTTAAAAAAAATTGATTTCTAAAAATATTTTACCAAACAGAATCTACAATTTTTGATTTTTAAATTTATTTTTCAGATGAAAGTAACCAAACGCAAAGCTAAAATTTTTACATTCAGAAAACAATTTTATAACTTACTTTCAGAAAACTGTTTTGAGAACAAAATTTTAGAAAACATATCCAAACGGAGCCTAAGCCTTTGCAACACATACGTTGATCACTCCTACTGTTGTAACAAATATATATTGTATTTTAACCCAACTTGTGAACACTTCGATGCATATATCCCTTGTAATTGTCATACATGTACCAATTCAATCCAACTTATATATGGTCTGACGCACATTTTAAACCAATCTTATAGAAAGTTTGATTATTATATAAGATGATCCTGTAAATTCAACTGTCATTCTATTTGACATGATCAATAATTATTATATTTAAAACAATTTATAGTCTTAACTTTTCTTTTCTTTTTTTGAGACGTCCGACGATATGCACAGGACTTAGTGCGCACTGTATTGCATGTCAGTTGGATTCACTGTTCCCAACTCCCATCAAATAAATAGAAGGAATAATACGCCCCCGTGGCTCGATCCATTAATCTTTTGTCATCCAACCGGGATCTTATAGCTCGGTAACCACAAGAGCTACTCGATACGCCCCCGTGGCTCGATCCACTGATATTTTGCCATCCAACCAGGGCCTTATATCTCTCATCGGTAACCACAAGAGTCATTATAGTCTTAACTTAGAAGTGATCGATTTAGAAGCTAGAGGAGTCATGCTCCGGTCATGGCCGGCCCTCGTGCTTGGACAACCCCCCAAGTTTAGCGTGATCCCAATAGAGGTCGAGGTTGCGGATGACCCTTCAGGACCGTCCTACAATAAAAGGTAAAGAAACAACCAAAACTAGTTCTGGATAGGATAATCCAACCCCGTGGGCCGGCCCTCTCGCTCGGATCGCAGGCTATACTTTAATTCCGTTCCTACCATGCATCGGTGGCACTTAACATATGGGCTAGTTTCCGTTGTCACATATGTGACCCCATCCTAGCTATCCCTCTTGCTTGTCGCACCTTCTTTTAACATTTAGAGAAGCAAACGAGTAACATCTAAAACTAGCTGCCAAATGTCCTAGTTTTCTTTGAAGCCTAAATCAAGGAAGGGATGATGAAGCCAAAAAAGGAAGTTGTTACTTGGAGAGAAGAAGAAGAGATGGTCTCGCTTGACTAATCTTTGTAATTCATGTGAAAGAGCTTGTCCAGTACTTGAACATCAAATGTATCAAAAATGTTATTTGGCTCCTGATGTCATCTTCTATTATGTGATATATGACATGGTTGATGACATAACAGCTGACATGACAAAATTATACATTAAATATTAAAATTAATATTAATATCAAATTAACATGAACATTATATTAACATTAATATTAACTTTAACATTAAAATTAAAATTAATATTAACATTAAATTGAAATTAGTATTAACATTAAAATTAAAACTAAAATTACTATTAATATTAACATTAATTAACATTAATATTAATTTTAACATTAACTTTAACATTAATATTAACATTAAATTAAAACTAGTATTAGCATTAACGTTAACAATAAAAAAAATTGAGTAATTAATTTTTTTTGGTTAAAACATGACATGTCAGCTGTCATATCAGTTGTCATGTCAGATACCACATAATGGAAGATGGTATCATCTAAAAATTTTGAGAGCCAAATAGTATAATTGAATGTGTATATATTGTCGATCTTCTTAGAAGCTGCATCACACTTTAATTGCAACAAGAGACTGCTAATTATAGACTTTCTAATCATACTTAATTTGTGGGGGGCTTCTTCTCATTTGGCAAGCATACATACACGTGAGGGATCGGCTTGCTGGATAAGTGATGAGTCCAATCAATTTATTTATTTATTATTTTTAATAATAAAAAATTGGATTTGGACTGTGTAAAGAGAACCTAATGAATTTCACTCATATGAAACCTAAAATAATGTTAGAGCTAGGTTCGGATTATTTTTATATATACTATTTTGTTCTACTGGAATATTCAGTTTCTGTGAGCATGTATAAGTTGTGTGATTACATATGATCAAAATAATTGTAAGATTAGCTTCTTTTTTTTAACCTCCACACATGTTACTAATGTGAAAATTCTATTTTTAGATTTAAATCTCTCTGTTTTCTAAAAAATTGTATTAACATAATCCTTAGAATGTCAACACAATTTTTTTTAGAGTAGATAAAAAATTTATTTTCTAATATTTGTAAAGGATTTTTAAAATTGGAAATTGCTGAGAAACCCAATTTCGGGATGGGCTTTTATGAAATGTCCACCCGCTGAATGAGTTTTATGAAATGCCCAGAATTAAGTATTTTCACGTTAAATATTCCAAGATTCCCTTTTAGATGCCACCCGCTGGGAAACTGCTATTTTTATAATACCGAAACTACCCCTCCACGCGAATTGGTCATCTATATGTATTTGAATTCAAAAAACTCAGATCTGGATTGCAATTTTCTTCTTCTTCTTCACGGAAAATCTGAATTCCATTGCTCTCATCTTCAGCAGAGATCGCAAAGATCGTTCGTAGTTCGGTGTGCTTTTCTTCGGTCGAACTCAGATCATCGCTCGTCATCATCATCACCATCATCATCATCTTCATCGACGTCAATTGTGGAGAGAAGATCTTTCTTTTTCTTTTCCATAAGAATTATCATCGCTTTGAAAGAAGAACGAAACTCTTTATTCCTGAAAAAACTAAATTACTGGCCATTCTCCTACGTTTTAACACTGGAAATGACCATTCTCCGTGTTAGAAACACGGAGAATGTCATTCTCCGTTTTATTTAAAACGGAGAATGACATTCTCCGTGTTTCTAACACGGAGAATGACCATTCTCCTGCGTTTTAACACTGAAATGATCATTCTTCGTGCTAAATTACACGGAGAATGACCATTCTCCGTTTTATTTAACACGGAGAATGACAATTCTTCGTGTAAATTAACACGGAGAATGACATTCTCCGTTTTATTTAAAACGGAGAATGACATTCTCCGTGTTTCTAACACGGAGAATGGCCATTCTCCTGCGTTTTAACACTGAAATGACCATTCTCCGTGCTAAATTACACGGAGAATGACCATTCTCCGTTTATTTAACACGGAGAATGACCATTCTCCGTTTATTTAACACGGAGAACGTCATTCTCCGTTTTATAAAAAACGGAGAATGCCATTCTCCTGCGTTTTAACACTGAAATAACCATTCTCCGTGCTAAATTACACGGAGAATGCTATTCTCCGTTTTATTTAACACGGAGAATAACATTCTCCGTTTTATTTAACACGGAGAATGGCATTCTCCGTGTTTCTAACACGGAGAATGGTCATTCTCCTGTGTTTTAACACTGGAATGACCATTCTCCGTGATAAACTACACGGAGAATGGCATTCTCCGTGTAAATTAAGACGGAGAATAGTCATTCTCCGTGTAATTTAGCACGGAGAATGGTCATTCTCCGTGTAAATTAAGACGGAGAATGACATTCTCCGTGTTACTAACACGGAGAATGACCACCCTCATGCGAAATTAACATTTTTCGTGTTCTAACACGGAGAATGACCATTCTCCTGCATTTTATGGTCAGCTGAAACTTTGGAGAACCATAACTTTTGACTGGGAGGTCGAAACGAGGTCCCGTTTGTCGCAAAATGAGCGTATCGTCGAGGAGACTGAAAGTAACCGTTTTATTGTTAGACGGCCTTCCGAAATTTTAGAATCGCAAAAAAATGATGTTTGGACCTCCGTTTTAGCACTTTTGCCGTTTGTCCCGGTCTTTCCGAAATTTTTCGACGAGTTTTTGAAGATTTTTGAGGAGAAAACCTAGATTCGAAAGTGAGCAGCGTATGGAAGAAGATGAAGTATCGAAACGTTTTTTTTAAGAGCAGTTTCGTGGGTGTTTACAATAAATTAAAAGGAAGGGCAAAATGGTCATTTGGAACCCGCTTTGGATAAGTTTCTCTAATTCTGGGCACGCGATGAAAGTTTTTTTAGCGGTGGGTTTTACATAAAACTTTTTTAGTTTTTGGGCATTTCATAAATCCTCCCATATGTCAACAAATGGGGATGTTAAAAAATAAACATTTTTTTTCCCGATCCGAACTCTGTCCTCTACGTAGAAATATAGAATAGAAAGGACTAGGACTCTGAAGTTGATGATATATAGTTGGATTTATAATAGGATGACTGGAATTTGTTTATCTCTACTATTATAAAAAGGCTTTAAAATGGTTCGAAAGTGAACCATCTAAGACGTATGAATATCACCAACCATTTAAATAAACTTAAAAAATAATAATAATTAATATCTCTACTATAATAAAGATGTTTCAAAACGGTTCAAAAGTGAGCCGTCTAAGCCGTATGAATATCACCAATCATTTAAATAAACTTAAAAATAATAATAATTAATAACTAAATAACTACCTAGATACTCCACTAATTATTTAAAAAACTGTAACTAAATATGTAACTATCTAATAAGATATATTTACAACTAAATAGTCTAACTCAAGTGGTTAAGGTAGGAGTTGTTTTTCTTGGTTGTTTGAGTTCAAATCCTAAGTTTGATAATTTTTTATAATAAAATATATTTAATTTTTTAATATTTTTTTTTTTTGCACGTGCACATTACTAGTTACGATTATAAAGAGGCTTCAAATGGCTCAACCTTGAGCCGTCTAAGCCGTGTGTATTTTATCAACAATTTCGTTTAAAAATTAAAAAAAATCAAGTCTAATAACCGTAGTTATTTTCTCACGTAGTTTAAAATAAAATGAAAACATAAAATCCTTGAATATGTATAAATACTTAATATATTAGGATTCAAATTATATTTAAACAAACTAAATGATATTATCTAACTAAATACATGTTCAAAAGTTAAAAAAAATATTTACAATAAATCATAACTAAAATATATTCAAATTGTATTTAAAATATTATAACATAATTCAAATTTTTATATTTCAATCATATTGTAGATTTTTTCTTTCTTTTTTTTTAACGTGCGTTCACGTGAAGTAACTATAATTAGATAAGTGGCCATTTAGTGACATCTTTGATTTTTTTTTAAACAGAATAATATCATCCAAGTGTATTAATAACACCGGTGGAGATTTTTGCACAATTATCTCGTCTACTACATCTACTTTGTATACGTGCAAGGCCGGCCTAGAGATAAGTCAAACAAGACTTTGGATTTGGATAACCCTCTTTGCTTGGGGCAACTACAAGGCTCAGCACAATCTTACAAGAGATCGGGGTCGCGAGTGATCCTCCAGGATCGATCCACAGTAAAGCTTAAGGGACAACCAAAACTAGCTTTGAATTGGACAACCCAACACCGTGGGCCAGCCAGCCGTGTATAATAGAGACCCAAATTGATAAATTTGTGTGTTTTATTTGGATGAAGAATATAAGACAGAAAGTATTTGAAATCTGAATTTGATTTAAACACAAGTAGATAAACCTTTTTTTTTTTACCCAATTCAAAGTTGAAATATTTTAGCAAATGCCCCTACTTAAAATACTGAAACTAGCATATACTTCCAATTAAAAAAAAAAAAAACAAATGCCTTCATTCCTTTGCATGGATATAACTCCACTATTTAATTAAAAATTTGGCTGATTTACAAAGAAATGAAAACGTCTGTTAGTTTTCTAAAAAAAAGAAGTGGAGGTATATACTTATTTTTATATTTTAAATGATGATATTTGCTAAAATGTTCCATTAAAGTTCCATTGAAAGATAATGGGTTCACGGTTATAATGAAAACACAAATTACATGAATTAAGAATCATGAGAAACAAGAGGAGTGGCTAGCATAAAATTTACACTGCTCCTTTCCAGACCCCTCAGAAAAATCGATACGTGAACCAACATGACGTGTCGATTTTCCATTGGCCGGAGTAAACGGAGGCTCAAAGTATTTTTTTTTTCCATCCAATCATGCGTTGACACGTGTCAGGCCGTTTTTTTCTTCTTTTTTTTGGTTCAAATTTTCGGAGAGGCAGGACTTTTCGTAAAATATATAGTCCAACTGTTTATGGAATATAAAATCTTAAAGTATAAAATCCATGGAATTTGTGGAAACACTAGAAAGATTGTTGCGCAGAAGCCAGCATATGGATGGCTACTTGTAGAGTGAGTCGATCAGTCCTATTAGGACTTACCTATCAATAATACTATTACTACCAAACTAACAACCACACACACACACACACACACACACACACACACACTCTCTCTCTCTCTCTCTCTCTCTCTCCCTCCCCTCCTTACATATGGGTCTCATCCGGCCCCATCTCGCCTCTAGCCCTCCTGTTATATGGGTTCCGTCCGGCCCTACCTCTTTTCCTCTCCTTCAATGAAAGCCGCCATGTGATCGGTTGTACTCTGGTGGTAAGCATTTGGTTGTAACTGTAGCACTATCCCTTGTTTATAGCTCTTCTTTATAGAGATTAGCCATGTTTGTATTCCTTCTTTCGCTGTTGCTTTGGTGGCAACAAGATTAATAATCTATGACACCCGATGCTCCCGATGCCTTTGCATTTGCCAATTATTTGATGTTTACATCTCATTGTTGATGTCGATTAATTCATTCTCGAGGTGGCGTGGATTAATTCGTTGTTGAAGCCTATCATGGAGTCCAAAAACTTAATCAACTTGCGGATAGATATAGGATTTTGTTAACATGTGCCCTAAGGACATATATTATGGATAATTAATGCATGGATATTATACTTTGAAATTTGTTATCAATATGTAATAAACATTAAAAATAGCCTTAAAAATTATATTTCGTTGCATTAGAAATGTCATCAAGACTTAATGCAATAAACTTTTTGTATTGAAAAATTATTTTAGAGGATCTTAATGAGATTTTTAATGCAAAAAATTATTTTTTAATGCTTATTGCATGTTGATATCATATTTTAAAGTAAAAAGACTATGCATTAATTATCCTTAACCTGTGCCCTCAGGGCACATGTTAACAAAACCCATAGATATATACCACATATTTCGAATTTATGACATGGAAGGCAGTTGGTTCTCTATTGACCGACGGTGTATAAAATATTAATATTAATTATATTAGCCTATATGTATGTATTTTGTACGTATTTTAATTAGTATATCAACTATTATTTTTTGTCTTTTCCAGAATTCACATGTGTGTGCTTTCTTTTTACAATGTTAAGAAATTCGAAATATGAATTTTGTTCTTTTTTTTTGTACCGAATCTAATTTTTTAAAAATATTTCATACCCGGTCGATGAAAGTACCATTGTCAAATAGACGTTTGAGATAACTTCTTACAATTCTAGAAAAGTTGTGGATGTTTAATTGAAAGAGCTTTGCTATGCGTATAAGCTTATGATTTTCTTACAATCGTCACGTGTCGGACTTCGATTGAAGGAGGGGAGAGCCATGTAACAGAGGGTGAGAGGAGCCATGTAGCAGAGGGTGAGAGGGGAGGCGGGACCCAGTGGGACCCATGTGTAAGGGATGGAAGATAGAGGCCATAAGAAGGTTGTAAATATTTAGATGTAGATCATTTTCCTAATTGAAATTAGCCTTGAAACAAATTAGAAATTTCTTTTCCTAATAAATTTCACTTCCATATTGATTTTCAAACCCAGCCAGGCCCAAGCCTGATTGTCACGTAAGCAAGGACTCCAAAAGAACCAAGAATTAGGACCCAAGGAAATCCCCTCCCTTTTAAAGAAACGAGGGTTTTAGAAAACCCCTAATTTCTCTGCTGCTGCTGCTGCTTCTTCCTCTTCCTCCACCATGAAGCTCGTCAGGTTTCTTTCTCTCTCTCTTTCTCTACAATTTCGTCATATATCTCATTTTCTTCTTCTCGTACTGATTCATTTAATGTTTTTTTTTTTGCGACAAATTTGGTTAGGTTTTTGATGAAGCTGAATAACGAGACGGTGACGATCGAGCTCAAGAACGGGACTACTGTACATGGCACAATCATTGGTCTTCCCTCTCTCTCCCTCTCTCTCTTTAATGATATCTACAATTAGGGTTGCTCTTTGTTTTTCCCCAACTTTCATGAAAATGTTTTTGGTGGTCGATTTGCCCATTTTCGTAAATATGAAATTATCATAAATTTTCGCATAGAGCATATAAGTTTCACTATGGGCTGTTTGATTGCATGAAAGTGAAAGAAAGTGCGAAAGTGAATTTTTATTTGGTGAAAGTGAAATCCATATGTTTTTGAGTTTCATGTTAGTTTTTGTCTGCTGGAAGCCTCAAACTACCTTCAATGTTTGGATTGATTATATTTTGTAACTCGAAGTGGACAAAGTCACATTTCTGGCGTTTGGATAGAAAAAAAAAAGGTGAATTATAATAATAACAAAAACTAATTAACTTTTCAAATAAATTAATAACGGTTTATCAATACTAATTGTTTAACTTTTTTAATTTAAATATTAACAATTAATTTACTAATCTTTTAACCTTTTAATTTTAAAAAACATGTCTACTGCTCTTCTCGACTAAATTACTATTATTATAAAAAAAACCAATTTAATCTTTAATTAATCAACTTAAATAACTATCATCACTAATTAATTATCCATGTTTATAAAAAAAATCACCACCAAATAACCACTTTAAATAACTTTTAATTAATCCTCTTAAATAACTATTCATGAAACTATTTAATCTTTTTGGTTTGATTTATATATTGGTGATATTTCACCTTAAATAATGCTCTTTGCATTATATCAAAAGTATTTTCATACCATTGTCTAAATTCATTATTTTCTTTGCTATAAAATTTCTTATCTAGAAATTTTATAATTCTCGGATATTCAACTATATCCATTAAAGGTTTACAAAAGAATATCTAAAGGATCTAGTAGAAGAATTTAGAAAGAGTAATATTAATGTACTTCAAAATGAGTTGGAGTATGAAAGTCTTAAAGAAAAATTTCTGAATTATAAACCAAAAGAAAATCCTTCTAAAATAAATATGTTAGAGGGAGAACCTTCTGTTCAATGTTGTCAAGAATCAAGTGATTCAGAAGAATCTGTTTCTTCAGATGAGGAACCGAACAACTCAATCCAATAAAGATTGAGAATCTTTCAGACAAATTCAAAATGAGGAAACCTCTGAAAGAATTAATACTGTTAAATATGACAAGCCGAATTTAGTAAAATATTACTATAAAAGACCTTCCCCTATAGATGTCCTCTACGAAGAGAATAATTATATTATTCAGAATCATTATTGTAGTGGAGAAATATATGAATGGAATATTGATGGTCTTTCAGATAAACAAATACACGATCAATTAGATAGAATGGTAATGTATTCTAATATAGCTAAAGCTGCTGGTAATAATGATAAGCAGATTGCTATATTTATTGCTAATGGGTTTACCGACATCCATAAAGGATGGTGGGATAATTGTTTAACTCAAGAACAAAGACTAGAAATAGTGAATACCAGTAAAATTGAAGAAAATCAGCAAAAGGCAGATGCTGTTTACACTTTAATATTAAATATCCTGGATCATTTTACAGGACAAATTTTCGATGGGAGTAGAATATCGACACTTTTACAAAATTTAAGGTGTCCTACTTTAACCCATTTTAGGTGGTATAAAGATACATTTTTAAGTAGAGTAATGAGACTCACTGATGCCAATGCATCACATTGGAAGTCTAAATTTATTGATGGACTACCAAATTTTTTTTGCTGAAAGAATAAGGCAAAAATTGTGAGAGAAAAATAATGGAAAAATTCCATATGAAAATTATACATATGGTGCATTAATAAATGCTCGTGTTCAAGAGGGTTTAGTCCTTTGTAATGATTTAAAACTAAAAAATCAGTTAAAATCTCAAAGGCTTTCAGAAAGAAAGCAATTAGGAGAATTCTGTAGCCAATTTGCTATGGATGATTACAAGCCACCTTTAGATAGGAAAGGAAAGGCGAAGAAAGAATATAGGGAAAAGGAAAATAAGTCCTATAAGAGAAAAAGGACAAAGAAATTTCCTCAAAATTTTAGAAAGAAAGTAGTAGAGAAGATGATACAACACTGAGGCCAAGAGCCTCTATTTATACTACAAACAAAATTCGAGACTAACTGGCAGCTTCCGGTTATTAATTTCCATCTGTCTGCAGCACCGCCTCGATCACCATCACATTAAAGCAACATAGTAGATTATAGTACATACGTGTCTCTGCCTTTAGGTCACGTCACCTTTTCTTTTGAAAAAGTAGATTCCTTCTTATCAAGAGTTAGGCCGAATGTATTATTGCCGGCCCTTTTCTTGAACTTCTTATTTCTTTAATTGTTCAGATATTTGAATCTGCATTATCTCTTCCCTGAGAAAATTGATTTGATTTTCTTTCAAGTCTATATCTTTAATTTCATTCAATATTTTGATTATTGGATCACGAATGATTCAAAGGTTATCTCTTTGCCTTTATAGACAATGGAGATACCATAAGTATTAATATTTTTGATCGACATTAATTTTTCCAGGAAAGGTGTTCCTAGAATAACATGCTGAGTTATTTCTTTTACTACAATAAATTGTAGTGGAATAGCTATTGAATCTTTACAGACATTAACATCTGTAACTTTATAAGGTGCTGTCAATGCTCTATTGTTAGCAGCACAAAGTGTCTGAGTAGTATGTTCACAATATCTTATTGGAATCACACCTTCTTTGACACAATTTAAGTTTGCACCACTATCTACTAGTGCAATGAGATTTTTTATTTGGTACTCATTATTAATGAGTAAATAAGTGGTGCTGCAGACATAAAATGTGACCTAAAGGCAGAGACACGTATGTACTATAATATACTACGTGTGCTTTAATGTGGTGGTGATCGAGGCGGTGCTGCAAACAGATGAAAATTAATAACCGGAAGCTGCCAGTTAGTCTTGAGTTTTGTTTGTAGTATAAATAGAGGCTCTTGGCCTCAGTGTTGTATCATCTTCTCTACTACTATCTTTCTTTGAGTGTGTTTGTAAGAGTATGCTTGTACTACTACTTTGATAAATAAAAGTTTGTTTGAGCTTCCAATTTCAATCTCTTTTCTGCTTTATATTTAAGCCTATATCCCGAGACTTCCATTGAAGGTTTTATTGGGATATTTTTTGTTTCTGACTTTGATTTAATTATTGGACTTTCGTTTATTTTAATTCCCTTTATGCTATTTAGCTTTTGGAGTAATTGTTGAGTAGCAGTTTCAATTCTAGTCAACTGTTGATCCATAACAATATATGTATTTGTATAATTATTCTGCAAAATAATTTTTTGCAATTCTTTTATTGTTGCTTTCTCATGTTCGACAACTTTATAAAAGGAATTGGCTTCCAATTCTGCTATATTTTGAACAGAAACTTTTAGATACTCATTCGGAGGATATACAGATCTTATTTTTAATTCTCCTTTTGTAGTCCATAATTTATATTGATCTTCTATGACATTAATTTGTCTTAGCTTATCATTAACATATTGTTCCATAAACCATTCATGAAACTATTTAATCTTTTTGGTTTCATTTATATATTGCTGATATTTCACCTTAAATAATGCTCTTTGCATTATATCAAAAGTATTTTCATACCATTGTCTAAATTCATTATTTTCTTTGCTATAAAATTCCTTATCTAGGAATTTTATAATTCTCGGATATTCAGCTATATCCATTAAAGGTTAAAATTCATCTCCGACATTGTCGGTTCATCGTCTAATTTAGACGATTGAGATCTATATATTGGATGAACAATATTAGATTCATTGATATGTAGTTTTTTTACTTTATTTTCTTCTTTATTAGAAGATTCTGCATCAGAAACTTTATCTGATACTGATTTATCAGGTATAAATCTCTTTGAACAGCTAGATGATGTGGAGATTCTAGCTTTTATTTGTGGAGTAAATCTTACTTCTACATCTCTATCTGGAGTCTGAATAATTTGATCTATCTCCGTATCCATTATGGGTTTAGGAGGTACAGCCATATTCAGAGTCCATTCTTCTGGAAAGTTTATTTCTTTCCATTTAATTATTCTATTGGTAGCTACCTTAGTAGTTAAAAGATTTGTCTCTACTAAAGTAGTCTGTCCTGGTTTGGTAAGGTGTTTAGCTTTTGGAGCTAAAATATTTAACACCTTGAAATGAACTCTATAGATTATTGCTATAGTTTCAGATCTAGGAAGAAAATTGTAACCATAAGTCTTTAGATTTAAAGATACAGATTCAAACAGATTTACATATGTTAATGATAAACTCAAATTAGGATAAACATTAAAATAAACTGGGCCATGGCAAAGACTTGTTTGCATTACTCCCATTAGAGACTGTGCCTAATCTAAACATCTACCATCCCGTAGAGATGTCAATAATGATGCATTCAACCCTTGAAGAGTTAAGGGTTTTAATGCTATCTGTATTAATCCTATATGGATAAAATTATATTTATCTCTATAATGAGAGAGATTTTCTTCAGGCAACAATTTAATTATTTGTTCAGTATCTGAAACCTGAACAATTCTTTCCATTGTTTTAATTGCAATGGAAGATCTAAAATCAAAAGTACCTATTTGATATATTTTCTTTGGTTGAACTTTAGGAATTGTCCACTTATTCAATTCCTCTAATTCAGTAGGAAATTCGTACATACTCGCATTCTTTACAGCTTTACCCTTATTAAGGGTTTTCTTATTGTGCCCTATTGGATGAGCTAACTGGTCACTCATGGATTTGAGATCTATCTTGCTACCTTCTTCATATAGACTATCAACCTGCAATCTATTGTTAGTAACAATACTACAATTACTAGTTTCTAAATAACTTAGGCTTAATCCTTCTGGCAGTAAAAATGTTGCACGGCTGTCAACGATTTACGGCTGACAAAACCCTTTCGTTATAAACGCCTACGCGACTTTGGTGTCGTCCCACAACACATAGACACACCATACAAACTAATCCTAAGCATTCAGAACTAGCAATATGCAGTAGTAGAACAACAATAAATTATATTTTAATAGTCACATAAAGAAATTAGCAAGACAGAACGCACCTATTCGGGAACCATTTGTATGGGTCTGATACCAATTTAGTCAAAGGATCGATCAGCAGAAAAGAGTTTGAAATTGGAAGTTCAAACAAACTTTTATTTATTAAAGTAGTAGTACAAGCACACTCTTACAAACACACTCAAAGAATGATAGTAGTAGAGAAGTTGATACAACACTGAGGCCAAGAGCATCTATTTATACTACAAACAAGACTCGAGACTAACTGACAGCTTCCAATTTCAATCTCTTTTCTGCTGATCGATCTTTTGACTAAATTGGTAATCTAGTTCATTTCAAGATGTTAAATACTTTAGCTCCAAAAGCTAAACACCTTACCAAACTATGACAGACTACTTTAGTAGAGACAAATCTTTTAACTATTAAGGTAGCTACCAATAGAATAATTAAATGGAAAGAAATAAAGGTTTGTCAATAAATGTATTGACTACCCAAGACAAAAGGGAGAGAATAGAATCTCTAATGTCTACTGAAATCAGTAGAACAACAATTTAATTATTTGTTCAGTATCTGAAACCTGAACAGTTCTTTCCATTGTTTTAATTGCAATGGAAGATCTAAAATCAAAAGTACATATTTGATATATTTTCTTTGGTTGAACTTTAGGAATTGTCCACTTATTCAATTCCTCTAACTCAGTAGAAAATTCATACATACTCGCATTCTTTACAGCTTTACCCTTATTAAGGGTTTTCTTATTGTGCCCTTTTGTACGAGCTAACTGGTCACTCATGGATTTGAGATCTATCCCCACCTTAACAAAGACTAGTTCTCTTTGTGACTCACAGTTCTCTCGCTTCGGATCCCGTTTCTCTGATTTCGAAGAAGAAAATCATAGCCCTAATTTAATTTTCAGCCCTTCTCCTTCCCTGACGGGAGCTTCGAGCACGGACTCTTTCCGATCCCCAAGGTCCTCTTCTCCGCTTCTCCGACATGGCCCTAACTCTAGTACCCCTTTGGGTGCGGTTCCTCCTCCACCAGAGTTCCGACTCCGGCGAAGCCGTAACGTACTCCCTCCAGCTCCTCCTAACCACGTCGAGGTCCTCGCCTCCATCCTCGCACCAACGACGGACTGCCATATCTCCGAGGAGGCCAATATCCTCACGTGGAAGGCCTCCTTCCGCTCCATCGACAACTACGTCATCCTTGGCATCGCCTCCTTCGGCTCCTCCTCCCCAAGACTACCTCCTCTAGTGGCTCAACACCACATCCGCACCACATCCTTAAAATAAGATGTGAGATACCCATAAACTTCCAAAACGAAGTAGCAGACATGAACTCACATACTCAAATCGTCCCACACCCTGTCAACTTCCAAAAAGAAGTAGCAGACATGAACTCACATACTCAAATCGTCCCACATTCTGTCGGCAGTTCCGCTTCAGCTCAAACACTGAAATTGCTCATTTGGGGCCAAAATCCTTCAGGGTGCTCCACTTCTGTCCCACTTGCAAGCAACTGAATAGCCCCTATATTGCACTGTGAGAACAAAATTTAAGAAAACTACAAATAGTGAACTGAAACGCATCAGCGTTTCAGTTGAAAACTATTACTAAACTCTCAATGACTCAATCTCCACTAAACCACATACTAAAAGCTAAAAAGAATAAAAACATATGCACAAAAAATGTTATTGTGGTTCCTATTTTTTTTTTAAACAACAAAAACACCCTTCCTAAGGGCGTTTTTATTCAAAATAAATCTTCCAACAACAATAATGCCCTTAGTAAGGAAGTTTTTCTTTATTTTATTTTATTCTAAATTAGAGAAAATTGGAATATATGTATAATGTTGTTGTAGTTAGTTAGGGGATATGTTTGTGGATGAGATATTTTGAGTTCAAATCTCAGTGGAAGCAATTTTGTTTTAACCACAATTATATCTCCTAACCAACTGAGCTATGACAACATTATGCATATCACTCCAATTTTCTCTAATTTTATTTCTCTATAAAACTTATAAAAATAGAAATAATTAAAAGAGGAAAACGTCCTTACTAAGAGCGTTATTTTGTTGGTGGATTTATTTTGCACATGAAACGTCGTCCTTACTAAGGACGTTGCCATTGTTTAACAAAGAGAGGAAACCCTCATAGCAAGGGCATTTTATGTGCATCTGTTTTTTTTTCTCAGTAAGGACATTTTTTTATATTCTTTTTAGTTTTTAGTCTGCGGTTTAGTAGAAGAATGAGGGTTTAGTGGGGTATTTAATGGGTTTCAACTGAAACACCCTTAACTTTGACGTTTCAGTTCTCTCTTTATAATTTTTCTAATTTTCGTTCTCAGTGCTATATAGTAAAACTTCTATGCTATGTGTAAAAAATTCCGTGAAATTATTGAGCCTTCGAAACCCTAATGTACATATTTGAAGCAAGAACCATCCTGAAAGAGGTATTGAAGTTAGCTCTTTATAGGAATGGGATTGTTGGTGCTTTCTGTACTTGATGTAGACGAGCTACAAATTACAATGATACATTATTCATTAAGGTTGTGCTTGGTTGGTTGGAAGTGTGGGAAAAGAGAAAGAAAATGAAAGAGGAAGGAAACAAGATGGAGGAAATTCTTTTTATTTGTTTGGTTGGTTAGAGAAAGTTGAAGAGAAAATCACAGAGAAAGTTGTTTAAAGAAGGGATTAAAAAGAGACGACGATGGAGGTAGGTCGAAGTCGGTGATTGAGTTCCAAGGAAGCCCATTATTTTTTACTCATTTTCATCCCGTCTTGGAAGAGAAAGGAAAATAATTTCCTAGGTAAAGGGAGAGGAAAATGGATAAGTGAGATTCTTACTTTCTCTGAATATGTTCTTTTTTCTTGCTTTTCCACCAATATATCACAACCATAGGGACATTGGGTAACTTCCTTTCAGCATTATCATGGGCGTAAGGCGCATATCGAGGCACAAGGTACACATAATGCTTGAGAAGCAAGGAGTAAGACGCACGGCATGGCGCGTGCCTCATTGAAGTGAGGTGCACATTTTATTTACTTTAAAACTCTAAAGAACACAGTAAACTGTGTTAATCATTTATTGTGTAGATAGTTTAGAAAAATTGCAAAGTTTGAAAATCTCACACGAGGGGCTATTAGACTCGACAATGACGAAAAGTCTGTAAAGAAAAATCAATGTTAGCCTAACGATGAATTGTATGATGTGGTGAGAGAAAAAATTATAAAATAATTCATATGAAATAAGTTGTATAAGAAAAGAGCTCACTTGAGAAAGGTAACTAGACTTTAGTAGGAGAATTTCGTCGATGCATGAAAATCATTGACAGACAAAATTGGAGTTATAAAAAAAGAGGACCATGAAAAGGAGGAAGAAAAATTAAAACTTGCAAGTTAAAAGATAAATTGAATCCTTTGGCAAGCAAAAAGTTATTGGCATCGAGGGACGTGGGTCAACAACGATTGTTGAAGACTTGAAAGTGGGTTGAGAGATAAAATAGGGTAAAGATGGACTTCTGAAAATATAAATTTAAAGCGTGCGAGTGGGATAGTAAGTTAGAGTAGGGTGCATGTTATGGCTTCATGAATGAGCCAAAACAAGAAAAACCTAAAGTTCATGTTTTGTTTCATGAGACATCGCCTGAATGAAGTCAATGCCTGGTGTCATGGTGAGGCACCTAGGTATGTTATGCTTACGCCTCGAGCCATGTAATGTCCCGCTCCGCACGGTGCAGTATGATGGTTGGCTAGCTCGAAGAAGCCTTGTTGGAGTTGGAATTATGCGGAGGGATCGCTCAGAAGGTTATGCGACGGGAAGTCATGTTGATAATGTGAGTACTGTGAGTCCTTCGAAGATTTTTTAGCTTCATGCTTAATAAAAATGATTATATGTTATGTTGCATGTTGTGTTGCTATTGATACCTAGCATGAAACCTATAAAGATAATGAAAGATAAAGAATCACATGGCTAGTAAACTGTTGTGCATCAAATATTGAATTGTGTATTGTTATGCCAATGTTGGACTGGTGAAGCAAAGTCCCAAAACTTGGACATTGAGTTTATCGAGTTACAGCTTAAAAAATATATGGTGACACAGATGATAAATCTCTAGAATTGGGCAGTGAGTATATCGAGCTACGACTCGAAAGATGTATGGTAACACAGAGAAAGTCTCTGGATTGGACAAGGAAGTCCCCGAACTGGGCAGTTAGTATTGCGAGCTACGGCTCAAGGCAAATATTGCAAGACAAATGAGAACTGTGGCGTATTTCCTTTAGTTTCTATTATCATGCATTATATGTTTTCTTTATAGTTAAGTTGTATATACTTGCATGGTCATGGACAACTTGTGCACAAGGTTTCGTTCCTCAAACGGTATTTCGGGGCCACGGACCCAATTCGGCCTAGGTAGGAACAAGGATGATGCTGAAGTAGTAGCACCGGTATCTCGGGACTTGCAGTGAGGCTAGCTACTTGTGCTGTAAAGGACACCGCTATACCATTTATCGTCAAGACGGCTCGTGGGCTGGTGATCTTCATATAGACAAGTTGCATGGTAACGATGTTTTATGCATGCAGAGTAAGTTATTACTCATTTGCAGGAAAAGATGACCAACAATTGGTAAGAATCACCATATTGGTGAGAAGTAAAATGTTTTCTAACGATGTCTTATGCATGCAGAGTAAGTATTTCTCAATTACAGGGAAGACTAAACAACGGTGGGTAAGAATTACCTAAAAGGTGATAATACATATCTTTACATTTCTTTCAGATACGATCAATATGAATATCTTACATTTTGTAGGATATAAACTGTTAATTGATCCCAAGGCAACATCGAAATACCACTTTTAATAATATTTTTATCACATGATTACTTAGTGTTGTCATCTTAGGTGAATTGGATAAGCACCGCTCACCAGTACACGACAATGTATTGACTCATGTTTGTGGGCATCTACAGGTATTCGTGTGTAGGGAATCGCTTGATCAGTGCCGTGGCATCGATGAATCGGATGGGTGTGCAGAAGCGCTTCTAATAAAGATGTCTTCTGCTATAAGGGACATAATATATGGAACATTGTAATTCGGTTGTACCATTGAGTTGTAAGTCGGTGAGTTCATTGTAGCCAAGATGGCAAGTATTTAGTTGGTTATTAAGAGCCCCTCTGTGTTTATTGTAAGTACATATTATGCTACAAGTTTTGTACTCCATTGCAAATATCAATAAAGAGACATTAACGATGTTGGTTTTGCATTGTACATGTGCAATCTAGACTTCAAGTTATCTGCTTTTATGTTGCAATGTCGTTGTTTTCTGAAAAATATCATTAACAATGTTGGTTTTGCCATGTACATGCGCAATCTATACTTGTACGACGTCACTAAAGAGACATTTGCAAGTCCTTTACTTCATTGCAAATATCAATAAAGAGACATTTCTATATAACTTATTGTGACTTCAAGTTATCTGCTTAGTTCTGCTGCAATATCGTTATTTTCTGAGATGTCATTAACGATGTAGGTTTTGCCTTGTACATGTACAATCTAAACTTGTACGACATCACGTCTAGTGGCTACCTTTCGATTCTCCGGAATCGAGACATGACACGCCAATGTGGCGTGCCTCGATACGCCATTGACAACACTACTTTTTTTTATCGTTAAGATACTAATTGGTGACCCGTGTCGTTGGCACCGTGACCCGTGCCTCTCAGCACTCTCTCGACACTCCTCCGAATATTTTATTTTACTCGATAAATAACAATAAGCTAAATGTCAACGTAAAGTTGATTCCAAATGAATTAAATGTATAAATGATAGTGAGTAAAAAAAGCTTATACAATACAATGAAATAAGATTTAATTAGGAAGATATACAATACAATGAAATATATTTAAGATTTAATTAGAATTTATTTACAAAATTATTGGGCCAACTATTAATTAATTGTCAAGGGGGAGAGAGAGAGTTAATTAAGTAGAGAGAACCACAGAGTTCTAGACACTTGGATATAATTATGTGTTTTAATCCTGACATTTCTGTGTCTTTATCTTTTTTGGCGGGAAACACCAACTCTTCTTTATTATATAGATCTTCAGAGAGAGGAAGGTGACCTCGATTTACTATGAGAAGAATTTATTGGCAATGTGACCATCAAAAGAACATTCATGTGCCGATAGAGGCCTTTATATTGTAGAATGGTGGAGTCACCAATGGTTAAAATGTACTACTTGAGTTCAAGAATATGGTGATATTATGATGTTATTCCTCTAGTGCAATATTTTGAACAACAAAAGAGTGGAGGATAGTCGATTGCCAACAAATAGTACTGGTGTAGTTGGCGGTAGGAGACATGCTTTACCGGGTTTCAAACACTAATCTCATTCTACTATGTAGCAAGATGCAAAACTTATGATTCACTAAGAGATCAATTTTTTGGATGCTAAATAAACAAGTTTTGCTATATGAGAATTGCATTCATCACTAATGTAAAGAATGTTTCAAAGTGTCAAAATCAATCTCCAAAATCTGAAAGGTACGATGGTGATAACTATGGTTTATGTGGAATCAACATGTTATTTTATGACTATAATTATTCAATTTAGGAGAAAGGCTCCAATTTTTATGCATGTTGGTTCATAATCATAGGTGTCTTACTTTTATATAGTTGAATTAATTAGTCCAAGAATAACAATTGATTTTCCTTTTCAAGTTTAGCGACTTTACTTGAGAAAGTTGCTATATTTATGCTTAGAATAAGTTTTCTTAGTGAAGTGTATCATCAAATAAAAGCTTTATACAGCGTCAAATCCCTTATAGAATAGAGTATGCTTTTGGGTCCATTGAAATAACCTGAATTCAAGAAGGCTTGGTGGGAGGGTGGAATTATTGTGTGACATTGTTATTACAACACTATCTCTAGCCCCAATTTTAGAAGACAACTGTGTGGAACATAGTAGATTGCTAGAAACCAATTATGAGGTACATGATAGTGAACACTATTTTATAGATCCTAAAGTTTATTGCTCAAGTAAGAAGCAATATGTAAAATTTTCTACTAGAAAAAAAGTGTAGAAAATAGGGAGATAGAGGACATTTCTTTTGGAAGGTGAGACGAATTTTTTTGACATGTGATAATTGCATCCATTACTAGGATGAAGATTTCCCAAAGAGTCGAAAGAAATTGCATGATGATGAGAACTATGCCTCATGTGTAATCAAACATGTCAGGTTATTTATAACAATATATGTTCATTGGACCCAACTCGATTGGTATATCTATTATTGACATGGCATTTTGTAACATGATAGCATCATGCATTCAGCATGTGCCCCATAAACTTGTTTGAGGTCATTTGTAACTTGCAAGTATTCTCACAAGAGTCACAAGAACAACATGCATTAACTCAAAATAAGGCTAGTAGTAAAGAAGAACCTAGTAAAGGTCCAAGAAAAGACAGCTAGTAAAGGTCCCAAAAGAAAAAAAAAAGTGCTATTATTGGGAGATTGGGAATCCAACCCTACAATGGCTCCCTCATGAATAGAGAAATTTTGATTCGATCTAGTTGGCACCAAGAGGCTCTGAATCAATAACCATTCGCAGTTCTGCTTCACCACACTCAAGCAATCAATTATAACTGAACATGGCAGCAAATTGGATACTGCCGTAGCATCTTTCGTGAGAACCAAGCAAATATGCTTTTCCTATATATGGAGGGGATTTTTGTTAATTTTTAAATGTAAACTGGCAGGTTAACGGGGATAATGGATCACAAACAGTGGATCCGACCATGGTGCTCCTTAGGATCATAGTCTTAACATATGTACATGCCTCTGGTACAAGCATCAAATTTGGTTATAGCCTAGCCCTTTGCCTCTTGCTCAATAATTGGTAGTATTCCTCGGTCACTTCAATTTCCAAGATCCATAGAATGGTGAACACAAAGGTCCACATTGACATGTCAGGACAATATGCACCCTGGATGGTATCACAATTCGATGGTAATGTTGTCACTTCAATAGAAAGATGTGAAGTCTAGATTTAGATTGCTCAATAACATGTAGATCATATTGACTGTAATGTGAAAAATGAGATCATCAGATATTGTTCTTATACACTTGTATAGACATGTTTTCATACACATCGGTACACTACAGCTGTGTCCATGTGTCAAACTTTTGTGAAGTTATACGTTCCACAAATTTGAACACAGATACGTGACCCCCATGTCAAGTTTCCAAGTAACACTGCCTTTTGGTACTAGATATGATTCCTAAAACTCCTCTATAGTCTCCTTGGTGTTAATGGCTAACCCGATAATGGGTAGTTATTGAAGCTGATGGCAATTAGTGATTACAAATACTTCATCCGTTCTAGGATGTGTTCCATAATCCATTAATAGTTCAACCATACTTGTAGGAAGTAAAACTACAAAATGATTCTCCATGTCAGAGGAACTACCGTAATGGTTGCCTTCTTCCTACACCCCTTTTTCTCTATTGTCAGTAAATGTTATGTGGTGTGTTAGGTGATCAGGCTGGAAGTTTAGTACCCACGCTCCAATATATTTTGCCCGAAAGTGTCTGGTTAAAAGTCTTGCAGCATGAGCGACAGGTTACTGTCTGTGATGCAAATTGTTGCAACTAATTATTGTTAATCAATAGAATTAGCTGATGATATTTGTTTTGCAGCATGAGCGACAGGTTACTGTCTGTGATGCAAATTGTTGCAACTAATTATTGTTAATCAATAGAATTAGCTGATGATATTTGTTGCCATATAGTTTCGCATTCTCTTTGCTACTGTTGTAGCTTCTACTTGCTCCTTAAAGTGCCTCCCTCCCACTTGAAGCTGAAAGAAAGTGTTGAACTATATGCACTTGTTACCTGAAATTTCAGGAAATTTACTAATATAAAGAGTCTAACTTGGTTGGATTGTGATAGTTTTCTTTGAAATAGGAGTTTTCACATGATTGAAGAGATTGCATGTAATAGCTGTTGTTTATATTCTCTTGTTATTTAAATTTACAAATATTTCTGTAGGTGACTGCTCATTCTCTTCACTAGAAAAGTCATTTATTATTCAGTTTTCTAATTGTCTTCTCCTAGCTTTAGATATATCCCTTAACAGAGCTGAACCAAAAATTTGGGATAAAGGCGGGTTTGTTGTTTAATGGTCTACATTCTGATGTTCACAATTCCTATACCATAACCTGAGGTGCTGCAATTGTTTGTCAACAGGGGTGGATATTAGCATGAACACTCATCTTAAGACGGTGAAGCTTACGCTGAAGGGGAAAACTCCTGTTACCCTTGATCATCTAAGCGTGAGGGGTAACAATATTCGTTACTATATCCTTCCTGACAGCTTGAATCTCGAGACCTTACTGGTTGAGGAGACACCTAGGGTCAAACCCAAGAAGCCAACTGCAGGTAATTCTTCTACTATATCCATATACTCTCTTATGATTGTTTTTGTCAAGTCCTTTACTAAGCCCCTGATTTTTAATCCAGGGAGAGCGTTGGGCCGTGGCAGGGGCAGGGGTCGGGGTCGGGGCCGTGGACGAGGGCGTTAGCTTTACTGTTACCCAGATTTCAGTTTTTATAGCAGTTGCGCATACCTACTGAAAATGCCTGCTCATTTGTTGTAGAATTCTCTGAACATTACACGAGCAGATTGTTTTTCGCCACATAGCATCTGAAATGTTATATTTGTATCAAATATCCCTGCTTGCTCGTAGATTACCCGAGTTTAATACTCTCGACAATAGGCTCTCTAGTGATTCTCCCTTAAATGACAGATAAATTGGCTTTCATTAATTCCCATAGTACTAATAGTGTAGAATCTCACTGGCCCCTGTTGAAGATGACCAACAGCTTGCTCCTTTTGCAATGTTGTTTGGTACTGGGTCCAGCACTGTTCTGTGATTTAATGCATTGTTCTCCGAGTTGTGACAAAATAAGTGTTCTTGATGAAGGTTAGACATCAATTAGAATATATTGTATAGATTTATCTGGTGACCAAGTTTTATCAACTGACTTGTTTTGTGGTTCATATATTGCTTGTACTCGATAATTTGTCGATCAGAAGTGGATGTACTTGAATCATGGACTGCGTTGTCTCGTTATCTTGACGTTGATATTCATGCCTTCCTGTCACGACTGGCTTTTTTATATCCGATTCTAACAAATTTTGTTGAGGAAGTTTTGGCTTGTCCATTCAAAGATGAGAACTGGTGAAGTACATGCATATATCTGATCATAACAAACTTTAAGTTGTAGTATTCGCCATCTACACTAGTAATTCACCAAACGGTCCCCAAAATGTACCACTTTCTCTATTCTGGATTCTACTATGCAAGTCCCCAAGGGTTGCCATTACTGAAACAAAAGTCGCAACGTTGCAATTCCAAGTCTGTCTCTGGTTACTAGTACAAATTTGAAATTGATGTTTGTTATTTGGCATGAATGTGAATGTACTTTCCATCTTGAGGGACAAGATTGCCTCTCAAATATTAACGACTAGAGTACATTTTATTGTAAATAGATAAACATTTAAAATTCAGAGGGTATATAAATAAAAGAACATGAATTAAGATGAATGATCTGCACTTTTTTTTCATCTTAAACATAGACCGATTCATTTAAATTTCAATTTACACCAAGTAGTACACTAGACTTTTATTTGTTATGTTCCTTTCCTGTGCATCTTCTTCAAGTTGGCATGTATCGTTCCATCATAATTCATAATTTTATTTAAGAACGTAAAAACTATGGTGTCTTCTTCTAAATTTAGCATATACTAAGAAAAACGAATTGTTGTTTTCACATGATAATAGCAAGAGTGATATAGCAACCAACTGCCTGCTCTCAGCAGCGCACCTCCTCGCTTTCATGTTTCATCAGATCTTGAGATACAAAGGTTCTCTTCAACAGGAGAGCAACTTTGGAAGAAATTATTTCAATTCTCCGCTCCACCAATCATACCAACCACGTTAATCTTGAATCGATGTGCTTGAGAAGTCGGGTGCTAAGACTATTAATGTTGCTTGAATTTGGATTGATCAGCCCTTTGTTTTGGGAAGCGAAGCGAGGGACTTCAGGAGGGCAGGTGACGGCTTCCTCAAAGTATGTGTTAGAAGAACCATGAGGGTCATCAACGTCAACGCTCCGGCTTGGTGGGCTGAGGCCAAAGAAACTGGAACGTAGGATAGAAGTGTTGATATTCCCAGTGTGACCTGCAATATGACATAAGATTGATCACATTTTTCAAAAACATGACAATCGTGCAATAAGTTAAACACTCTTGATTAAGCAAATTCAACCAATCTAACCTTCATTCGTATGACATTGCTGTATTTCAGAAGTCGACAAGTCTCCAAGGAAAGAAGAAATTATAGTTGTACTAGATTTTGTTAAATTCTCCTGACAATCCTTATTTCTCCTAAAATTCTATGTTTTCAAGTTAAATCACTTCTAATACAGTCTATTCTAGAATTTGAATTGAGGCTAGGTTTGGAAACAGGAGCTTTCTGGCTAATAAAACACACTTTCGGTAGGAAACTTATAGTTACTACAAGTTTCTAGAAACCAAAAGAACTAGGTTTCACTTGCCAAAAGTTAACAATTGCCAATAAAGGTTGGAATTTCATGGTAACTACAAAGAGTCAGCTGACTTTAAAGGGAAGTCAAAATGTAGAGTACTTGAACCCATGATATAATCAGGAGCCACGGTGCATACTGTTCAGAGTTACAAATGAGTAACCCTGTGCTGAACTTTTTTCAGGGTCGAAAAATTTAACCCAAGTTAAATGCATCCACTTCAATATTTCAATCATAGGGTCCCAGATATTGCAACCCATTTTGATGTTTTAGGTGTTTGGCAACAGTACAGGTTATAGCTTCCTGACACTATCAAAACATTCCCACATGCTGCCCAAAGATTAAGATATGAATGTTAAGCAACTCAACTCAGTAATAAAACAATTTAAAATAAACTATCCACTTGAAATGACAAAACTGAGAGTAGATACAGATTACAAGTAGTAGATACCTGTAATGCTGCCATCCCCAGTGTATTCCCAATTAAAGATTGCACTGCAGGATGCAAGTCTATCTTTCTTGAAGCCATCCACAAACTTCCAATCGAAATCAATGTTGCTGTTGCAAGGACACGATGATTGAACTGCAAAGAAACAATAAATCAAATAGATTAAATAATTATGTCTGTTTCGGAACTTATTAAAGCAAACTGACACGAAGCTTTTATTATATAGAATCTCTCAACTGGACTCGGAGCAAATAAAAATTAAATAAGAGAACTAATGACTTCATTCATTTCTCTATCCCAACAATTGCAAGAATTCAAGATGCACGATTTCCATACCTCGGCAGATGAGTTATACAAACTGGAGAATGAATCTTGGTTTTTATCGAATATCTGAAATTAAAGGTTTTGTATGTTTATCAAGAAGTTGACTCCAAGGTGTTTTCTTCAACTTCCTAAATCCCATCATTTTTTTCTCAACAACTAATCCTCCCAAATCTTAGCAAATGGTCATCATGTCCGAACATGGAATATAGGTAGAAGTTTCAAATTCTTCCAGTAACATTGATTATAAACTGTGATGCCATCACCACCCAAAATCCCTTGCTATTGCAGCAACCTATTACCACTTTTTTTTTTAATCTAAAACAATCTACTATAACGGAGAAGTTTCTTGATGAAAGGAAGAGATCAACTGGGCAGCGTTTCACATTCTTAGTTATACATATTTGGAAAATCAGGTCATTTCTGAAACCCAAGGTAATCTAAAAGCTTGAAATATGTTTTACGCCTTGAAAATTTGAAATTAGTTCCTGATGGAAAAAGAAGTTTAATAAGGCCATGAAGTCATAGCACCATGGAAGAGACCTTTTGGCTTCACATACCACGGTACTAGTCAAGGTGGGCTACTTGAGGAAAGGTCAATTTTTCATCTTTACAGCATGCATGCTATCAAGAATCAATAATAACAAGAAGAATAAGAGAAATTTGCATAACAGACCACACATTTTATACTTGCAAAAACTGTTTGAACTTATAAAGGTCTGGGAATTGGACACCGTACATTGGCAGTTTTAAGTATATGTCCGAGAAAGAAGCTATTGCTGCAGATTTTCTGGATTTATCCAATTGCTGAAAGTGTTAGTTTGGTAACAGCAGCAGCAGCAGCAACAACACGTTCCGTTGCTTCTCCCTTCCTTTTCAGTCTTTTGTTTCTTTTCATCCAATTTTTATGCATTTTTTTTTATTTGTCCATTCTTGTCATGGTTGTAAAAGGCGCTAGGCACTAGTGAGGCAGGAACCAGGCACCTAACGCCTAGACGGACACAGTTTAAAAAAAAAAAATCCCAAAAAACCTACTGAAATTTGCCAAAAAAGGCCATAAAACCCAAAAACATACATAGTGGGGTCGGGGGACGTAGGCGGGCATCAGATTGGCACCAGGCGCCACCTAGTCGGATTCTTGTTCCTCTTTCTCCTGTATTTAGTCACTAATTATTTCACCAGCATTCCACATAGGCATTTAGGGATATCTGCATTCATGAGGCTGTAGTTTAATACTAGTCCTAGTTTGTGGACTTGGATATGGTGTATAATTCTCAAAAGTTCAGAGATGGAAATTGACATAGAGACATATGTATGCACTTACGGATTTATATGCAGCGTATAATGGAATTATCATTCCTTCACTATTTAGCATAATGTGTCATACAAATACAGATGAATGCAATTTTCTATAGCAAATTGTATCATCTTAGCTCTTTGTCGAGACTCTTTATAGTCTATGGAAACTTGAAGGGTGCTCCTTGGTTGCGTGAGCTTAACTTGCAATTAGAAGGTAGGTCCACCTACTTGCAACCTGACCACCTAGACTTTATTGCATTTCCTCTCATGCTCATAGCTATCTTAGCTAGAAATTTAGCACCAACATAGAGGGTTGATGCCAGGTAGTTAGTCGGTCATAGAACTTTGTCAAATCTTGTATGGAGCTTCCTTATGATCCATAGCTGACCACATTCTGATGTGAGAAGGATTCTGATGGATGAAGGATTGAATGATGATGAGACTTGTGTCTATATATTGAAGAACTAGTGTAAGAAAACAGACAATAATTGTATTATTTTCTTAAAAGGAGCTTCATCTTGTACACATTACTTACATATATAAAGGTGGACAAGTGTCCAACCAAGTGTTGCATAGATGCCCTTTTCAAGGGAAAATGTTCTACATACCACAACTTAAAATAAACAAAAGAAAGCTACAACACAGAGATTTCTCTATTCACCTCCCGACCAATCATGTACACATCCAATGGAAAATTGAGTTTTGCAAGTGAAGAATGGTTCTAACTAGAGTACTGCATAAACTACTTCATCCGAGGTATGGGGCTCCAAGGAGTGACACTAGCCTCTACGGTAATACCAATGGCTTCTAAAACCACCTTGAAAATCTCCACACTTCTTGCCTAGCACTAAAACTAAACAAAAATGTCGAAAAGACTAAAATTAACTATCCTTTTAGAATGGCCCTTTAGTCTAAATTTTACTTACATATCCTGAAATTATTGAACTTTGTCACTTTAATATTCTGAACTTCTTTTTTTGGCAACTTGCTACCCTAAACTTTTTAAGTTTGATTGTTTACCCCACTTTTAGTCAGCCGTTTATTTTAACAACCATTTACAAAGCACATGACCATTTATGACTTTTTTTGCCCCTAAAGTAGAGAGAAATTAATCTCCTAGTTTAGTAAAAACTAAAACTAAAACCCTGACCATAACCCTCCCTCCCTCTCCGGACCATCACCACCGTTACCACCAATCTCCTTGCCGGTCACCACCCACGACCACGATCCTCACACCCCACCTTTGTGACCTCGTCGCGGGCCCTGTGGGATGTACAAAATGGTAGCCATCATTTCCTATATCTAGTAAAGTTGCATGACGATGATAAGGTTACAGAGGGGGATCGCGGGTAGTGATCGACGTGGAGAGTGGCGGTGATGGAGGCAACAACCGAGATGGAGAGAGAGAAGTGGAGTCTTAGAGTTGATGCTTCTTTAGATTTTTTTTTTTGTTTATTTTTTAAAGTAACAATATAGATTATTATTGTCATTTGTCATGTTACGGGTAACTTACAAAAATAGGATAGTTCAAGGTATTTAAGTGATAAAAAATAGTCAAGGTGTAGGAAGTTGCCAAATAAAAAAGGTCAGGATATTAAAGTGTCAAAGTTCAATTAGTTCGCATATTTGGAGGGAGCGTAAATGTTGTGCCGATCAATTACCAAAGATGAGATCAAGTATGAAAACTGGACTTGTTATTTTGGATCAAACCCCAGACTCATTGAGGCCACTTTTGAACTATGATTTGATGCCGCTGAACACTTAGTGGGGAGTAGTTTATGGTCTTGCTTTTGGGGAATATCCCCTCCAATGATCCAGAAAAAAGGTTCAATTAGTTCAGGACTATTTTAAAAAGCTCTAGGCGAGCTGCCTCACCTCATCGCTCGGGAGCGCCTAGGCACATCTAACCTTGTCCGGAAAAGAGAAGCGTCACCTGGATAGCTTCTCAATTTCTTTTCATACCATATTTTGTCACTTTTGTAGCTCATGTTAGGTTATCCAAATCTGCCATATATTCCTAAAAACACATCAAACGTAAGTTTTTTACTTAGACAATAAACTAAAGAAAAGAGTTAAAAACAATATCAAATTATCAATAAAAACAACAAAAAAACTTAACAAGATTCCAAATACTCTATGAAACACATCATTAGGTTTAAAAACAATAACATCACGTATAACTATATAAGTTATTATGAGATAAATTGTTCAAATGAAAAAAAAACAATCATAAAATAATCAATGAGCCAATATTCTATATTCCTAAATGACTTCACAAATCCTTCTTCTTCCTACTCAATCATCCATCATTTATCTTCATCATCTAAGCCTAAGAGATCCTCCTGAACATTATCATCAATATCATATCGAAAATGAAATATTCAACCACGTTGATTAATAGATTTTGTTCATCATTTTCCTCGTCTCATTACTCTTTGTATCTTCTTCCTTGTCCAAAAGCTACAGTGGAGATGG
Source organism: Iris pallida (assembly GCA_029216955.1). NCBI lineage: Eukaryota > Viridiplantae > Streptophyta > Magnoliopsida > Asparagales > Iridaceae > Iris > Iris pallida. The sequence goes on along the minus strand of JANAVB010029816.1, from coordinate 8,749,928 downwards.
TGCTTATGTTGAAGAAGAAGACGGTTTTGAAGAGGGTGGTTTTGATTTTGAAAATGACCCTCTTGTTGTCTTTCCCTTTGAAGCCTTTGATGTACCTTGAGTTCTCAAATTTGGGCTAGACTATACTCCATGAGCTCTCAAATTGGGGTAGGTTCTACTCCACGAGCTCTCAAATTAGGGTAGGCTCTACTCGACGATATTATCCTTATTTTGTTTTATTTTATTTATGTCTATTTAGTTAGTAACTTAGTGTTAAAACTTAAAAAGCCTATATTGGAGTCTTTGAAACTTAAGCGTGCAACTTTAATCAATAAAACCAAACAAGCCCATAAAGCTTATAAAAAAAACCTAAACAAAGTCAAAAAAGTTGTATAAAACACCCAACTCACCTAGGAGTGCGTCTACGCTCGTCTAATTACATATTCACCTAATCCAGCCTTTGACGCCTTTCTCACCTAGGCGTCGCCTAGAGAATATACCTCGTCTGCCTTTGGATTAGGCAGCGAAACACCGCCTCTCGCCTTTTGGGCGCTTAGGCACGCCTGGACAGCACCTTTAACAAGAGTGGTTCAGGTTATTTAAGTGTAGTTTAGCCGGCTCTTTATATAGTAGTATGCTTTGCAAACCACCTCAAAACACTCCAACCGTGTTTATCTAATAGGTTTTTTACTTATTGGCTATTCCGCTATAAGGCTGACAGTTCCCAAATGTAGTTAGTGTACTACTAGCAACACAATACCATAATTTCAAATAGTTGATCCAAACAACCAATTGTTATTCCACTTCTATCTAATCTTTATATATCATTATTCTAAAAGCTTTTGCACCTAACTAAATGATCTAAATTGTCAAATTTGGGTTTAGGATTCCCCTAATATAAAGAACTCTGATCATGGAGAAAGGAATTATTTTGTGGAAGGACAAAGGAGACTGACAATGGTGATAGAGATCAGCACAAAAGATTAGAGAGCAAAGCCATGTTTTTCTTCCTCAATTAAGGTTATTGAATGATGTCCTTTTTTAATCAAAAGTGTGTGGAGTAGTAATTTCAAATTGGCCTAGATTTGGAATTCCAGGATGCTACATTTCCGATTATCAAAAGAAACATATGATATAGTGATCACTTTCTTTTCTTTAGTATGATAAAAGATGCTGGTTAGACGCAAGGTTACTTAGAATCTGAACATTATGAAACAAAGTGAAAATAGAAAAGTAGTACGCTACTTAGTATGTGATAAATATAGTAGAGAAGAAGAATAGAGCGGAATTTTGTGGAATCTCTCCTTGAAAGAGGAGACGAAGTTATCATTAATTCTTGGATGAATAAAAATGAGCCCTTCATGGTCCTATTTATAGCCCGGGGGAGGTTTTACAAGATAGGAACAACAAACCAGGAAAAAACAACCAAATCTGCAAGATGTGACTGAAAAAGTGCGTCTGTTGCAACCACCAACTCTCAACATTATCTCCCACGATCTTACTGGATAAACTGACTTGCAGCAATTTTATCTACTATGATTTGGTTGTTAAATTGGTTGTAACAACCAAATATGGTGCCAACCTTAAAATGTCAACTAAGAGATCCTCCCGGATCGGTATGGAACAACGAACAATGATGGTAGGCGTCTTTGGGTGGAACTAAGTGTGCGACTAGGAGCAACTTTTCATCCTAATAGTGGGGATAGGCATCTTTATTGAGGCAAATCAGGCTTGCAGTGTTTTTCCCCCTCTACTAAGGTTGTTGAATCATGTCCCCTCTTTAATCAAAACAATCAAAAGCCTGTGGCTAGGAGTAATTTCAATTGGCTTAGATTTGGAATTCCGGATGCTATGTTTGTTGTTTTGGGACGGAAATGTTCAGATTCGGATACTGAAATTCCTGGAACAAAAATTACTGGATTTCAGTGATTTATGGCAATTATAGTTAGACGTCACCTACATTAGCCTAGTAATTAAATAGGATAGTGGCATACTTCAAATATTAAGTGATCCTCATATCAGCGGAAAATGCCCCTAGACCTCTCTAAGGAAATTTTTCCATGAAATCTGATAACCAGATAATCCCCACCTACAAGAAAACAACCTATCAAACAGAAAGGCTGAAAAAAAATACAACGGTTGAGTCATGTGATATAGTCTAGAAGGTAACGAGTCACCTGCACAGTTGATGTATTCTCAAAGAAATTGCGGATAAGTGGCTCCATGCTGAAAATGTCATCAGGAATCCATGTGTCACCCATCTTGGGGAATGTATTGAAAGCATGACCCTTGAAGCATAGAGAAGGTGAAATCAATTTATAGTTGAAAAAGTTTATTATTAAATAGAAACTTTGAAAGAATATTCATATCCTCACCGCGTCATTTCCTGCAACAAAAGCTCCTGAGAGAGCAGTAATGCCCACAAGGAGACTAACGGGCAATGCCAGTTTTCGAATTTTTGCAGCACCATTCACCCAACTTACTGATCCATTTGGGGGTTCTGGCATGACAACTGAAAGAGCAGTCCACAGAATGCCACAATATATGACAAATGCAGATACTAGATGAGTTGCCAAACGGTAGGGGCTTACTCTGGGCTGCACGTATTCTGATGGTGGCTCCTGATAACAGCAAACGATTAAAATCATGAATGGAATTCTTGGATACAAAAAAATAAATGATGCATGTTCTGGTAAACAGCAAATAAAGAAATGATAAATGTTTTATATTTGCCTACAGAAATGTGCACATCTGGTACAAGCATAATAGCTTCTTTATACCTCAAGACCACTCTTTACCATCCACCAACCAATCAATCCTTGTGTGCCGCCAAGTGCAAAAAGAGCAGATAGTCTTAGTCCAAGCTGCCGGGTGATAAATCCTTTTGCAAGAAAGTATGTGCATGGAAGAGCAAACATGACACCCAGTCCTCTTCCCCACATACGATGTGCATATTCCATCCAATAGATGAATTTAAAATCTTCAAGATTCATTCCTTTGTTTACCCTGTACAATGGCACATAAACCTCACCATGATACAGTGCAAAAAGAAGTAGGCCAAGGGAGAAATGAGTGGGGCAATAAAGAATTCAACAACTATAAAATGACTGTTTGCTTTCAAATCTAGATTATTAGGAAAAATACAATAAAAAAATTGGCATTAATATCACATGACTTCTTCAACAAGCATGATAGAACCTTTCATGAAGCTCTTGCATGTCCTCCACATAGAAAATTTAATAAAAATAAATCTTAGCAGCATCGCTTGCAAATGGCTAGTTCTTGAGGTAATTGTAAATGATAAATGTTATAGATCAATTATAGCAGGTTGCAACTTTGAATTTAGTAAAACATGAAGAGGATGTTCAGCAAATTTTAGTAAGAGAACTATCAATATTCCCCCACTGGAATGACAGAAGCTAGTATGCATTTGTCCAGCAGATAGAAGGATGGATATATAAAAGGCAGAAACTACAATGAAATTAATCATTATGCGAGAAAATGATAACAGACTCCCTAGATTACAATTAGTAGCTTCAGAGAATCCAGGCCAAGGGTCAAGTTTAATATGAATAATAGTCTTACCGCTTGTACTCTGGAGACTGCTTATATTTCTCGAATTCAAGTAGCCACTGCTCCTCTGAAAGTGGTGGAAGGCTACCAGTAAATTTCCAATCGGTCATTGATAAACCAGAGCGAGTGAGGCGTGTGACACCACCAAGGACCACCATACTAAACACCCAAGCAGCACAACCAAAAAGCCATATTCCAACCATTTTCTGAGCACGAGGTCCTCCGGCAACAAGCACTCTCAGTCCCGAATTTCCGATTTCTGTCTTAGCCGTACTTATGAGTGTTGCAGATGTAGTCATTTTCTTTGAATACGGAACAAAGAAGGACTAGACATTCAGATTGACATAATCTGTCAGGACTACTTCATGATCATGATACTAGGACCTCAAAATCAGCAGAAATTAATAGATAACCCCAATTGCAGTAAACATTATATATTATCAAATTTAAGCAGCATTACAAATTGAGGATTGAAGGTGCAAGCCCTTTGTTGTGACTAAATCTGAACCTGAGCAGAACATATCATGAAATAAGTGTATTTTGAAGAATTTGTGAAAAGCCAAGGCCAATAATAATGGAAAGTGACTTAGTATTAATAAAACACACACACACACACACACACACATACATAAGTCTCTATGTCAAAAAGTAAAGGCATTGTCAGATTCAATGCTTCTATGTAGTCTCCTTCACTCCCACCACATCTAATATATATAATATCATTTAGAAAATGAGACTACATTTGAACTAATTGGAATAATATTCATTGAGTGCTTTGAGTACATGTATATAGAGGAGGGGAACCTTCCTCATACATGTCTATCCAATGTGGGACTAACATAAAACCACACACTCTAACACACCCATAACACTTCCCCTCAAGCTAGAACATGTGAGACATATCCATCTTGTTAACATAAAAGAAGCCAGAAGAGCTAAATACCATAGAAGAAGTAACAACAACATTGAATGTAATCCGGTAGCGAAGGTTGACTGACAGCCCAAAAGAGAGAGTTGTCGGTGCACGAAGACATTCGAACGAGAGTGCTCGACGAAAAGAGTTGTTGGTACACTAGGCGCTCTACTGAGAGAGTTGTTGGCAAACTAAATGCTCGAATGAGAGAGTTGTTGGTACAGTAGGCGCTCGACTGAAAGAGTTGTTGGCACACGGAAGGACTTGATTGAGAGAGTTTCTCAGGGAGGGCTTGAGTGAGAGTTGTTAGGACACCGGGTTGCTTCACAGGGAGAGTTGTCAATGCACGAGGGTAGTCAGCTAAGAGAGTTTGTCGGCATGACCCTAAATATAAATCCTCCATATGGTATTAGAGAGTAGAGAAAATCCTAATCCTAGCCCTCCAACCTTGCCACAGAAATATCTCTACCATCCAATCCTAAAGACTAACCTTACGTTCCCTTAACGCCCCTACCCTCTCTTCCTCCCCTCCTCTATGTGTCAGCCCTGCCCCTTCCTAGTGTGAGCCTTGACCACTACCCCACCCAACTACCCCTGTCATCCGCTCACCACTCCCTCACCTGGTAACAGTGCCTTCCCATCCTTTGTGATTATGGCATTCTATTTATGATCTAGGAGACTAGGACGCAAAGATACTCCAAAAAAAATATCCCTGTCACGACGTGCCAGAAATTAGGTACAGACAGCGTAGAGATAAATTAGATATGGGTTGCGTCGAATGGTGTGGGGTGGTATCGTGCGTGTCAATAATCCTTTATGTCGTGTGTAGGCCGTGTCGGGTTAAAGTTTAACCCCCTAATTAATACAAAACCTATAATAGTATAGTTCTAATTACAATTAGATTTCAATATCACATCTTGATATCAAGAATTGTACTTAACCTATGGAGGAGTCATGAACCCTATTTTAGGAAATTAAGTATCACGTGTCGGACTCAAAAGTGAGTTTTCAACCTATCTAGGTTAATTCATTGTCAAACCTAGTATTTCCATCTAAGGTGAGTCAAGTATGACAACGCAAAGGCTTTTAGTTAACACCAAGCTATCAAGTCACTCCGAGTGAGAATCGAGTGTTGTATTGAAGCCTAAAATTAGGCGACATGGTCCATTTCCATCAATTTTCTAAAAATGCAGCATGTACAAAGATCAATTAACTTGATTTTAAGACTTATGGCATGTAAACATCTCATGATCAAACCGCACTTAGTATTATAGGTATCATGAGAGGTATCCGAAATCCACAAAATTCACTTTTTGGCTCAACTTGAGCTTTTAATTTCAATAAATTCAGCAATTACCAAATTAATATTGTGTAAATTGACTTAGAAATGAATTATGTTTATTTCTAGAATGCTAAGAACACTAATTTGGTAAATCTCCCCCGTAGTAGTAATAGTAGTAGAGAAGAGAGGAAGAGACGTGAGCTGTTGGCTACGTATTGGACACGACATAGATACTCCAAAGTACACTAAGGAAACAACAAGATTGGTGTTGTAATCAATCAAAAGCAACATATGTGTAACTACATACTTCATTCGAGAAAAACGAAATCTTCCGTAGCGAAACTCAAAACAATTCACATGAAAGAACGTCCCTTTTTCATTGTTCATCCATAATACTGACCACAACTGAACAAGAAAAGACTTGAAATCGTAAATTAAGTGAGAACGATCCCAACAATCACCGAATTTCATAGAAAGATCGAACCTTTGGTAGGGATCGGTATCCGTACATGGCGAGCGAGGGACGTCCGCGGGAGCATAGGGACGCGAGTCTCGAAGAAGAGAGCATAGAAGATTCGCTCGGAAACCTAGAAGAAGAAGAAGATGGTGGAGGAGAAGGAGACGAAGGTCCCTTCTTGAGCTGAGAAATTAGGGTTAGGGTTTTGCTTCTCCGGAGGAGCGCTCCCAGCCTGCTCGTCGACATTGTTGCAGTCCACAAAAATAAAATTCTTCTCCTCCTTTCGAGCAGCTATGGAACAACGAGGAGTGTTGCTTCGCGGGTCGGGTCTGATTGAAGTAGCAGCAATATGGACCCGCGTCAAACTATGGGACTCCGGTTCAGTTTTTTTTGGCTTTTTATAAAGGCACTGCACTTTTTGATCAGGGCTAGCCCATTTTAAAACTTTGTATTATTTACAAGTTTGTCATCGAAAAATTGATCAGGGCTATCCTACTCTTTGGTATAAGTCACTAGTACAAACAAGGACTGCCCAATTTTCTGGCAGTCCTACAAACTGAATGGACTGCCAGAAAACTGGACAGTCCTAAATCACAGCATGTGAAACAAAGGACTGTCCATTTTTCTGGCAGTCCTTACTGTATGTAGGGCTGCCAGAAATTTGGGCAGTCCTTGTTTGCACTAGTGACTTATACCAAAGAGTGGGATAGCCCTGATCAATTTCTTCAATGGCAAACTTGTAAATAATATAAAATTAAAAATGGGCTAGCCCTGATCAAAAAGTGAAGTGCCTTTATAAAAAGCCTTTTTTTTAGGGGTGCAACTCGGACGGGTTGGGTCGGGTTTGAGGTCAACCCGAGCCCAACCCGATAGATCATAAGCCTAGCCCAAACCCAAGCCCGACCCGACTTCGGGTTCAACATATGAAGCTCAAGACCAATTCCGGAGGATCGGGTTGGGCTCGGGTTGGGTTGGGTCCATCGGGTTTATCGGACTTTAATATGATATTTGAAATAATTTTAAACAAGAGTAATATTAAATGCATAATCAAATAGCAATCAAGCCTCAATCATTACAAAATAAAACTGAAACGAGATTTAGTACAAGGAGTTGAAGAGTTCGGATGAAAAAAATTATAGTTTAAACTTTTTATTTAAGTAGTGTGAAACAATATATATATAAATTATATGTATGTCGGGTTTCGGGTTCTTCGGGCTACCCAACACATGAACTCAAGTCCAACCCGATTTTTGATCGGATTCAAATATTTTAACCCGAGCCCAAGCCCGAATCCGAATATCTTCAACCCTAACCCAATCCATTAACGGGTTTACCCGATCGGGTTCGGGTTTAGTCCGCCCGAGTTGCACCCCTAGTTTTTTTTTTCCATAAAAGCCTTCTTACATTATGTATTTGCAGAAAAGCTTCCAAACGGGCAGATTTTTGAATATGCAACGCATATTTATTTGCATTGCTAATCCACAATTCAATTCAGTCTCCAAAATAGTAATGGCTCTGAAGCGTCAATGCTGCTGTTGTTCTGTAAGCAATAGAGCCACATAACTTCCAATGAAGAATGTGGTGCTGCTAAATGGCACGCGACGACAGTTAAGTGTACAGACTTTTTTAGGAGACGAGAGACAGCAAATATGTCCGTGGATTGTGGCATACTGGTATCAACGGGTCCCGGCACAGAAGGCGCAGATTCGAATCCTTCCTTGACATTTGTTAAGTCGGAGAAAAAATACCCCAACAAAAAAAAAAAAATCTCTCCGATCTCAACTCACCTACAAAGCAAGCTCACAAAACAACAACAAGCAGCGACTCGCCACGAACTTTAACATGATATCAAAACAACCCTACTAATTGACCAACAGAAATGACATGAAACAATAGGACGCAAAAACCAACAAACATCAAACGATTGTAAGAACACCATTTGGGTGTTTGCTATAGAATCTTTGCTACGAAGTATTTATCATTGCAAATGGGAACCAAACTAATCCATGGAGCGCAAAGAGTTGAACATGTTGAGAAAGTAATCGTTGGATCGATCATGATAAAGACAACAGAGACACGGTAGGAGAAATTATTCACAGATGAAGCATATAGTGTTTCCTAATAAAAACGGAGCTGCTACGTTGTGCGCGGTTTGTAACTGATCGTCGGTCGAAGTGGCGGCCGACCATTGGCCCCTTGATCCAAATACGACCCGAAGATTTTTTTTTTTTTTTGGGGGGGGGGGGGGGGGGGGGGGGGGGGGTTACATCGGCCGACGGTCATGCCCGCGAAATATCTTTTTTCGTAATAAAAATTCAAATTCTAGTTCCAAAAGTACAGGCCTTCGCTGTCGTAGTAAATCTATGACAAAATTTTCCATCAATATTCATCCAGACATCGAACTACTTATTATCCAAGGGGAAACCACATTCCAAAAAAAAAAAAAGTTTAAAAAGAAACACGAAACCGAAAGAAAAACTGATAACAGCAACATTTAACAGCTCTTCTGCTTCTTCAACCAAAAATCTCCAATCGTAGGTAGTAATGCATATGAACCCAGATGGTCAGTAGGATTTTCAGAGGAAAAAATCATTCTAATTTATTCATGCGAGAGACGATCTATGTTCCTATGCTTCATAGAGGAATTTGTTGGAGTGAAATGAAGTTCCTAATCTATGTGGAGAATATCCCGAAGTGTGTCGGAGAAGCTCAGAAAATATATCGATCGCGTATATTTGAACATATATGGTAAGCAAACTTTCTATATAATTGGACTTTCAATTTATGGTAAACCAATTATGATTGAATTTTTATTAAATATATGATTGATATATATTGGACTTTTTATACTGGGCTTTCATATTTTCAATACATGGTAACCCTTATTCATGCAAGGGTTTATAAAAGATTGATACATGCAAGTTGATAAATATAGAGAAGAAAAAGTGGCAAGAGTGCTTTGCAACACTGGAAGGAGAAAGGAGATATCTATGGCATTTTTCGAAGAGATGATTGTTTTGGGTAATTCTATTGCTGGTCATCTTCGTTCTTCGTGTATCTATGATTGTTTTTCTATTCCAATGAATTGTGATGATCCGTGTTGGATCGATGAGGAACTTGTAGATGGTGTAATCTTCTATTTCATTAGTGAAAGCGTTTCGTTCCCAACACGTGGCCAGGTTTTGTTTGGCAGAATTGGTCTCTGTCGCATAACATACTGCTAGAAGACTCACAATTAGTGATTATCGGGTAAGTAAGCCTTCGACAACAATACACTGCAGACGAACTCTTGACAAACTCAGTCACAACTCGTCCCATAGGTATAACTGATATGATATTGTGGAATGCCCAGAGACATTACCAAAGCCCACAACTACCGACATGTACAAACTGTGTCCTCTCCACTAACAACATTTTTTTTGGGGTCTAATTGATGATATTTAGGCCCCAAAGGTACCATTTCCTCCAACCTAGGCAATAAAAGTTGCGATCTCTCGTACATCGGATGCTTAACAGCTCCACCGGAGTTGAACAATCTTGATCAGCCCTATGGGAGCAAAAACAGGGCCGGCCCAGAAATAAGTCAGACAAAACTTTGAACTTGGACAACTCCCTCTGCTTAGGACAACCTCCAGACTCAGTGTGATCCCAAAAGAGAACGGGATCGTGAATGACCCTCCTGGGTCGACTTACAATAAAGGTCAAGAGGCAACCAAAACTAATTTCTGATACGGCAACCCAACCCTCTTGGCCGACCCTGAACAAAAGACGCATCATTCTCTAACTCTATTACCGGGACCACAGTGAAGACTTCGTATATACTCACCGGACTTCATGAGTGTCACGGGAAGAGTCGTGTCCTTCCGGAGATACATTGCCTCTCCTGCAATATACATATCATGATTTTAGGAGAAAATACTTCACACACAATCTTCCTAGGTTAGCAAGAGGAACCTCACTTCAAATTGTGGTCCATCAAACAGTTGACACTACGTAACTATGCTATTGCCAACTATGTTTGAGCTACCCAATCCATATTAAGCTACCAATGTCTTGTAAATAATTGCTTTTGCATTTGTATGTAACAGTTCTATTGAAAATATCTTTAAGTGATATATGCTTGATAATCTATTGCATGCATTTTCGGTGTATTTCCCTCTCTTGAAGCACCACGTAGCGCAAACTCTTAACTAAACATGTACTAAAGTTCAAGTCGGATCTAACAAGGAAGGATTTCCCATAAAAATTATTAAGCCATACTACTAAATGGGAATACATGATGACATTGCCTTTCCATCAACATCCCTCTGTAACGTCCAAAAAGTTGCGTCCCGTCCGAGACAAAATTGTATAGCCTTTCACGGACCAAGATTATATACGGAAAGTTTCTAGAATGTTCCAGAAGACGCTGGAATGTTCCAGAAGATGGTGGAATCTTCCAGAAGACTCAAGAATCTTCAAGAAGGCCCTAGATCTTTTTAGATGGACCATGATCTTTCTGGATAGACTAGAAGCTTACTTGTAGTTATCTAGTAGTACAATAATCTCTGGAATATTCTATTTCCAGAAATTTTTTGTAAGTCCTATGGGCACTATAAATAAGTGGGATGTCTCTTTTGTACGTCACCACCAAAACTTGTAAGCATTATCCAACTAATAGAAGAATCATTTACGAGTCTCATTTGCTCCACTCTTCTCTCGATTTCTTAGCATTCTCGCTAAGCGGGTTCGAAAATGCTTGCACGAGTCTTCGAGAAGGAAGATAGTACACCGCACGCGACGAAGTGTAGCCTAAAACACTAAGTCCGTGACGCCTCGCTCTTATGGAACCGGTGATCGTACCGGGATCGATGCAAGTGACTGGACCTTAATGTAGTGATTATTCTGTACTAGAATTTTGGGACATTAACATATTAGCTGAGTATATCTTAACCTATCCTTAATGTACTAGGGAACAAGCCCTAGGCAAGTGTTGACTTATGCAAGTGTCTATATGTATGATCGTCTGATGATTGCTTGCACTGGCTTAATAAGAAACATAAGCTTTTCAAACAAATTCAAGAAGGAAAACAAAGAATGTCAAGGTAGAGGCCGTAGAGCACAAGAAGCTTATTAACATGGAACTATGGGATATCAGTTAGAACTGAATTGGACGCATCGATTATCAATACTGCGAAATTCCAAATCAGAGATGAATCGGAACAACATAACTATGATCAAGTTCCAGGTCCCGTAATCCAAATTCAAGCAAGTGTTCTACAAGTTTTGGTTGTCCCTTGACCTCTATGGAGGGTCACCCATGACCCCGACCTCTATTGGGATCACACTGAGTCTGGAGGCTGTCCTAAGCAGAGGAGGTTGTCCATGCCCGAAGTCTTGTCTGGCTTACCCCTAGGCCGGCCCTGGACCCCATAGTTCTCCGTTCCAGTCACTCCTGGCCTTAGTCCACCCCAGTAACCGTCTCGGTATCGTCCATATTGGATCAGTATCGGCCGATACTGAAAACTATGCTTTCTAGCCCTTGCTTAACTCGTTTCAGCAATAACATCAGTGTAGAACGCATTCCATGTGCACCAGCCAAACCAGTTTAAGATATCCGGCATCTGTCGAAGGGACATGAATGGATTTGATATCAACTTCCATCAATAACTATTACGCTTGAAAAACAGGAAAAGAGAGAACATCAATGAATCAGTCCATACACTTGCAACTGAAAGTGCATTGTTCTTCTCCCGGTGAGAAAATGTCTGTAAGTGCCTCTCAACACTCCTGTAAAAATTCACAAATAGAATAGAAATTTGAAGATTTATATTCAGATAACGAACACTAAGAACTGAGTACAGCTACTCCTTAAAGAACTTGAAAACATAAGGTTCGATATCTTACTTCATTTGATCCCTTTTAGTAAAACTATAATAGTTAAAATCCTACCACTTGCACCAAAACTTTGTGTTGGTGAGGGTTGAGATTAATATTTATATTATTTTAACACGCTCCTGTAGACCGAAATTATGGGCCAAGAGCTGGATTCGGTTTTTTTTTTTTATTCGTTGAAAATTCACGCCAATGAATATTCGAACACCCGTTGCTATGATACAAAGTTAAAGTCCTACCACTTGCATCAAATTAATCCTAGAATATTGCTGAGGGTTAATATTTATATTATTTTAACAATAATAAGACAAGAATGCTCACAATTTGCTATCACAAGCTATACTGTAAAAGACAATGAACATCACAAGTCCATTTGTGACCATATTAATCTATAGGTTAGAATTTAGTCCAAATCAGATGAAACAAATCCTATACTGCTTGCAAATGTAGGATCTGTTTGGTTGCGTCAAAGCCAGAATGATATCTCTTCAGCCCCTCCCTTTTTTGGTTGCCAGGAATCCACATCAGAAGTTACAACGTAGCTGCCTATGTGGGTGTAACTAGGGGTGAGCATTCCGTTAATTCGGTTCAAATCGGATCCAATAATCGAAAATCGAATTGGACCGAAAATCAAATAAGCAAAACCGAAATCAAATCGAAATGACCCATAACCGAATCAAACCGAACCGAATTAAATCAGTTCGATTTTCGGTTTATTCGATTTTTTGTTTATTTGTGTTTTTTTTGTTAATATATATAGTAACTAAATATACCTATAGTGTGTGTATATATATATATATATATATATATATATATATATATATATATATAAACTAAATTTTCTTATTCGATATTCGGTTTTGGACCGAAACCGAAATCCAAAACCGAAACCGAACCGAATTTTTTTGAAACCAAACAGAATATCTTATTCAATTCGGTGCGGTTCGATTTTCGATCCAGAACCGAATAATGCTCACCCCTAATCTTACATTGTATAATGAGGCTTCAAAACGGCTCAAAAGTGAGCCGTCTAAGCCGTCATTATATCACGGTTCAATTTATTTTAAAAAAAAATAAATTTTGTAAAAATTGTTGAAAAAAGTTTAAATTTGTCAACATGGAGAATCAAACTCAACCAAACAAGAAAAATATCTCACATCTTAACCACATGAGTTAGAAAAAATATTTGACTATAGTTGGATATTATTCTTATTATCAGTTATTATACGTGTAAAGCACGTGCATTTACTAGTTGTAACTTAAAAGCTGCTGGAGTTTTGGAAGATCAAATTTCTTCTAAAGAGGAGCAAAAGCCTAGAATGAGAAGTTATCAAGTTTAAATTGCTCCATTTATTACCAAAGCTAAAAGTCACTTCCATCTATACTTACCACCCTATTAAAAGAACTATTGACGTTAACTTCCTATTCTACATCTCATCCAGGGGACAAGCCATCTGCCCCTTTAGTACCAAATCCTAAGGGTCCCCTCCGCTCGATAAACTCTTCTAGATGAGGTAACAATTGAAAACTAGCTACTCTTGAAAAAAAATTGTGGTTGTCTGTATTTCTTAAACAATTATTCAAGCTACACTTCATGACACATCTTTAGAATTTGTCCGCCATTTGTGGCACTCTGTATACTTGTTAGCAATTCGGCGCAAACGGAAAAAATTCGGGACGACAAAAGTACGAGTATAAATCGCCTCAGTGTAAATAAAATACGTTAAAAAATTTGTTCAAATATTTGAAAAATGGAAACATTGATGTTAGTAACTTCACATTCTTAAATATCTTGTCAAATTTGGTTAATTAAACAGATTTCCACTACGTTTATTGGCCAAAATTTTCAAAAAGTTATATACGTAAAACGTTTAAAACTCCGCATGCTTAAAACCTACGTACTGATTTGAATATGTCAAAAGTACGCAAGTATTATACGTTTTTGAAAGTTACGGCAAATTTCGCATATAATACGAGTTTTATTCGGGTGATTGCTAACAAGGATCTGTATGGTCATGGTATTAGACCTATCACATATCTTAATGTATATCATGATGCAATATGTCCAATTTACGAGATGTCAAAACTTTACTAAATCAAATGTTTATTTGAATGCATTATGTAGTCCTTTAAAGACGGAAACATGAATGATCTCACCAAGGACAGAGCCAAGATTTTAATTTACCCCAGGCTAAACTTAAAATGTCTTGAATTTTTTTTTTTTTTTTAACAAAATGAATGTTGTGTTAGTATCGTATGTTCATATTTCATCGTGTCCCATATCATACCTGTCTGACAAATGTAGAACAGTGTCCAACATACTAAAAAATAGAAACCTAACAAAAAAATATTCAGTTTACCAGATAGACTCTTTTAGGCATAAATTCAAACAGTAAGAGTCTTTAATATCATCTTTCACCATCAACATAGGATCCGCGATGTGGCAGAACTTGCCGGAGAGGCGGAGGTTCGGATCACAGAAGTGCCGGTGGCGGGACTTGACGCTGTTGTTGTAGCTCCTCCTTCGACTGTCGTTGCGCAAGTCCAATGCTCATGCAATATCAGTTTTAATATCAGTTTTGTTCGTTGGTGAAGATAATCTAATGATGAAATGTTCATGAATTATGTTCATGAATTATCTTAAATTATTTATAGTAACACGATAATCCAATGATGAAGATATGTAAACATGATGAGGGTATTTCCTCCAATTTGGTGTCCTTCTCCTCCTCACATGAGATAATATAATGATGAAGGGTTCATCATGAATTATCTTAAATTATCTATACCGACGTGATAATCTAATGATGAAGATAAACATGTGAGGGTACTTCCTCCATTAGATGATTAATCTAATGATGAAGATAACCGGGTGGGTTAGAGCCCATCCCTGCCCACCAGTGGCTCCGTCCTTGGATCTCACCGTATAATTTTGCAAGAATCTTTTTACAACATGCATTGGAGTCGAATAAAATAGATTCATAATCACCAAAAAAGACTTGTTCATATAACTTGACCAGCCAGCTCTTTGACCCATAAGAGCATTTACCTGATGCCACAAAAAAATTACAAATTCACAATGCTAGGTACTTAATTTCAAACCTAAAGAGAGGTCTACAAACACATTCTTCGACTCAAACCTAGACCACATAGCCAAAGGATCAAGATGTTGACAACTTCAGCAAGCTATTATAGGATTGAGACAGTCGAAGCAGTCAAAACAAGTAAAAGCACGGCGCCTGATTCAAAGAAATACTACGAGTTCATAATGTTAAGTCTCCAGCTCTATGCCTAGTATGTGATCATGAGGATGTTCTTCACATGTCTCCATAGAATACAGAAGAGAGAACATTAAACTAGAGGGGCGTAATGGCAGGCCCGGACTTGATACGAGGTCCACGAGCCGACTGTCTCATGCCCAAAATTTTAGAGGGCACCAATTTTTTTATACTATTTAATGTATATAAGTCCAATTCTGAACAAAAATTCAACGAACTCATTTTTATTCTTGGGAAGATTTATGAAATGCCCAAAAACTAAAAAAGTTTTATGTAAAACCCACCGCTAAAAAAACTTTCATCGCGTGCCCAGAATTAGAGAAACTTATCCAAAGCGGGTTCCAAATGACCTTTTTGCCCTTCCTTTTAATTTATTGAAAACACCCACAAAACTGCTCTTAAAAAAATGTTTCAATACTCCATCTTCTTCCATACGCTGCTCACTTTCGAATCTAGGTTTTCTCCTCAAAAATCTTCAAAAACTCATCGAAATTTCGGAAAGACCGGGACGAACGACAAAAGTGCTAAAACGGAGGTCCAAACATCATTTTTTTGCGAATCTAAAATTTCGGAAGGCCGTCTAACGATGAAGCAGTTACTTTCAGTCTCCTCGACGATACGCTCATTTTGCGACAAACGGGACCTCGTTTCGACCTCCCAGTCAAAAGTTATGGCCCTCCAAAGTTTCAGCTAACCATAAAATGCAGGAGAATGGCATTCTCCGTCTTAATTTACACGGAGAATGACCATTCTCCGTCTTAATTAGGACGGAGAATGACATTCTCCGTCTTAATTTACACGGAGAATGGTCATTCCAGTGTTAAAACGCAGGAGAATGACCAAACACGAAGAATGTCATTCTCCGTGTTAAATAAAACGGAGAATGGCATTCTCCGTCCTAATTAAAACGGAGAATGGCCATTCTCCGTGCTAAATTAAACGGAGAATGACCATTCTCCGTCTTAATTAGGACGGAGAATGCCATTCTCCGTGTAATTTATCACGGAGAATGGTCATTCTAGTGTTAAAACGCAGGAGAATGACCATTCTCCGTGTTAGAAACACGGAGAATGCCATTCTCCGTGTTAGAAACACGGAGAATGCCATTCTCCGTCTTAAATAAAACGGAGAATGCCATTCTCCGTCCTAATTAAGACGGAGAATGACATTCTCGGTCCTAATTAAGACGGAAACGGAGAATGTCATTCTCCGTGTTAATTAGGACGGAGAATGGCATTCTCCGTCCTAATTAAGACGGAGAATGCCATTCTCCGTCCTAATTAAGACGGAGAATGGTCATTTCCAGTGTTAAAACGTGTAATTTAGTCCGTGTTAGAAACACGGAGAATGCCATTCTCCGTGTTAATTAGGAAGAAAAATGCCATTCTCCGTCTTAAATAAAACGGAGAATGCCATTCTCCGTCCTAATTAAGACGGAGAATGACATTCTCGGTCCTAATTAAGACGGAAACGGAGAATGTCATTCTCCGTGTTAATTAGGACGGAGAATGGCATTCTCCGTCTTAAATAAAACGGAGAATGGCATTCTCCGTCCTAATTAAGACGGAGAATGCCATTCTCCGTCCTAATTAAGACGGAGAATGGTCATTTCCAGTGTTAAAACGTGTAATTTAGTCCGTGTTAGAAACATGGAGAATGCCATTCTCCGTGTTAATTAGGACGGAGAATGCCATTCTCCGTCTTAAATAAAACGGAGAATGCCATTCTCCGTCCTAATTAAGACGGAGAATGACATTCTCGGTCCTAATTAAGACGGAAACGGAGAATGTCATTTTCCGTGTTAATTAGGACGGAGAATGGCATTCTCCGTCTTAAATAAAACGGAGATGGCATTCTCCGTCCTAATTAAGACGGAGAATGCCATTCTTCGTCCTAATTAAGACGGAGAATGGTCATTTCCAGTGTTAAAACGTGTAATTTAGTTTTTTCAGGAATAAAGAGTTTCGTTCTTCTTTCAAAGCGATGATAATTCTTATGGAAAAGAAGAAGAAAGATCTTCTCTCCACAATTGAAGATCTGAGTTCAAATGTCTCCACGATGAAGATGATGATGATGGTGATGATGATGACGAGCGATGATCTGAGTTCGACTGAAGAAAAACACACCGAACTACGAACAATCTTTGCGATCTCTGCTGAATATGAGAGCAATGGAATTCAGATTTCCCGTGAAGAAGAAGAAGACGAAAATCGCAATCCAGATCTGAGTTTTTTGAATTCAAATACATATAGATGACCAATTCGCGCGGAGGGGTAGTTTCGGTATTATAAAAATAGCAGTTTCTAGCGGGTGGCATCTAAAAGGGAATCTTGGAATATTTAACGTGAAAATACTTAATTCTGGGTATTTCATAAAACTTATCCAGCGGGTGGGCATTTCATAAAAGTCCACCCCGAAATTGGGTTTCTCAGCAATTTCCAGTTTATTCTTTTACTCGCGTAATAAGATTTACTTTTGTTATAGGATATATGAACGTATAGTATAACAAGAGACAAGTTAGTTAGTCAAACTAAAGGAGAAAAAAATTGGTTGAGAAAGTTGATTATGCAAAATTAATTAATATTTTTTTGCCTCCAAAATAACAAGACAACATATTTAAGTGACTATGTGATACATTTGAAGAAGCGTTTGATGGCATAAGGTTTTTACTATTATTATTATCATTATGAACTATCCCAAATATCTTAGCTTTTTTATTTATTTGTCTAGACAATCGGTTTTTTATTTTTTTTGGTTTTCAACATCTTCAATTTTATTAGTATATTATTATGACATATATTATTTTGGATATTATTTATTTTTAGTATTGTATTTCTGAAATTGTGTTCGATGAAAAACAAATATATAAACATTATTGAGGGCACCACTTTTAGAGTTTGTTTCAGATATCAAAATTTAAAGTTCGGCACTGCATAATGGGATTGTTAAGAAACTCTCGTCCCTATTTGTCAACACATCAGAAAACTAGAACCAAACAAGTACTCCCACAATATTAAACACTGGAAACAAATTAAGGAATTTAAAAAAAGAAAAGAAAAGATAGATTCAAGTGCATACTTCACTGCATTTGTGACGAAATCAAAAGGATCTGATCCAGTAAGCAGCCACAAATTTGTCGACTGCAGGGTCACCTAGAAAGTTGCAAACAATATTTCGATACTAATAACCGAAACATTTTTTTAGTAGAAATCTGACGGTCATTTCAATCTTTTTACAAGTAGTACCACTTTCCGAACAAACTCCGGAACTTGGATCGGGAAGTGCACATGAATCTTAAACCCGTGCATTGAAAAAACATGGGTAAGGAACTATGAATCGCTGAGAGTCCAAAAACATGCATGGGTAAGGAACTAGGAAGCAAAGCCCCTCCAAAAAAATAAAATGGGATGTGTCATTTGATACATGTATCGGACACAACTAAGACACTCTAAACTGCACTAAGACACACAAAAATAGGCTATGTGTCCGTGCCGTCGTGTAACGGCATCACGTTATGTCCGTGACCATGCAACATAGGTAAGAAATGAAAAAAAAATACCATTGAAGAAGGAAAAATTTATGAAATACCCAAAAATTGCAAAAGTTTTATGTAAAATCCACAGCAAAATAACATTTCATCGCGTGCCCAGAATTATCTATTAATATATAAAAGCGGGTTCCGAATGACCTTTTTGCCCTTCCTTCCTATTTTTTTTTCCAAAAAAACCCGAATCCTGCTATTCAAAAACAAAAAGCAAAAAAACGGTTCGTACTCTCTCTTCTTCGATAAGCCGATCAGTTTCTCATCCAAAGTCAGGGTTTCTCCAAAAATCTTCAATCGTTCCTCCAAAATCAAGGGTTTCTCCTCCAAAAATTTTCAGACGTTCCTCTCATTCGAGATATTCGCACAATGTCGTCACCAGCGAAAACATTATTAAATCAAGAAGCAGATAATCGAAAAGGGAGTGACAGAGAATCACCATCATCAAAGAAACGGATAAGTAAAAAAATGCATATAGGGAGAAGAAGCCTGCTACCCAAAAAGAAGGTACAACTTTAACTTATTTTCATGATTTGTTGATCATTCTCCGTGTTAAATTTCACTAAGAATGGTCTTGATCATTCTCCCGTGTCGAATTGACACGGAGAATGACATTCTCCTTGTAAATTTACAGGGAGAATGTCATTCTCCGTGTGGAAATAAAACGGAGAATGTCATTCTCCTTGTAAATTTACAGGGAGAATGTCATTCTCCGTGTTAAATAAAACGGAGAATGTCATTCTCCTTGTAAATTGACACGGAGAATGACATTCTCCTTGTAAATTTACACAGAGAATGACATTCTTCCTGTAAATTTACAAGGAGAATGTCATTCTCCGTGTCGATTTATGTCACTACCACTTTTCTAGCTTGAGGGTATTTTGGTCATTTTCAAAATTTTGGGAATTATTTGGAGTTATTATTTATTATTTAGATTTATTAGAATTAATGTGATTTTTAGTGATTTTTAGTATAATTGATTTTGGTGTTTAGTTGACTTTGACTTATGTTGACTTTGGAGACTAACCTAGTGGCTAACCTAGGTCATGACTATGTGATTAGGATATGGAACCTAGGTTGACTTAAGTTAGTGATAATTAACCCATTAGAATTTATTTTGGGAAAATAGGATTTGAATTGTTTAAGGAATGGCTTGTGCTTTCACAAGTCATGACTTGTGACTTAAGGCTTAATAGCCCATAGGCCCACACCATGGTGCCCTAACCCTAATCCAACCCATTTTGGCCGGCCACTATGGTCTCCCCCTCCCTATTTAATGCTTCTTGAAATTAGGGCTAGCCTCCATTGGGATTTGTGCAAGTTTAGAAAGAGGTGAGTCTCCATCTTCCCTAATCCATAGAAAATCCATTTCAACTCCATTTTCCTCCAAATCAATTGCATTAGGACCTAATTCTTCTGTTCTTTCTGTTTGTGTAAGAATATTTCAGAGTAGGGACAATTTGTGGGAGTTTTTGAAGCTTGGAGAACCATTCCATTTGGGGCTTTTGTGAGCTTTGCACATCAATAGGTATAATCTATTCTAATCCATGAATTTACTGTTTATTTGCATTTTTAGGATGCCCTAGCCCTAACCTAGCTGTAGGAATAGCTAACCCTAAGTTTTGTGTCCAATTTGTGTCCTATTTGGACACGTATCAGTGACATGGTGCATGTGTTCGACGAAATGCCCCAAAGGACATTTCGGTTGAGTTTTAGAAATCTATTTGAATAGGAAATTAGGTTTTACTCTCGCTTACATGTTTCCATTGCTCTGAGCATGATTTAGTGTCGGGTCGAGTCGACACAGGTACGTGGACACGCGGTCGTGCATGCGCGCGCGCGGGCAGGAAACATGCCCTGCTACTCGGGGCTGTTTTCTCTTTGCACACGCCACCCCGACACGTATAACTTGACACACGTGTCGTGTCCATGAATGACACGAGGTTCCTTGAGTTTCATGAGTCCTCGTGTCGTGTCGGACACGGTGTCACGCATGCACTGTGCGTGCACTGTGCGTGTGCAGTGGGTATAGTTGTTCACTGTTTTGATTTCAGTTTAAATGCTTTTAATAGTGATTTATATTATTAAACTGATCCTAAATATGATGTATGAGATATGTGAGATTAGATTTAAATGCTAGTTTAGGTGTTTGATGTGGGATTGGATTCGAACTTGGTAATTTTGCATGTTACTGATACTTAGACTGATACACATTGTTTTCCCATTTCCTAAACTATTAATTCCTGTGTTAACCTATTTAGATTGATTGTTTCTGTTGTTTAATGTCTCCCACAAAATTGTAGTTCATGTTTAGCTAGGTATTTCAATGCGAATGGGCTTTATGGTTTGAGTATGGGAATGTGGACCTTGTGTTGGTTCGAATGGATCTGGTTTAATAAAAAACTAGAAATTGTTACTTTCCTATTTAAACTATTTGGTGAATGATTTGATCACTATGTTAACTCATCTATATATGTATTAGTTTACTGCAGTGCTTGGGTTGTGATTTGTGTCAGGAAATGGATTTTAATTTGAGTTGGACTGGTTAAGAGAACTGTCAAATACAATGCTACATGAACTGTTATGTTGTTCTCAGTTTACCTGAGATTTCGTTTTGGTATTAATTGATTTGCCATGTGATGTTCAGTAGGTTGTAAATGTATACAGAACATGTTTTACACTAAATCAGTTGGGTTTATATGAGATTGACACATGATTCATTCCTATGTTATCTTAATATCCTGCTAGATGTTAAAATCTGAAATGTGTAAAACCTGGGATTTATTGGATGTTGAACCTGAAACTAAGTTTTTCTATTTCCAGTCATTCATCCACAAAATCCTGAAACCAATGTTAGCTCACTGTTCCTTTAATATTTCACTGTCCCTTAAACATTTCACATACTCTATATGCCTCCACTGATTTCCCTACACACCATGACACATGAGCACAAAACCTTTCATTGATTTTTCCTATTCCTATTGCACACTAATTGTTTTCCTGTTTTCCTAATATACTTCCCTGTGCTCAGGTATCACCCTCACATCCACTACCATATCACACCTCATGCCATGTCTAAACACACACATACCATATCACACACACAAGTGTCTCACTAACCCTCAAGTGACACACACTCTTGTGCCCTCTCACACACACATGAGAGTGCATTGCCCTTTCCATTTTCTATGTTTATATATATGTATTGAGATGTATAAATAGGTATCCTATATATATTAGTGATGTGTGTGTACATATATATTACATTAGATTCATTATTAGGATGTGTGTTACTATATTACATTAATGTGTGTATTATAATTTAGATAAATATTGCCATGTGTAGATGTGGTTTGTAGGTTGGTTCATAGGCATGGTATAGCCTATGGCCTAGGCTCTTAGCCTATGGGTGTATTTGTTAGACCTAGCATGGAGTCTAGAATAGACTGTTAAGCCTAGATTAGTCTTGTTAGACCTAGAATAGACTAGTTAGACTAGTTTGACTTAGGTTTGACTTGGTTGACCTAGTTTGACTTCTAGGGTTGACCAGAGTTGACCAAGAGTTGACTTTGGTCTAGATTGACCTAGATTCATGTAGTATGCATCGTAGTGCATCTTATTACTATTCTGGACTTGTTGTGACTTGTACTGTTCTAAATAGGAGCCAGACACCACTCCTCGGACAGTACTTTCATCTCAAACATTCAGTTAGCAGGCGAGTACATTCTCTGATCTTTTCATACCTGTCTGGACTATATTCTTGCTCTAGATTACTCTACATGATGCTGACACGTATCTTCACGGATTAGTACTATATGGATCCCTTCCTGAGATGTTATCCCTCTACGGGTGCATCGGATATTTCATGTTCATGTACTTTATCATGTGCATCAGGTACTCCTTGTACTCGTACTAGTTCATATTATTACATGTTCTTATGTGCTTTCATGTGCTTTATCACGTGCCTCATGTACTACTCATTACATGAGTTCACGTATCTTAGTTGTATTCATGTGCTTATAACGTAACTTGAATGGATCCTTGTGTATTGATTGGGACGGGGTGAGTAGAATTGGTTATGTGAACACTATCCCCAGTAGCTGTATTCATGTGCCTCCTTATTTGTATTCATGTGCCCCTAAGCCGTTTACATAACCATATTGTACTCTAAATCACGTAGTCACTTACGGTCTCTACTATCATGTATTTACTTTCAGTTACAAAATATCTCTTGTTTACTTGTACTTCTATTCAACACTTCTTGTATTTTACTCTATTGCATGATTTATACTCCTAACCTGCTATGAACTGTTTGAGAGATATGTGCTCGTTTCCGTCCTGACTGGACCTGTTGAAAATTTTACAGAGGATGAGGTTGAGGCGTTCTGCCCTACCTACTACGGTGCCACATTAGATGAGTGCCTGGACTTGGACCAGCAGCAGGATCCACTAGCAGTAGATGACACTCCCTTAGATTAGGATTGTCTTTACTTTTTGGATCACTGTATTAGATTCTGAGATATTTTGGATATGTACTTATTTTAGACACTTAGAATTCTGGATTTATATCTCTGTGATGTTTCTTTCCTGGATATTATCATCTATTATCATTCTATCTTATTCCTGTTCTATCTTAGCTGTGATTGAGTTATATTCTGTTATGTCACCCCCATTCGGGGAGTATAACTGTTTTTACCTTCAAATGTTAGATGTTGTGACCTAGGACAGCGTTCTACCGCCGACACTGCGGCGTAGGCTGGACGTACCCACGTCTCGTGCCCTTACTCTAGGGTGCGGGTCGTGACAATTTACACGGAGAATGTCATTCTCCTTGTAAATTTACAGGGAGAATGTCATTCTCCGTGTCGAATTAAAACGGAGAATGTCATTCTCCTTGTAAATTGACACGGAGAATGACATTCTCCTTGTATATTTACATGGAGAATAACATTCTCCGTGTCGATTTAACACGGAGAATGACATTCTCCTTGTAAATTTACAAGGAGAATGACATTCTCCGTGTAAATCGACACGGAGAATGACATTCTCCTTGTAAATTTACAGGGAGAATGTCATTCTTCGTATCAATTTACAAGGAGAATGATATTCTCCGTTTTATTTAACATGGAGAATGACATTCTCCTTGTAAATTTACAGGAAGAATGTCATTCTCCGTATCGATTTAACACGGATAATGTCATTCTCCGTGATAAATAAAATGGAGAATGTCATTCTCCTTGTAAATTGACACGGAGAATGACATTATTCCTGTAAATTTACAAGGAGAATGTCATTCTCCGTTTTATTTATCACGAAGAATGTCATTCTCCTTGTAAATTTACAGGAAGAATGTCATTCTCCGTGTTGAATTAAAACGGAGAATGTCATTCTCCTTGTAAATTGACACAAAGAATGACATTATCCCTGTAAATTTACAAGGAGAATGTCATTCTCCGTTTTATTTATCACGGAGAATGTCATTCTCCTTGTAAATTGACACGGAGAATGACATTCTCCTTGTAAATTTACATGGAGAATGACATTCTCCGTGTCGATTTAACACGGAGAATGACATTCTTCTTATAAATTTACAAGGAGAATGACATTCTCCGTGTAAATCGACACGGAGAATGACATTCTCCTTGTAAATTTACAAGGAGAATGACATTCTCCGTGTTAAATAAAACGGAGAATGACATTCTCCTTGTAAATCGACACGGAGAATGACATTCTCCGTGTCGATTTAACACGGAGAATGACATTCTCCTTCATAACTTACACAGATAATATCATTCTCCATTTAAAAGTAAACGGAGAATGACCATTTTCTTCTTATATCAATGGATAACAGTTATCATAAACCTAATTTATTGTTTATGTTTTGTTTATGTTTTTTTTCTTGTTTTGTAGAAAAAACCACTATCAGGAATAAGAATTCTAGAGTTTTCCGTGCTACTTTCAAAACAACTCTAGAACTTATGGAGGTTGTCACTGTAAATGGCGGCTGTTTACCAGTGCCAGTCATTGAATCTTTAAAGAATACCGATTTCTGGAATTTAATTGAGGTATTCTACAAAAGTAGAGTTGAGACAAAGGAATTGGCGAAGGCAACAGAAGGTCTCGAGAACTTGATTGGAACCTACAGGGAAGAAAAAAAAGGTGTGGGTTACTTTCAGTTGAGCAACACTGTCCAAATAGTGCCAAGCGTCGATGATGTAGCAACCATCTCCGGTCTACCGCTTAGGGAAGAGAGCGAGACTGATTTTAACTGTAGAAAATTAATAATGGAGAAACAGAAACAGCCACCAGCACCAGAATCTTATAGCCTGTGTAACACGTATTTTACAAGGTTGCTGGCTAATTCCAAGGGCACACAAGGAAAAGTCACTAACCAGGAAGTGAAAAATAAGTTCTTCCAAGTATTACAGCAGCTTCGTAGTGGAGATAAGACTATTAATCCAGATGAGTTGGTCAAGTTGCTGATCTTCCACTTGTGCCAAACTGTATTCTTCACTAAATCTGGCGGTTCAAGTTTCCCGTACAAATTCTTCACCTTGGTGGACAGCATAGAAGTTATCAACAGTATATGCTGGCCAAGGTTAATACTGGAATATGTCATGGATAATATAAAGAGGAGTACAAGTAAATGTGTGGGAGGGGATTACTCCGATGTTTACTACAAAATGGAAGGTTGTACAATATACTTCCTATATTGGTTTGCAGAACATACTACCCTTTTGGAAAGGAAGTTTGAACCAATTACAAATTACCTAAGATTTTTCACATGGGATGGGTACAAAATCCTAACCTTCCTCAGGACCGAATACCCCCAGGAAATGAATTCTCCGTACATATTCAAAAACTTGGTCATATCTGTTGGGCAAGAAGGAGGACACCTGGAAGGTGAGGAACCTATACAAGAAGAAATTCCACAAGAGGGAAGAGGAGAGACGGGGGAAAAAGGGATACCTGGGGCTGAGGTTGCTGCCGAACAAGTCAAAATCAGCGACACGATTGGTGACTTGGCACTGGAATTGGAGGAATTAAGAAGACAGAATTCTGATATTCAGGCACAGAACGAGAAGCTCCTCGAAAAGATTAAAGAGCTAGAGGCACAACTCCGTGCAGTGAAAGCTGATATGGAAAGCTCGGCACATGAATTAGAGGAAATCAGAAGACAGAATTCTGATCTGCTTGCACAGAACTATCTACTCACGGAAAAGCTTCAAAAGCTAAACACACAAGAAGCCCATCAACGTGCAATCAGAAGCACAATGGAAGGTTCAGTGAAGCAATTGGAGGATGTGAGATCACAGAACCTTGAACTTTTAGAAGATAATGCAACGCTCAGCGACAGGGTTAAAGAGCTAAAAGCACAAGGTAAAATCTTCTCTTTTTTAAATTTGTGATTTGTAATTCTACAAGTTTTAGCAGTAAAATGCCATTCTCCGTTTCAATTTAACATGGAGAATGTCATTCTCCGTGTCATTTAATACGGCAATGATATTCTCCGTGTTAAATTAACACGGAGAATGGTCTTTTCCATTGTTAAATTGAGAATTCTTTACTTTATTTTTTTAATTCACATCGTACCTTTCATTCTTGTTTGTTTTATAACAGTGCAAATAATAGAGCAGCTTAGAAAAGCAAATAACAGGCTTGTTGAGGAGAAAAAAGAGCTTCAAGAGAAGGTTGAATTGTTGAATAAAGAAACGATTGAAAAGGATGCGACACAAGGTAAAATTTGCTCTTTTGTATATTTGTGATTTGTAATTCTCCATGTTTTATTGCAGTTAAATGGCCATTCTCCGTTTTATGTTGTAGGAGATTGTTCATTCTCCGTTTTAAATCTACACGGAGAATGACATTCTCCGTTTTAATTAAAACGGAGAATGTCATTCTCCGTGTTAATTAAAACGGAGAATGTCATTCTCCGTGTATAATTACACGGAGAATGTCATTCTCCTTGTTACATGTTGTAGAATGAACAATTCTCCGTGTATAATTACACGGAGAATGTCATTCTCCTTGTTACATGTTGTAGAATGAACAATTCTCCGTGTATAATTACACGGAGAATGACATTCTCCGTGTTAGATTAAACGGAGAATGTTAAATCCTATTGTCACATGGGCATGATCATTCTCCGTATTAATTACACATGAGATTCTACATTCTCCGTGTCATTAGTACATGGAGAATGACATTCTCCGTTTTAATTATCACGAAGAATGACATTCTCCATTTTAATTAAAACGGAGAATGTCATTCTCCGTGTACTAATGACACGGAGAATGTCTTTTCCATTGTTAAAACTGAGAATGTTCTTTACTTTTTTTTTCCATTGACATCGTACCTTTCATTGATGTTTGTTTTATATCTGTGCAAATAACAGAGCAGCTGAGACGAGCAAATAAAAGGCTCGCTGATGAAAAAACAAGCTTCAAGGGAAAGTTGAATTGTTGAGTAAAGAAGCCATTGAAAGGATGCTGAAATCAATAATCAAAAAGCCATAATTGATGCATTGCAGCTTACAGAGCCTCAACAAGTTCCAAAAAAACAACCTGACAAACCTGATGAACCAGAAGTATCCAAAAAAGGATTAGGAGGGGGGGGAGAAGAGGAGGCCAAAACCATCAGATGTAATAACTAATGATGATTTTACTCCCTTGGAGAAGAATACAACAAAAAGGCAGAAGATTAAGGACGATCCAAAGCCAAAATCTCAACCCAAACCCAGAGCAAAAAAAAATAATAAGAAGGATGATTCAGCATCCAACGAAGAAGCCAGAATTGCAGAACTGGTAAAAAATGGCAAAATACTCAGGGAATGCGAGGACCTCAGACTTTGGAATGAGGCAGATAAAGAGCTGCAGAAGCTTTACAAGGACCTCGTATTCAAAAACAAGATGAATCCAGGGTATGTATTCTTCTATATTCCTTTCATCTTTTTTCATAATTATTTTTGTCCATTTCTATTGATTCAATCTAACTGAACTAAATTTATGTGCAGTAATCTTGTATATTATTCTGCTGCAAGTCAAAATAAAGTTGGAATTATCCTGACAGCAATAGACATGTAAGATATATTCAACTATCAAGACATGGAGGCTGGTATACTAAACATAATAATAATGAAGATGAAACAAGAACAAGAAAAATCAAGAAGTGAACCACAATCAAGTTCACAAGAGGTGCAACATAAGTGGTCTGCATTTATGTTGCCCCACACATTGGTAAGAATCAAGACTGAAACATCCCTCCTATTCATGTGTACACCGATGAAACTAACTAATGATATTATGTCTTTGTTTTTGGAAAACAGTCCATTGTTCGCAATGCTCGTGTTAAAGATGCAAAAAAAAGGTGCCATTGAAGATTTCAAAACAGAAGTTGAAGACCTAATCATGGGTTTACAGGACGACATAGAGTGGCTATTCATGCCTGTCTTCAATAAAGACATAAAACACTATACGCTCCTGACATTCAACTTCAGCTCGTACAAGTGGGCACACTACAACTCCTTGGTGCAAAACACGTACGAATCGAGCAAGGCAGATGCAGAATATATGAGGGAGGTCTTAGAGCATATCATAAGGAGAAAAATTGAGATGATGAGGCAAAAATGCAAGGCGATGATGGAGTATGAAAGCACAAATACGGAGTTTCGTTCAAACTGCCCACAACAAAAAGCACCCAACTGCCTCTTGTACACAGCATATTTTATGAAGTGCTTGATGATTCATCCCTTCACAATACCAGTAAGAGGAAATGACGATGACATAATTCACAGTAGGATTACAAAAGTTAGGTTGCAATGGCTTAAGAGATTGCTTAGAAGTCCAAATACAGCAGATGAACACATTATAAAAATGACAATGTACTAAGAAAGAACTGTATATTACATTGTTCTGTATATATGAAAATGCATTTATATTCTTCCGTGTCTGTGTCGTTTTGTTACATCTGCTCTGTATTATATTACATTGTTCTGTATATATGAAAATGCAGTTATATTCTTCTGTGTCTGCGTCTTTTTGTTACATATGTTGTCTTGTATTACATTGTTCTATATATATATATATATATATATATATATATATATATATATATATATATATATATATATATATATCATTTTTGAATGACCATTCTGTGTTAATTTCACAATGAGGAATGACCATTCTGTGTTATTCTCCGTGTAATTTAAAATGGAGAATGTCATTCTCCGTGTTAAAATACAGGGAGAATGGCCATTCTCCGTGTTAATGAACACGGAGAATGTTCTTTCTCTGTTGTACTTATAGGAGAATGAATGTTCTCCGTGCTAAATAACACGGAAAATGGTCATTCCAGTTTTAAAACGAAAGAGGATGACCATTCTCCGTGTTAAATAAAACGGAGAATATCAATCTCTGTGTTAAAAACGCACAAGGATGGACATTCTCCGTTTTAAAACACGGAGAATGTTATTCTCCGTCATACTTAACACGGAGAATCCATTCTTCGTTTTAAGTACGACGGAGAATACCATTCTCCGTGTTTTTAAACGGAGAATGTTCATTTTAGTTTTAAAACACTGAAATGGCCATTCTCCGTGTTATTTACCACGGAGAATGTCATTCTCCGTATCATTTAATACGGAGAATGGTCATTTAATGCATGATAGACCATTGACCGTTTTAAATTATACTTGTAACAACTATTAAATGCCACCTTCTTTATTGGGGGGGTGGGAAGTTGAGTAGTTTGCAGAATGAACCTATTAAATGAGATTCATTATGCTGACTATTAGGTTCATCTGCATTTATTGGACAGTATGTCCTATATAAAGGGCTTTCTTGAGGAGCAAACTCCATCATCTTCATAGCATTTCCATTATGCACGACCCTGACTTAGTTTTGAGAGGAGAATGGCCTGGCATCAGTTGGCTGTTGGCTGTGGATCTCTTCGTTCAAAGTAGTTATGTCCTTGTAGAAGAACACGTTGTAGTGAACCTCGAGATGCATTGGAAGACCTTGTTCGAACCTGAACAACATCTTGACAGTCCTCGTGCTTTGTCAAAAAGTTGGGGTGTCATGCTATGCCCTTCTCAGAAACGGTCTAGCATTCCCTTGGCAGAGCCATCCGTTATTCCGAAAGAGCCACAAGTTGTGCTTTGTCCTGCTCATTCCGGCATTCGGGGTTGCGGGTACAGGAAAGGAGGAATAAGGGTTGCACTTCTGTGAAGATAAACCCGCTTGTATGCTTCTTTAGGCCTTTCTGAATTTGTAATAAATGCTTTCTTTAAGAACAATATGAGTCTTTGTAATAGATCCTTTGTAGAAGAACAGTATGAGTCTTTCTGAATCTGTAATAGATCCTTTGAACACATATTAATAAAAGAACTTCTTTCTATAATTTATGTTTCAATTTCATTTTTCTGTCTGTATACTTTGTAACATCTGCGGTGCATTCTATAATAAAATTACGGATAATATGACATTCACAGTACAAATGAAAATGTTCATTCTCTGTGTTAAATTAAAGTACACATTAGAATATGACATTTTCTGTTTTAATTAAAATGTAAATGCCATTCTCCGTTTAATTCAACACGGAGAATGTCATTCTCCGTGTTGAATTAAACGGAGAATGGCATTTACAGTGTTATAACGCATGAGAATGTTCATTCTCCATGTAAGTTAAAACGGATAATGGATTTCCAAGTATTAAAACGAATGAGAATTTCATTCTCCGTGTTACTCGAAACGGAGAATATCATTCTCCGTCCTGAATTACACGGAGAATGGCACGGAGAATGAGATTAACACGTAGAATGTCATTTTGTGTGTCACCTAGACACAAAATGTCATTCTCCGTGTCACATGACACGGAGTATGTCATTCTCCGTGTCACATAACACGGAGAATGACATTCTTTGTGTCACCTAACACACATAATGTCATTCTCCGTGTCACCTAGCACGAAAACATTCTCCGTGTCACATAATACGGAGAATGACATTCTTTGTGTCACCTAACACACAGAATGTCATTCTGCGTGTCACCTGACACGGAGTATGTCATTCTCCATTTTAAATGGACACGGAGAATGTCATTCTCCGTGTCAGCTAAAACGGAGAATGACATTATCTGTGTCACCTAACACACAGAATGTCATTCTCCGTGTTAAATTGAAATGGAGAATATCATTCTCCGTGTTAACGAATGGAAATTACACGGCGAATGACATTCTCATTGTTAGAACAAATAAGAATGCTATTCTCCGTATAATTTGAAACGGAGAATGGCATTCTCCGTCTAAGAATGACGGAGAATGGTCATTATGCATTCAAAAACTGTGAAACATTAGATATAACAGACTTCAAAATAGCACCATTGATATCAAAATTGTAAGAAATGTATAGAAAAAAATAGTTATATAAAAGGAAGAATATATGTATATGTATTAACGAGGGGGCATTGCCTCCTCGACCACCGTATAAGCACGTGGGGGAGAGGGCAAGTGCTGCAATTGTGATTACCTAATTCAAGACAATTATGGCACCTAACCTTCCTCTTCTCTTTTCCCTTATTTTCATAATTTCTCTTATACGGTCCACCTTTGGTCGGCCGGGACCCCGTTTCGGAAAAGGGGGTAGGACCAAATCAGTTGAATTATTTTCAAACTGTTTTCCAGAATCTGGAACTGGATGAATAGCACATGAATATAGCTTCTGGTAGAAATCTGATGTCTAATACTGCTCCACAAAATCGTAGACGAATTTGCCTGAACCAAATCTGATACATTGGATTGCATGGCTACATGGGAATCCATATACCTTCCATCTACGACAACTACAATGTCAATCAAGAAGATTCACCAAGTTGGAGGAAGTATCTGCCATCACCACAAACTCAAAATCACCAGACCGATATACCTTATAAGACATGCCATCATATGTAAGCTGCTTCAGCATATTTTCGGCGTATGGAGTCAATATGTTATTGAAATCACTTGCATCCTTGTGGCGATCCGAGATCATCTTCATCATCTTCACACGGATGACATTTACAATTGCTGATATAGGCAATTTCTTCTCAGCCTTTATCTATGCATTGAATGACTCTGCACAACTAGAAGCAATCTCACCGTATCTACATCCCGGGAAGAATGTATTTGACCAATTTTTAGGCTTTTGTTTATCCATCCATTTCACAACATGACCACAATTCAGATCATAAATCTTCTTAATTGCTTGTTTATACCCACCTTTATACAGGGGAAAAAGACTAATTAATAAAGATGGAAATCAAGGAACAAGTACATAAAAAACAGGGACCATTAACCGTTTAATTTAACACGGAGAATGTCATTCTCCGTGTATTTTTAAACGGAGAATAACACGGAGAATAGTCATTCCCATTGTTAGAACGCATGAGGATTGTATTCTCCGTTCTAAACTAACGGAGAATGACATTCTCCGTTCTAAATGACACGGAGAATGACATTCTGTGTATAATTTAAAACAGATAATGTCATTCTCCATTTTAAACCGACACGGAAAATGACATTCTCCGTGTTATTTACACGGGAGAATGTTCATTCTATTTGTTAAAATAAAGGAAAATGCACAGAAAAGCTGTATATATCTGTCTTATTTACACACCTGGAGTTAGAGCATATACTGCTTGCCTCCAAGCTTCAAGTACATGCGGATACACTCTTTCATTTCCTTTCTCCTTCAGTGGTATGCTATTTTTCATGTGATAATAGCAATAGCTATGGTAAGCAGTAGGGAACACTTTGGGAACTTCAGAAACTAAACCAGTGCCTTGATCTGAAAGAAAAATGATATGCCTACTATATCCAACAACATTTTTGAGATTTTTAAGGAACCATTCCCAATTGTCACCATCTTCGTCCGAGACTATACCGTAGGCAATAGGGTAGAACTGTTGGTTACCATTCTTCGCTGTAGCAGACATCAAACATCCTCTAAACCTCCCTGTAAGGAAAGTCGCATCCAAATATAGCATCGGGCGACAATATTGAAAGCCTTCGACACAAGCCCCATATGAAAGAAAAAGCCGCTGAAACCTCATTGACGTATCATCTTTCTGAAAGTCGATAACGGAACCAATATTGGTTTCCTTTACCTTTTCGACATACCAACACAAGTCGCTGTAAGCTCTAACATTATCTCCATATATTTCTTGGTACACCAACCTAATGCCATGGTATGCCTGCCCGTAGGTAAGAGATAAACCATAGTCAACCTTGAATTCATCAACAACTGATTTTGCCGACTTTTTAGGATCCATCCGAACAATGTCACTAACCAAACTTTTCACAAACTTTGCTGGAACAACTTTATTACCTTTATCCATATAGCCAGCTCCACAATTGTGTTCTCCCACATACCTCTTCACCTCAAAAATTTGATTATCTTTCGAAATGGATATAGCATGGAAGCTCCACAAACATGCATGGGTCTTGTAATTCTTGCAGCAAATGGTGTACCTCCCTGGCTCAGTTTTTAGAATATGGAATGGATGACGAGATTCAAAACATACCTTCCTAACAGCGTGCCTAACTTCTTCAACACCATTTAGGAAAATCTGACCAACGCCTGTAATTGATCCAGGCCACATATCCGATTTCCTCTTCTTTACTATCTTAATTGAGCCCTCATAAAATTCTACTACTCGTTTATCCTCTACAGTAGGAGAACATCTACTACTCAAGGAACTAGAAGAGGAAGACGAAGGTCCCATAGGAATGCTTTGACAAGTAAAAGATGTCGATGAATAACATGGAGGGTATACTTGCTCCACAAATAGATCAAAGCTCACGTCATGGGTACCATTGAAACCCCCAACCAAGGACCGAAGCCAAAAATCACTGTCAACATACAGTTCAGTCCCATCAGAATGCAAAAACTTGAAACGAAAGGAAAGTGGATCCAAAGAAGTCCATCATTCACACACTTGATGCTTTAAAAATTTCACGGTACTTTCAAGTGTGACACGGCAGGAAACTATGTCTCTTGAAACAAAGATTAACTAAACAGCTTGAATCCATTCCCCCCTGATAACATAAAAACAGAAGAGATCACAAAATAGGACAACACATATTTCTGATATTCTCCGTCTAAAACTGACGGAGAATGATCATTCTCCGTCTAAAACTGACGGAGAATGATCATTCTGAATGGAAAATGGTCATTCTTCGTCCAATTCTAACGGATAATGGTCATTCTCTATAATCGTTACTCAGTTAATAATCTTCATAACAAATTCAAATTCAGCAAAAAATTTGCGACTAGACGAAGATGATGTATGAATTTCTACATACCTAAACTCTCACCTTGTTTTAAGATCTATAAAAAGAAAAGAAGATGATCTTCTCTCCATAATTGACTGGTTAGACTCGGTAGAGAGGAAGCTCATTGGAGTTAGGATGCCGGATGACCTCCAGGTCGAGGCAGCAGGATTTTTGCTGATAGACTTGGCAGGAGTTTGGTTCCGGAATGAGCCATTGTTCGCGAGAGGTAGAGCCACCTGGGACCAGTTCAAGACCCAGTTCAAGAAAAAATTCTTCTCGACCACTGCTAGAGTAGCCATGGGGCTACGATTCCAGAATATCCAGCAGGGGAACCGTTCTGTTGACGAGTATGCGGCAGAGTTTAGTCGCCTGAGCCGTTTCGCTCCTAGCCTAGTTGCTGACCCTGAGGAGATGACGCGTAGGTTTTATCGTGGTCTAGTTCCAGACATTGGCATTCTTATAGTGGCGAACGGTATGACTGACTACTACCAGAGCTTAGAGTTAGCCCGGAGTATCGAGGACCGTCTTCTATCTTGCAAGAGGCCGGCTTCTGTACACATTGAGGGACCCTCCAAGCGTCAGGCTTTCCAGCAGAAAGTGCCGACGCTACACCAGCAGACATATCATCCTCCCGCACTACATCATTCGACCCCGCCAGTTAGAGCCCCGGGACCCCGGCAGCAGAGGCCATTTCAGCAGGTACAACATCAGTATAGAGGTCAGGACCCGAAGACGATCAGTTGTTCATACTGCAGGAAGCAGGGACACATCAGGGAGCAGTGTAGGAAGAGGCTGAAGGTTTGCTATAATTGTGGGTCTGATACTCACCAGAAGATGGATTGTTCTATTGCACCTCCTTATATCGGGGCTAGGCCACCTGTAGCTCAGCACCAGAGGGGTAGAGCTTTTGCGATGACGGTCGAGGAGACCAACGCTGCAGGTGACGGATTAGCAGGTTTGTCTTTTCTGTCCTTCCTTTCCCATCTTGTTGTATGATTCCATTAGTACCTGTCAGGATATGCTTGTGATATGCTAGATAGTGTAGTTACCCTGTTCGAGACTGTGGAATCACGACCAGTAGGACTATGATTGCATGTTATCTTTTGACTCTGATTGACTGGGGGTTTGACCTAGAAGGAGTACGACTATCTTAATTTCGAGGACGAAATTTCTCTAAGGAGGGTAGACTTGTAAGACCCAGTTTTCTGAAATTGGGATATTTTTGAAAAATTATTATTTTTATTATTTATTAATGGTGTTTTAGTCACGATATGATTTTTGGTGATTTTAGTTAATTTAAAACTATTTTCTAAGTCATGGCTTATGACTTTGTGATTTTATTAGTGTAAACCCTAGAGATTTCATAACCTAGAAACTAACCATGATCATGTGAGCCTAGCCATAGGTTTAGAACATCAAATTAGGGCTTTTTAGCCTAAAGGGTATTTTGGTAATTTATTAGAATTTATTTGGAATTATTTGGATTTATGTGTTTTTATTATTATTTAATTAGTGGATTAGTGTCATGTTAGCCCTAACCTAGTTTACCCTAACCTAGAGATTAGCAACTAACCTAGAAGACTAAGTGTAGGTATTTACTTTATGTTGTAAATATCTTAGGATTGAAATATCTTAGATATTTGCTTTATAGATATTTTTCATAAAACCTAGAAATATCTACTTGGTCCAAGACTTAGAAGCTAAGTTAGCAAGGTAGAGGGGACCCTAAATATCTACCCTACCCCCCCCCCCCCCATGGCAGCCCCTTGCTCCCCTCTCTCCTATATAGTTAACACTTAGTTCAAAAAGAACAAGTTTCATGAGAAATCAAAACCAAGAAAAACCTAGAAAACCTTCCACTCATTCTTCCATAACTTTCTCATTTCAAGAGCTTTGAACCTCTAGTTTTCTCCATTAGGTCACCTACAATCTAAGGGAGCCTAGGAAAGTGTGCTACTCAGATTTTAGCAAGGAAGGACAAGTTGGGCTTTGAGGCTAATCACCCTTCATTTTGTAATTTTCAAGACATTTCACACATTGAGGTATTATGGCTAAACCTATTTAGATTATTGATTTTTCTTCATTATTGCATGCATATAGTTATAATATAGTTGTGGATAGGGTTTGGTAAAATTTTAGGGTTGTTTGGTGTCGTATCGGACACGTATCCTACATGTAAAATCCTAATTTTGCTCACTGTTTTTGTTCACTGTCATAGTATATTAACTCACTGTTTTCCAAATCTTTTTGAACCAAAACCTAGCCTAGCTAACCCTAACCCTAACCCTGTGTCACTGAGCACGTATTGGTTTGTGTCGTGTCCAAAATTGGACACAACAGCTCTCAGTTTACACTGTTTAGACACTGCACAGTACACATGAAATGTGCCCTGCTACCACAGTGTCCAACCATACTCTACACGCCACTTGGACACGTCAAACTTGACACACGACACGGGGCAATGACTGAAAGGTCATCCCCAAAGTTTGGGATGACCTCGTGTCGTGTCGGACACGAAATCGACTCATAAAGGGTCGTTCTATAACAGTGTACACACACAGACACTCGACTTTGAGCGTGTCGTGTCCACTGTACACGACACGTGGACACTTCGTAGTGTTATGGACACGAAGCCTATCCATAGGCGAACACATTGGACACAACCACGTGGTGTCACGTGTCCCGTGTCGCGAACACGAGACACGCGAAAACACTGACATGCAGTCTGAACACGTATTTTAGGGCTTCTGATACGTGTGTCGTGTCCACTCTACACGACACGTGGACGCGTATCAGGCACATGGACACGTAGCCTAGACCTAGGCGCACCTTCGGGTACGAGCACGAGGCCTGTGTCGCCTTGTGTCGTGTCCTAGACCATTTTTGGTTTTATACTGATACGCACTGTATCAGTGTACATCCTTTTACCCGATCGACTTTGAAACCTTGTGGACACGCCGTGTCGTGTCATGACACCGTGTCAGGCTACTAGGGACCTAGTCTAACCTAGGGGCTACAGTTACCAACCAACATTGGGCCATTTTAGTTTGATTTAGGTGGTGTTTGGTTTAACCTAAGATCTAGGTTTACTGTCCAATATTCCAGTTTTGGGATTTATTCCCAGTTTTCTAAAATGAATTTTGATTGAATTTTAATGATGATTTTTGCATATAATGCTATGTTATTATTAGGTTAACATGTTGTATAAATGTTAGTGTGTGTGTGGGTGAAATTTGGGGAGAAATGGATGTGTATTCATGTGTTTTCACACATGTGCAAGGAGGGGCCTGTTTAGTGTTTTGTGTGTGTGTGTGTGTGTGTGTGTGTTGAGGGCTGGACTTTGATTCCAGGAACTGGAACCACTCCCCTCCCCTTCCTGTGTACTCTCTTTCCCTCTCTCTTAGTGTCCAACTCTCTCTCACCCCCTCTCTCTCTAAGATTCCCTCTCTCTACACTCTCATTACTTCTCTCTCTATATATATTGTATATAATATATATTAGGTATATTATACATATACATTATGTATGTATATATGTTATATATATTGTAGTGTGTATATATGGTTATATATATATATATATATATATATATATATATATATATATATATATATATATATATATATATATATATATGGGGTATGTGGGTATTTATATATAGTGGCTATATATATAGGTTTTACATTATATAGTGTTTGTATATATATATCTATATAGGTAAACCTAGAACTAGTTGACCTAAGCTACTAGCCTATGGGCTATAGCTATTAGCCTATGGCCATTAAGGCTAACCCTAATTGACCAAATACCCATGACTTAACTAGTTTACCCCTTGTTTGACCAAGTGTTGACCAAGGTCAACCTTAGGTCAAACTTGACCTAATCAACCTAGTTTGACTTGAAACTAACCTTAATGACTAAGGTTTGACTAAACCCTAACTAGATGATTAGGTTGACCATATAGATTATGAGGGTTATCCTATGTAAATGAAGATATGTATGGGGTTAAGTAGAATACTTAGGAATTAAGTCTTGATTTGAGTTAGACTATGGTTTTAGCTTGATTATAAGGTTAAGGTTGTATTGTACTGTATATTTATATGTGGTATACCTTATATAGGAAGTTGGTTATACCTTAGCTTTGTATTATGGTATCTTAGGTAACCTAAGACAAGTTAGCCTATGGTTAGTTGAGTTAACCTTATAGAGTTGACTTGGATAGTTTACCCTTGACCCAATTACCTTATTGACTAGTCTATGATTAACCAAAACCTTAGTTAGTCTAAGATTGACCTAGACTTTGACCATGTTGACTAGTATTGACTAATATGACCATTATTGACTAAGCCCTAAATAACTTGACTAGTTTGGCTAGAATATTTGACCAAGGGTTGACTTTAACCTAGATTAGACTTGTTTAACTTTGTTTGACCTTGTATGACTTAGTTTAACTTCTTGTAACCTAGTATGACTTAATTTGACTTAGTTTAACTGTAGTGTTGACCAAGTTTGACTTTGACCTAGATTGGCTTAGAATTCATATAGATTGCATCGTATATTTCATTTACCTTCATTTTGGACATATCATAACTGTATTGCTCTATTTTAGGACATTGTGACCCTGGTACAGACATCTGATATTACACTACTCTTTCCAGAGTAACAGGCGAGTACATTCTCTGATAATTCTCTCATTTATTTGTCGATTACTGTATTTCAGTTCTAGTTAGTTCTATGTGATTCTCTGTATCAACACGTATGGATATTTCTGGATTCATGTATCGACAAATACCTTACTTGCTGGCCTCTATTACTGGAGTCATTAGTATCATTCCGAAATCATTCTGGAATCATTTCTGGAATCATCATTTGGCCGGACTCATCTCGATTTTTGTGTCTTGTACTGGATTCACTTGCTGGGCGGGGGAAATATTGAGTAAGACATGTAGACATACCCCAAATCCGGAATCTTCTACTGGAATCTACCGGAAGCATAGCCATCTCTTGCCCGATCAGTGAGAGATGTGCCTGATACCTACAGCCGTTTGCATGTCGACC
Organism: Iris pallida; assembly: GCA_029216955.1. Classification (NCBI taxonomy): domain Eukaryota; kingdom Viridiplantae; phylum Streptophyta; class Magnoliopsida; order Asparagales; family Iridaceae; genus Iris; species Iris pallida. The sequence goes on along the minus strand of JANAVB010029816.1, from coordinate 8,710,664 downwards.
TCGATATTTTAAAACACATTGTTAGATCATAGTTGGACTCACCCTGGTTTCATTGATCACTGCTGGACTCATCTTGTACTGAAAATCATCTGGTATCGGATTATATGGACTGGACTCACACTGGGATTATATTAGACTTATATCGTACTGTCTGGACTCACACATGATATTCTAGTTCAGTTAGCTTTTATTACAGTCTTCATTGCCATGATTCTTCTCTTGTTTTAGTTACCTTTCTTTTCTTGTATCTTACTGCCTCTCTATGCCATCATTACCTGTATAGAACTGCCATGCTCATCAATAAAACTGTCTATAACTGCTTTATAGTTCTTTGTCATTTACTTCGGTTTTTTTTGATGAGTTGTGCTCGTTCCCGTCCTGATTGGACCTGTTGAAAATATTACAGATGATAATCCTGAGGACACATGCCCTGCTTACCATGGACCTGGCGAGGGATTAGCTACCTTTGGTTCCGACTCTCATGAGTGATTCAGGAGATTAGCTAGTAGACCACTTTAGCTTCCATGTTTTGGCTTGTTGTATTAAAGTTAAGATATTGAGTCTGTATTAAGTTGGTTTGAGATATTGGAGTATTATTTTAGCAGTTAGTTGTTGTTGTCTTTAATTCCTTAGGTATAACTTCTGTGTTATCTTTTCGTGTTTAGACTGTGTTTGAGTAGATCATACCCTTTACTTGCCCTCCATTCGGAGCTGATATCTGGACAAGTACTTTTTATATTCACTGCATGAGATTAGTTACCATCCTAGAACAGCTTACTACCGCCGACACTGCGGCGTAGGCTGGACGTAACCACTTCTCGTGCCCCTATACAGGGTGCGGGTCGTGACACGTTTTTAGTGGTGGCCCACGCAGGTCTGTCGACTAAATTGTTTGGTTACGTTATTGTACCAAGCATGCCTGCAATTAGGAACTTAAGGTAATTAGACAATATTAGGAATGACGCTTAGAACACTTAGAGGAATACTAGGATTGCAACATAGGAAATACATCCCATGCTTGCTATTATAATTAGATTTTCTTGTCTATGATTGTTTTGCTTAAAGAGTCCTTATAAGTCTTTTTATTGTAATTAGATGGTGCTTACTCGTTCATCCCGGTATGTCTCACCTGAGAATGACACACTCCCTATCCAGTCAGCTGACCAGTTGACTGATACACCTCCACCTACCACATTCCTCCACTCCACAGATCCACAAATCCAGCTACCACAACCACCTTCCACATCACAGGCCCAGCAGGACCCAATACTTCCACCACCCCCTATCACTATACCTACCCAGGCTTCCGTCACACTCGACGGGAACCAACTGCTCATTCTGATCCAGAGGTTCCTAGCAACCCATCAGGAGCAGACCACCCTACTCCGCCAGAGCATGGAGCATTCTGAGGGACGTACTGTGGTCCCACCACCTGTAGAGCCGCGGCAGAAAGCAGGGACGATCAAGGACTTCATGGATCTGAATCCCAAGGAGTTCTTAGGGACTGAGGGCATAGTAGTAGCAGATGACTGGTTAGACTCGGTAGAGAGGAAGCTCATTGGAGTTAGGATGCCGGATGACCTCCAGGTCGAGGCAGCAGGATTTTTGCTGATAGACTTGGCAGGAGTTTGGTTCTGGAATGAGCCATTGTTCGCGAGAGGTAGAGCCACCTGGGACCAGTTCAAGACCCAGTTCAAGAAGAAATTCTTCTCGACCACTGCTAGAGTAGCCATGGGGCTACGATTCCAGAACATCCAGCAGGGGAACCATTCTGTTGACGAGTATGCGGCAGAGTTTAGTCGCCTGAGCCGTTTCGCTCCTAGCCTAGTTGCTGACCCTGAGGAGATGACGCGTAGGTTTGTCGTGGTCTAGTTCCAGACATTGGCATTCTTATAGTGGCGAACGGTATGACTGACTACTACCAGAGCTTAGAGTTAGCCCGGAGTATCGAGGACCGTCTTCTATCTTGTAAGAGGCCGGCTTCTGTACACATTGAGGGACCCTCCAAGCGTCAGGCTTTCCAGCAGAAAGTGCCGACGCTACACCAGCAGACATATCATCCTCCCACACCACATCATTCGACCCCGCCAGTTAGAGCCCCGGGACCCCGGCAGCAGAGGCCATTTCAGCAGGTACAACATCAGTATAGAGGTCAGGACCCGAAGACGATCAGTTGTTCATACTGCAGGAAGCAGGGACACATCAGGGAGCAGTGTAGGAAGAGGCTGAAGGTTTGCTATAACTGTGGGTCTGATACTCACCAGAAGATGGATTGTTCTATTGCACCTCCTTATATCGGGGCTAGGCCACCTGTAGCTCAGCACCAGAGGGGTGGAGCTTTTGCAATGACGGTCGAGGAGACCAACGCTGCAGGTGACGGGTTAGCAGGTTTGTCTTTTCTGTCCTTCCTTTCCCATCTTGTTGTATGATTCCATTAGTACCTGTCAGGATATGCTTGTGATATGCTAGATAGTGTAGTTACCCTGTTCGAGACTGTGGAATCACGACCAGTAGGACTATGATTGCATGTTATCTTTTGACTCTGATTGACTGGGGGTTTGACCTAGAAGGAGTACGACTATCTTAATTTCGAGGACGAAATTTCTCTAAGGAGGGTAGACTTGTAAGACCCAGTTTTCTGAAATTGGGATATTTTTGAAAAATTATTATTTTTATTATTTATTAATGGTGTTTTAGTCACGATATGATTTTTGGTGATTTTAGTTAATTTAAAACTATTTTCTAAGTCATGGCTTATGACTTTGTGATTTTATTAGTATAAACCCTAGAGATTTCATAACCTAGAAACTAACCATGATCATGTGAGCCTAGCCATAGGTTTAGAACATCAAATTAGGGCTTTTTAGCCTAAAGGGTATTTTGGTAATTTATTAGAATTTATTTGGAATTATTTGGATTTATGTGTTTTTATTATTATTTAATTAGTGGATTAGTGTCATGTTAGCCCTAACCTAGTTTACCCTAACCTAGAGATTAGCAACTAACCTAGAAGACTAAGTGTAGGTATTTACTTTATGTTGTAAATATCTTAGGATTGAAATATCTTAGATATTTGCTTTATAGATATTTTTCATAAAACCTAGAAATATCTACTTGGTCCAAGACTTAGAAGCTAAGTTAGCAAGGTGGAGGGGACCCTAAATATCTATCCTACCCCCCCCCCCCCCCCATGGCAGCCCCTTGCTCCCCTCTCTCCTATATAGTTAACACTTAGTTCAAAAAGAACAAGTTTCATGAGAAATCAAAACCAAGAAAAACCTAGAAAACCTTCCACTCATTCTTCCATAACTTTCTCATTTCAAGAGCTTTGAACCTCTAGTTTTCTCCATTAGGTCACCTACAATCTAAGGGAGCCTAGGGAAGTGTGCTACTCAGATTTTAGCAAGGAAGGACAAGTTGGGCTTTGAGGCTAATCACCCTTCATTTTGTGATTTTCAAGACATTTCACACATTGAGGTATTATGGCTAAACCTATTTAGATTATTGATTTTTCTTCATTATTGCATGCATATAGTTATAATATAGTTGTGGGTAGGGTTTGGTAAAATTTTAGGATTGTTTGGTGTCGTATCGGACACGTATCCTACATGTAAAACCCTAATTTTGCTCACTGTTTTTGTTCACTGTCATAGTATATTAACTCACTGTTTTCCAAATCTTTTTGAACCAAAACCTAGCCTAGCTAACCCTAACCCTAACCCTGTGTCACTGAGCACGTATTGGTTTGTGTCGTGTCCAAAATTGGACACAACAGCTTTCAGTTTACACTGTTTAGACACTGCACAGTGCACATGAAATGTGCCCTGCTACCACAGTGTCCAACCATACTCTACACGCCACTTGGACACGTCAAACTTGACACACGACACGGGGCAATGACTGAAAGGTCATCCCCAAAGTTTGGGATGACCTCGTGTCGTGTCGGACACGAAATCGACTCATGAAGGGTCGTTCTATACATAGTGTACACACACAGACACTCGACTTTGAGCGTGTCGTGTCCACTGTACACGACACGTGGACACTTCCTAGTGTCATGGACACGAAGCCTATCCATAGGCGAACACATTGGACACAACCACGTGGTGTCACGTGTCCCGTGTCGCGAACATGAGACACGCGAAAACACTGACACGCAGTCTGAACACGTATTTTAGGGCTTCTGATACGTGTGTCGTGTCCACTCTACACGACACGTGGACGCGTATCAGGCACATGGACACGTAGCCTAGACCTAGGCGCACCTTTGGGTACGAGCACGAGGCCTGTGTCGCCTTGTGTCGTGTCCTAGACCATTTTTGGTTTTACACTGATACGCACTGTATCAGTGTACATCCTTTTACCCGATCGACTTTGAAACCTTGTGGACACGCCGTGTCATGTCATGACACCGTGTCAGGCTACTAGGGACCTAGTCTAACCTAGGGGCTACAGTTACCAACCAACATTGGGCCATTTTAGTTTGATTTAGGTGGTGTTTGGTTTAACCTAAGATCTAGGTTTACTGTCCAATATTCCAGTTTTGGGATTTATTCCCAGTTTTCTAAAATGAATTTTGATTGTATTTTAATGATGATTTTTGCATATAATGCTATGTTATTATTAGGTTAACATGTTGTATAAATGTTAGTGTGTGTGTGGGTGAAATTTGGGGAGAAATGGATGTGTATTCATGTGTTTTCACACATGTGCAAGGAGGGGCCTGTTTAGTGTTTTGTGTGTGTGTGTGTGTGTGTTGAGGGCTGGACTTTGATTCCAGGAACTGGAACCACTCCCTTCCCCTTCCTGTGTACTATCTTCCCCTCTCTCTTAGTGTCCATCTCTCTCTCACCCCCTCTCTCTCTAAGATTCCCTCTCTATACACTCTCATTACTTCTCTCTCTATATATATTGTATATAATATATATTAGGTATATTATACATATACATTATGTATGTATATATGTTATATATATATTGTAGTGTGTATATATGGTTATATATATATATATGTGGGGTATGTGGGTATTTATATATAGTGGCTATATATATAGGTTTTACATTATATAGTGTATGTATATATATATCTATATAGGTAAACCTAGAACTAGTTGACCTAAGCTACTAGCCTATGGGCTATAGCTATTAGCCTATGGCCATTAGGGCTAACCCTAATTGACCAAATACCCATGACTTAACTAGTTTACCCCTTGTTTGACCAAGTGTTGACCAAGGTCAACCTTAGGTCAAACTTGACCTAATCAACCTAGTTTGACTTGAAACTAACCTTAATGACTAAGGTTTGACTAAACCCTAACTAGATGATTAGGTTGACCATATGGATTATGAGGGTTATCCTATGTAAATGAAGATATATATGGGGTTAAGTAGAATACTTAGGAATTAAGTCTTGATTTGAGTTAGACTATGGTTTTAGCTTGATTATAAGGTTAAGGTTGTATTGCACTGTATATTTATATGTGGTATATCTTATATAGGAAGTTGGTTATACCTTAGCTTTGTATTATGGTATCTTAGGTAACCTAAGACAAGTTAGCCTATGGTTAGTTGAGTTAACCTTATAGAGTTGACTTGGATAGTTTACCCTTGACCCAATTACCTTATTGACTAGTCTATGATTAACCAAAACCTTAGTTAGTCTAAGATTGACCTAGACTTTGACCATGTTGACTAGTATTGACTAATCTGACCATTATTGACTAAGCCCTAAATAACTTGACTAGTTTGGCTAGAATATTTGACCAAGGGTTGACTTTAACCTAGATTAGACTTGTTTAACTTTGTTTGACCTTGTATGACTTAGTTTAACTTCTTGTAACCTAGTATGACTTAATTTGACTTAGTTTAACTGTAGTGTTGACCAAGTTTGACTTTGACCTAGATTGGCTTAGAATTCATATAGATTACATCGTATATTTCATTTACCTTCATTTTGGACATATCATAACTGTATTACTCTATTTTAGGACATTGTGACCCTGGTACAGACATCTGATATTACACTACTCTTTCCAGAGTAACAGGCGAGTACATTCTCTGATAATTCTCTCATTTATTTGTCGATTACTGTATTTCAGTTCTAGTTAGTTCTATGTGATTCTCTGTATCAACACGTATGGATATTTCTGGATTCATGTATCGACACATACCTTACTTGCTGGCCTCTATTACTGGAGTCATTAGTATCATTCCGGAATCATTCTGGAATCATTTCTGGAATCATCATTTGGCCGAACTCATCTCGATTTTTGTGTCTTGTACTGGATTCACTTGCTGGGCGGGGGAAATATTGAGTAAGACATGTAGACATACCCCAAATCCGAAATCTCCTACTGGAATCTACCGGAAGCATAGCCATCTCTTGCCCGATCAGTGAGAGATGTGCCTGATACCTACAGCCGTTTGCATGTCGACCTCGATATTTTAAAACACACTGTTAGATCATAGTTGGACTCACCCTGGTTTCATTGATCACTGTTGGACTCATCTTGTACTGGAAATCATCTGGTATCGGATTATATGGACTGGACTCACACTGGGATTATATTAGACTTATATCGTACTGTCTGGACTCACACATGATATTCTAGTTCAGTTAGCTTTTATTACAGTCTTCATTGCCATGATTCTTCTCTTGTTTTAGTTACCTTTCTTTTCTTGTATCTTACTGCCTCTCTATGCCATCATTACCTGTATAGAACTGCCATGCTCATCAATAAAACTGTCTATAACTGCTTTATAGTTCTTTGTCATTTACTTGGGTTTTTCTTGATGAGTTGTGCTCGTTCCCGTCCTGATTGGACCTGTTGAAAATATTACAGATGATAATCCTGAGGACACATGCCCTGCTTACCATGGACCTGGCGAGGGATTAGCTACCTTTGGTTCCGACTCTCATGAGTGATTCAGGAGATTAGCTAGTAGACCACTTTAGCTTCCATGTTTTGGCTTGTTGTATTAAAGTTAAGATATTGAGTCTGTATTAAGTTGGTTTGAGATATTGGAGTATTATTTTAGCAGTTAGTTGTTGTTGTCTTTAATTCCTTAGGTATAACTTCTGTGTTATCTTTTCGTGCTTAGACTGTGTTTGAGTAGATCATACCCTTTACTTGCCCTCCATTCGGAGCTGATATCTGGACAAGTACTTTTATATTCACTGCATGAGATTAGTTACCATCCTAGAACAGCTTACTACCGCCGACACTGCGACGTAGGCTGGACGTAACCACTTCTCGTGCCCCTATACAGGGTGCGGGTCGTGACAACAAGAACATTAAGAGCAATGCATCTAAACCAACCTAAGTTGTTGATAATCAATGTAGAATCTGCAGCAAGAAAATTGAGGAATAGTTTGACAAAGAAGAGGAAAATTAAAACTTTGTTTCAGAAATTAAAGAAAAACCAATAAAACTACCTGACAAATTATTATGATCCACAAAGGCTGAAAATTAGCTCATTTAGTCATTGAAGAAAAACAAACCAGAAATCTCTTGAACAAAAAAACTAAATAAATTACTTCTTCTTTTTAGTAAAACAAGTTAGCTAAAAACAATACTCAAACAAATGACAAACAACCCATAAAAAATTCACATCATCAAATGAAAATTAAATAACAAAACAACCCTTAAAGAAATATATATGTCATAAAATTTTTAAAAAAAACATAACTTAGAAATCAAGAATTCTCAAAGCAAAAATACGCTAAAAATCAAGTTTTTTCACAAGAACTTAAAATCAAGAATATTTTTTTCCCATCAAATATCAATTTTCTTCTTTAGGTTCAACCTCCATTTTTTTTCTGAACATTTCTATAGTTACACAAAAATGGAGCAACAATTACCAAGAATGGAAATAAAAATTCTCAACCCAATAAAATCTAGCCAGAGGAAAAGAAAAATCAACGAATGCATGTGTTGGTAGCGACGTGGGATCCGAACCGAAGTTGGCCCATGAGCCATGCTATCGGACTGGGTCCATATGCCTTAAAACAAAATTCTTAAACCAATTCTAATTATCTATATCTCATAATCCTACCTCTTATCGGATGTGGAACTAAATTATCAACCTCATTGTCACCAGGGAAGGATCCATGTATGTGGCAAGTGACTCCACTCATTATTTTTTAAGTCCTATGTGTAGCTACAGTGTAGCACATACTCGTGTTGTACCGCATGTCACGTCCCGACCCAGAAAATTGCTCGTCCTCGTATCGATTTATCCGAGTCATCGTCCTCGCTGGAGCGTGATGCCGTACGAGTCTGAAATTGTACTCGTACAAGGCAAGATGACAAGTTCTCAAATGGTTATCTTTAAATTGATATTAGCAACGGAAGGAAACAAAGTATACGAAACAATTCTCTTTATTGATAAATGTACTAAGATTACAAAGGGCTTTCAATAGCCCAACTAATCTAGCCAGATTGGCTACAACACTCAGGTTCTCTCTTGCCCACAAAGGATTTCATCGTTCCATACATCATGTCTTCTATATCTCGGCCGTATCAATCATGTTGCAAGTCCGAGCGTCAATGCGATCACACGTCTCAATACGCTACGGCATTCTCTGCCTCAGTGCGATCAAGCGAAGCTCCGCCGCGAGCAGACCATCCCCTGAACCCGCTAGCAAACTAGTAGGGAATTAGTACTTTCATCCTTGCTGTACTGATCAAAGACCCACTTAACAAACCGACATTTAGTAATGTATTGATTCATGCAAGCATACAATTTAGTTCTCTTTCTATGTTCTCCTTAGGATCAGTTCATGGCATATTCGAAGACTGTAAAGCAAGTTATCATGGCAAGCATGTTATTTTAATACGTATAAGCAAGCAGGCAACCAATAGCAATCTCGTGTTGTTTTGTGACTTCTTACCAACATCGACGCACTCGTCCTTGCACCGACGCAAGGTGAATACGTCTACCATCCTTCCATGTCATGTTATAAGTGCTCTCTATACAAGATCTATTTGTGCAGGATATATGTGCACCCTGCACTTTCGACCCAGAATCTATCTGTGCAGGATATATATTTACCTTACACTTTCGACCCATCGTTCCTTAACTATATGAAGGTCACTAGCTTTCCGGCTAGAATGGACTTATATTTCTCAAATCGAATATGTAAGACGTTGATCACTCTCTGCGGTTGCTAACCCAAACAATCAGAGGACCCCCGAAATACTTGGTAAGTGGCTTATCACATTTAATAGCAGGTCGCTAACCGTCCACCTGAAGTGCACCAACAATACCAACTTTACCCTGCAGTCCCACCTAGGCCGAACGGTCCCAGCGCCCTAGCGAACAACATTCGAGGGAAGAAAACACCCGTGCACGGGCAATATATCTTTAAGTCTATTTGACCATGCAACGCATCTTATCTTTCATACAACCAAGCAAATTCGCCTATCTCTATTTCAATTGGCATAATGCCCCAACTCAATGTTCATCAACGAACGTCCCGAAGGCCATAAACATTTTGAAGGCACCATGCCACATTGGACAGTTCTGCCACATTCGTGCCGCAACTTTTTTCTTCGCAATGAAGCCATCATTTGTAAGTCTTGAGCACGTAAGCATGCTTTGATATAGTTATTCTTCATTCCTTCCGTCGTACATTCGATGCACGCCTCGATTCAGTATTTTCTTATTCCATTCCTTAGTGTTCAGTGTGTTAGACTTATGTTCCTTCCCTCCGACTCGTGCAACTGAGGCACGCCTCGATAGGGTATTCAATGTTCTATAGCTCGTGCACTGAGGCACTCGCGCTGATATAGTCTTTCAATGTTCTAGCATACAAACTCGTGCACGAGGGTATAGAATGACTCGTGCGTTGAGGCACTTGTCGATACAGTTATCCCATGTTCTTATGGCTTACGCATCGAGACGCTCGCCTTTGCGATATTCAATGTTCTATAGGGACTCGTACATTTGATGTACGTTTTATTTCAATTGTTCCATCTAGTGTTCAACACACACTATGTTCATCTCTCGATCGAGCCACGCCCGTGGCCTCAATAGGTTAATTTAGCATACAGTTGTAACTCCACTTTTTCAGGAAATTTAAATTTTTCCTTTTTCCATAATTTTCTAAATATTTATTCTTCTCAAATCAATATTTTGTATTTATTTTTCCTTAGCAAATTCATTAAATACTTTCACTTTGTTTTATTTTGGGCTTCCACTTAAGCCCATAACCCAGCCTATAGAGTCAGGCCATGACTCCATTCCACAAATATTGGTTAACTGAAGTTTCCTTCTTCTTGCTGAACAAAATTTCAAACTTCTCTAACGGCCATGGCATGGCAAGCCATGTGCTCCCAACCGAATTGGACAGCTGCGCCATGTGCCAGCAATTTTCCTTCCATCCCATTCTTTTCCCTCCAAAACTTTCTCTAATCATCTATTTAAGGTCTCTCTCTCCCCACTCTTCAGAGGAGCCACTTTCTTCTTCATCCTTCTGGATCATCTTCATCCAGTGAAGCTTCCTCTAGCCATGGCTGATCAATTTCTGGATCGAGAGGTGTTGCAGGCGATCGTCAGTTCGTGAAGACGACTGGAAGAGCAATTGTTGGTGATTCATGGGTCGTAACCAAATCGAGGCAGAGGTGAGCAATTGTTCTGTAGATTTCGTTCAACCCTATTTCTAGCCATTCAATAATCTAATGCTAGATTGTTCAACGATTAATCATAGGTTCTTTGATTCCTGTCGATCTCCTTCATTGGTGGCTTGTTCTCCTTGGTTGATCCATGCTTGTACTGTCGTTTGAGCAACTCTGAGGTGAGGAATCGAACATTCCTTTAGTATAAATAATTTTACATTGAGAATTATTGATTCGATCTCCTTCTTGGTGATCTAGTTGTTGATATTATTGAAGAGGAATCCAGGGCCCAGCTGTTTGATTTAATTACCCAACCAAATCGAGCGTGGTAAGTAATCACTTGCCTTGATTGTTATAGATCGGATTTCTTTTTGATATTCTCATGGATGTCTGGCAGTTGTAGAATTATGAGGAATAGATTAGTTTTAATCTAGATCTTTTCATTCATCAGGAGTAGCAGTAGTTGTGAAGGACATCTTTAGCATTGGTTTGGTCAGTCTCTTTCATTTGGCTACAGGTATTAGTCTAACTCCTTCAAATTTAAGGCAATAGTGGTTTTGATAGAATTGAGTAGTTCCATATGGAATTTTCAAGGTATCCATATTAAGGAGGAATTGTGATACAATTCAGTCCTAGCATGGTTCCTGTGACTGTGGCATGGGAATTCTAGGGAACAGTGTCCTGACCATGCTGGAAGTCGTGCTAAATCTGTGGTGGTGTATCACCTTGGTTCGTTCGAGCCAGGTATAAGCCTATGCACTGATTGCATAACTTTGACAGGGTTTTCCTATTTGTATCCTTAATTTCTGGTGCAACCAATGTGGTTAGTGGCTGGTTTGGAGCTCACTCGATGTAGCAGTAAGTTGGGGGCTAACCTGTGTGGGGTGTCTCATGGATCTGAGATATCCTGTTGAAGCAGGATCTCTTGATAATTCTTTTGTAGAACTTTTATGGTGGCAGTAACTTGTAGCTGGGATTGAGTTCAACATGGAATCTGGGATTAGAGTCTCATTTGATTGAGACTATATCTCACATATCCTGGAATTGAGAACATTGTATCTGGGATTGCCTAAGGAAGTCTGTTACCTGTATCATATGGGATCCAATTCACTGATTTCGATTTCATGGACTGTTGGGTTAATTCAGGAAAGTCTGAAACCAACACAATGGGATTGAATCAGTCAACTGGATTGAGTTGGCATGTGTAACAGGTGAATGGTTGAATCCTATGACTCCTGTACAGGTTGTAACTCGTTTTACTCCCTGATGCTTGGAAACATGAGTGTTATTAAAGCACCCTGAGTTTTACTCAGCTCTTTGAACATTAGCCCACTGTTCTGCATTTGGGAAATTCTGAAATGAGCTTTTAGTTCAAAAGTTAACCTGGGACAATTTTGGACTGACAAGTGCTGGACACTGGGTTGAAATCAAATTTGGTTTTGGGTAGTAAAATGGTTAACCATGTTATATGTGAGAACATGTTCCTGTGTGTTCAGGAAACTGAGAATGTGTTACCAAATTCTCAAAAACCTGAGAGTTTTCCAGGAACATGAGACACTTGGTAATTATTCATGGAGAATTCAGTGTAACTAGGATTCTCAAACCTGAGAAATCAGACCTAAAGTTGGACTGACATGAGGGCAGGCCATCATATAATTGACTGTTTTTTTTTATGAAACCAATGTTTGGTGACTTGAGTTTTCAACTGGGAATTAGGTGACTTGAATATTTCAGTTTAGAATCTGAGATTAGTAGCCTCAACTTGGATGCTGTTCAGAGATTGAAGTTTCAGGCATCAAAAACCTGAGCAGCTGTATGACTTTTTAAATGAGTTCATTTCTATAGATTTTACTTATATTTATCCTATTTATTAGTTTAATCTAATTAGACTAATAAATCAACTATAGGAACTTGTTTATCAAGAATAGGACTTAGGATATATTCTTAAGTGACTTGCTAGATTTAAGATTTGGTTATTTTAGATTTTGACCAACTTGTATACATCATTATTAACAGGAGATCATCCAGCTCTTTTACCTACTCGTACTTTCCTGGAGCAAGGCAAGTACACTCTATGGTTTTGTGCTTTTCATTATTATCCTGTGCTTCCTTGATTGACACGATTGCAACACGTCATGTACTTTCTGGTGCTCTTGTTCTCTTGTGCTTATTACTTGTATCTGGGGAGGGGAAATATACTATCTATGTGACCAATCCCAAGTAACAACTCAGGTGTGTTTTAGCTTAGACTCCGCATCGTGCACGCGGGTCCTAAGTCACCATTCATGTGCTTTCAGGTGCTTTCAGGTGCTTTCAGGTGCTTACCCTAGCCGGTCACATAGTTAGTTATATTTCAAATGTATTACACACATGTTCAGGAGATTCCCTTGTACTTATTTCCTGTGATATCATGTTCTTTCAGGTGCTTACATATCATGTTCATTCATGCTCTTACATTCATGTTCTTTCATGTACTTTACCCTGTTCTTCATGTACTTATTCACCTGTATTTTCCTGTACTTTCCATGTTCCCTTGTACTTCATTTCATGATGTCTTGTTCATTACCTAGAATTGTACTTGCTCCGCTCCTGACTGGATATGTTATGATAGGTGAGATGGAGGCTTTGTGTGACACATACTATGGACAGGACATTGCATTCCCTACTGAGCCAGCTGGAGCTGCTTGTGACCTAGAGGCTGCAGAGGCCTAGTTTCATTTAGTTTTCCATTTATCTTTCCATGTATTGAGACTAGCAGACTCTTATAGTTGAATTGTAATAAATTCAGATATTGTATCTCTTTTCTGGTTGGGACACATTATATAGATGCTGTGATTCTATACTTTCATGTTTATCTGGTTAGTTTCCCTAGATTGGTACAGCTTACTTCATTGTGTCTAACAATGAAGGCTGGGCGTGTCCGACTCGTGTCCGATTATTCGGGAGCGGGTCGTGACAACAGTGATATATTTTCCTTAGGCATGAAGGAGTAGGAAAGAGAAGTCAAAGTCCCCCCACCTTAAGCCGATACGCTTTGTCGTTTCGCCGAGCCGATGCAGCTCGATTTCATAACTTGTTGCGCGACCAACTCTTCTGACTTAGCCATTCGAGCACTTTATGCTTCATTGAATTATACGACCAATTTGGCTTACCGAGCATATGCCTCAGTCTATTGCGAGACGGTGATTTGATTTTGCGGATCCTGTTGTAAATAAGGCAAAATATCAACCTCTTATATTTCAGCGTAAATGTATAGCCTACACACGAAACCAACTAAAATCAATACTTGTCCGAATCAGACTAATGCCTTGTGTCGATTCGATTTCTTAGAATCTTCGAGCCGACTCAATGCTTTCTCTCGGGACAACTTAACACTTGCATCGATCTTACTCGATGCGTTTCTCGGGTCAACGTAACTCTTTGCAACGATCCGACTCGATATACATTCTCGGGATAAGGTAACTCTTATATCGATTCGCATCGATACTTAATCGGGTCAACGCGACTCTTCGAGTCAACGACTCAGCATAATGCACCGTACGGATCGGGACATTACATAATATACCACTCAAAACAAGTTTCGTCCTCGAACTGAAACCAACACTCAATTCAAGTGTTCCTCTAGATTGTTTCACGATATCGTCTCTCTATCGTCTGGATCATACAACTTAATTTGGAATCATACACATATTTTAGGCATCCCACCAATATATGCATTTTAGCCAAGTTCAATTGTAGGATATTGGAACAAAGCTATCAGGTAACTTTTAATACTATACTTGCCATCTCGTACTCTCAATCGGACTTATCTTTAGCAACTGTTCTCGAAATTCTATCGTATACGTATATTCGATACATATGTGATTCATTTAATAAGGTCACTGTACGCGACGCAATTCAAAATCGCATTTCTCGTTTCATATGTTTCATATGGACCATCAATTCTATGCGTCGTATCGAGCCATCGCGCATCCGATTGCAACGGTCCTCCGCAACGCCTTATGTTCGAAATTGCTGTCCAACTATTTCTGAAGTCTGACTATGCAACTCATGTCGATACGATTTCCTTTGTTGACTTGCAAATGCATCAATATTCAGGACTACGCCCGCTAGGTTAATTACCTAGACACCATGCTTAAATTCTCCCGACGCAACTTTAAATTGACCTTGCACAAAAGGCCACAATCTATCCGACACAAAAGTTACACCGAGGCGACGGTGCTCAAGGCAACAATCGTTTTGACTCAAGTCTCTATGATGCATCTTACGTTCAATTTCTAACGAGTAGAAATTCACAAGCCAAATTCCTAATGTATCCGTCTCGCAACATCGAATATAAGTTCTATTCACGCAAGCTCAATTGCAAGGTGAATCCAAATCTAACGACATAACTCGTAAGTCATTCTTTTACCACTCACGCTCGTGCATAGCACGATTCTCAAAATCGCCTAGACTTATCATCAACATGCACCATACTATATTTGTTATCGATGCAATTTCATATGCGACATCGCAAGGGTCATATTACAGGTCTGCAACATTCAATTTGATTTGGCAGGCAAGTCTTCTAGGGTCAGCTGTCCCGAAGCTACGCTCGATAATTGTGGATCATTAACGAATGACAGTTTACTACGAACCATGCTATATTATTTCAGAGCCAAATCACGTTCCGATGATTTCTATGCGACTATCCAATTTTGGACAAAACCATTTCTATCGGCGCAACTGATGCGCAACTATCCTCCGAGTAAAGTCATGCACTACCGTTGATAATTCTGTATTTCACGAAACATCTACTCGTATTGAGTTCGAATCTTTCTACCCACGGTCGACACCCGAGATGCTATACACATCAAAACAATCATAGATGACTTTATAGTCTCGCCCTAATCAATTGCAAAGTTTACGATAAACCAGTTTGACACTTCCGTATTGCTATTCTCGAAAATTCTGATATCATAGCCCTGCCCCGTTTCGTATTCTCAAATCGTGCTTACGTTTTTCTTGCGTATTGATAGGTCATATCAATTTCGATAACACGAGAGTCAACTTTGAATATGCATCAACCTCGACTTTAGTTCGTATTGCATACTTCCAAGTTCACTACAAATTTTTCCATACGCATCAAATCGTTTTTTCCATTTGCCGTATCCCGTATTACTTTGATCGTGTAACCGAGTTACCGATTATCCAACATCGAACCCTCGAGTTATACAATCATGCCCTCTAAGTTTTGCGTGTTTTTGTCGTACTCAAATGAGTTTCGTCGCAACGTAACCAACACCCTCTTAGGCATGATCATTCGTATCGACCAACGTTTTCATCGAAGTCGCAAGTCGTACAATCCGATTATAAGGTACATCGTCCAACCTTTCTATCGAGATCGCAGGTCGTGCGATCCGATTACACTTCGCCTCGACTAACATTTTCATCGAGCTCGCAAGTGGTGCGATTCGATTACAATTCTTACCGACTAATATTTCATCAAGCCCACAACTCGTGCGACTCGTCGTAACTTCAAGTTTTTTTTTTCTAACCGTCGATTCAATTATCACCTCAAGGCATAATCTTTTTGCTAGTCTCCGTCATCCGACCGACTTACAATTTCTGTTTGACGTATCATTCAATGATAAGAGTCCCCATCCTATCGTTCCAACCGATTATCGAAGAACACTTGCACCAACGTACCGTCATACAAATTCATAATCTAGTCTCGATACTATCCCGTCCGTTGCGGACAATTCTTCTGCAATTTACGAAATATGCTGATGGAATCCATCGCACAAGTGGTTATTGCATATACCACTCAGAATCGAGCCATTCATCACATAGGTGGTACGGCATATACCACTCGAAAATTGAGTTATTTCCTTCGCATATACTCGGTATAAACCAATAGTTTATTTTGACTTACAATTTTCGCAGTAATCATGCCGATCACAACCGTAACTTTTGATTAATAAAATCCGACACAATTCGGCCAATGTATTCATTTGCCAACATAAGTTCGGTGCACAACCGAACGATTTCTTTCTCATTGATTTACGATTTTAATTTCGTCTGTTGTACCTCATGCAATAATTCATTCTTACATTCGTTGTACCTCGTGCAACAATTTATTTTGGACATCCGTTGTACCTCGTGCAATAATTCATTTTTGACATTCAAAGACAATGTTCGAATCCGTTCAACACATTCGATATCAACTTTTATTTTCATTTCAATGCATCATTCTCATTTCAACTCGTTGCAATTGATACGGCAACATTTCACGACTTTTATTATATCGATGCAATCGATATTTCTTATATCATTGTTGCATTGAAACAACAAATATTTTGATTCACTTTTCACAACTTGTTGCACTTACAGCAACAATCATCTCAATTCACATCACAAGACTTATTGCACTTGCAGCAACAAATATTTTACGGCTCGTTGCACTCAATGCAATAAATCTTTCGCGACTTTCTTAGCAAACATCATGTAATTTCCAAAACACATGCGGCAAAATTACACGATTTGTATTTAGACTTATTGTATGGAACATCCAGTGTGGCATCGAGTAGAGTCAAGAGTGATTTGATTGGTGGTGGACAACTCTTTGGAATTGAAACGAAGCAAGCGTCCTGAGAAAATTGAGCCTAGAGCTCTGATACCAATTTGTCACGGCCCGACCCGAAAAATCGCTCGTCCTCGCATCGATTTATCCGAGTCATCGTCCTCGCTGGGGCATGATGCCGTGTCACGACCCGTTACCCAAATTGTTGGGCCGGGCCGAGGCATATCCAGCCTACGCTTGGTTAAAGCGTAGTAAGCTGTTCTAAGAATAGACAATAAAGGATCTAAGCAGCTAACAGTTCTAAAATCATATTTAAAGTACATCACAACACAGCATCTATAAGCGAAGGTAAACAAGTACAGACTTAATAATACATAACCAAAGTACCTAACTGGAGACAAAGTCCAGTATCCAAATATAAGTATAGACAAAGTCTAGTCTCAAAACACAAGAAAGATAACTAAGCAAGGTTCCCGCTGGGGCCTCTTCTGGAGCTAAGGCCAGGTCCTCAAAATCAGTGCCATAATATGTAACACATAGCATTTCCTTCTCGAAAAGTATACCTACAACGTTATCCTGTCAGGACGGGAGCAAGTACAATATCTACAACTAAAGTACTGAATATATAATAAAAGAGATGTACAATAAGAAACATGGTGTGATAAGTCTATAAAACAGAAAATACTTGGAAACATGGCCTCATGGTACAACTGGGATCAAAGTATTATAGTAACATATGGAACATGGCATATCTGGCATCATGGTATGACTGGAATCACAGTATTCCTAGTAACATAGGGAACATGGCATATCATAGTTTAATTGGTTCTTTTTAGAAATGACAACATATAGTTTAAAAGTTTAAAACCGTAGCATGTACGTGAATCGGTCAATAGGTGAATAGGATGTACAGCGGTACATATCAAGTTTTCTGGCATGCACATACGTGCACGAACGGCATCGGTGTATATCCATACAGAAATGCGGGATCAGAACATACGGCAAGGTCACATATAGAATGGCACCGAACGCGGTAAGTACATACGGAGAAGGGGGTCATGTTCACGTACACTACTAACAGTTTTCCCTTAACCCGTTATTTAAACATGTGAGAGATACTGGGAGCAGTATAAGCATGGCAGGTACTGGGAGCAGTATAAAACATGTGAATACTCGGAGCAGTATATAGTATAGTGAAACATGTACTGAGAACCAGTAAGAAGCATGTGAAGATATAAGAACTGTCCTAAGCATGGCAGGTACTGAAAGTAATACAACATGTGAAGATTTAACTTGCTACCTCAAGGATCAGTATTCTAACAGGGTTAATACATGTTCTAGCATTAAAAGACAGTAAATGAGTTTGTAGATGTACTTGCCTCGAGCAAAGCAAGAATACTAGTACAAAGATATAGATGTCCGGTGTCCTGTCAATAATGATATATAAACTCAGTTCTAAGCTATGTTCAATATTACACTAGTGGTGAGACACGACTCCTAACTAGATACTAGTCAAGTGGAGACCTAGCATAAAAGTCCAATGTGGAGTGCCACTATACACAAACTAACTTCCTATGATCTTTACACTAGTGTAGGGGGTGATCCAATACTACAATAACTCAAAACAACACAAAATATTGCAAGTCGTAACTATTCAATAAATAAAATCAAACTGTACACTAAGTTCCAACAATTTTTGAGATAGACAAAAAGCTCAAATATACATAAAATAAAGTACCAAAATGATCATGGTTAATTATAAAAATTTATACTAATTTTTCTGGGATTTATAAACCTTCATAAATATTTATTAAAAATCAACAAACATATGTATCCTGAAAATGAGTTCTGCTTTCCCATTTTTATAAAATACCAAAATTACTTATTAAATACTGAAAAAATTATAATAAATTAGCTAAATTAACATAGTATTTAAATACAATTTTTCCCAGATTTTTACAGCAAATAAAATATATATATAAATTCAAAAACAGAATGTAACAAATTCTGGAAAATAATTAATTACAAAACTAAGGATGATACAAAGCAAAATCTACAGATGTTGTCGGATGATAAAATAAATATCAACAACGTGTCCAGAATGGTCAAATTAGCTAGGATAACCTACCCATAAGTCCAATTTGGACACAGGGGCAAAACGGTAATTTTGGGTCAAAATGATGTCCGCCGTTGGACACACTTTGTACCGAAAAACGTGTCAGAAAAGAAGTCTATAAAACCTAACAAATTATATGTCTACGAATCCAGAATGATGATACGAACCCAACGGTATGTCCGAAATAGGATTCCGATGTGCCGATCTCAAAATGACACGTTGACGCGGACACTTGGAATCCAGTTTGCACCGAAATGCGTGCCGGAGCAAATGTCTTCAAAACTCAGCAAATTATATGTCAACGAGTCCAGAATGACGATACTAACTCAACGGTATATCCGGAATTGGATTCCGATGAGCCGATCTCAAAGTGACACGTTGACTCGAAAAGTGGGACCCGCTTTGCACCGAAATGCGTGCCAGGGTCCACGTTCTCCAAATCAAGCAAATTTTATATGAACACATGCCAGAACGACGCCATGAGTCTACTGGTGGTGTCAGAAATTGAATCCGGAGTCCCGGGTTCAAAAATGGAATTTAACAAGTGCAAATTAAAGAATTCGGACGACCAACTTTGGCGTCGAATTCGACCAACCGAACGTGCTTATAATGAAACGAAACCTAAAGGAGGTAGGAAAAGGGTTATACCAGTTGCACACAGGAACTAGTGGCTCACCAACCGGAGCTGCGACGACGAAGATACGAACCCGCGAAGTTGGCATCACGAAACTGTCCAAAAATAGTTCAATTTAAAACGTCAACTTGGTGGCCAATTTTGAGGTATCAAACGACAAAATTAACGGGCGAAAATTGACAGGAGTGAAGATGGATATACCGAGATTGCGACGGAGCAAGGAGTTCGCCGATCCAACGGTCGGATCTTCCAAAAATTGTGCGCGAAGTCGCTGTCCCGAAACACAATTTCTGAAACTTTCCTCCGCGCGCGTCGACGGGATCTCGTTCAAAACGCACGAATCGTGTGTTTCACACATCGGGAGGCCGGAGACTCTCCCAGGGTGGTCGCCCGGGTTCGTCGAAGGCGTGGGGAGCTCGCGGGGGCGGGCCGGCCACGTGGTGGCGCACGGCACGCGCCCATGCACGCGCGCGGGGTGGCGCGGCAGCCACTGCTGCTGCTTTTTGCAGCGGCGTGGTACGGCGGCGTGCGGCGGCGCATTGTCGGGGTACGACGGGGGGGTGGCTGTGCGGTAGTGGTGGCGGGGGTGGTTATGGTGGTGGTGCATGGAGATGGTTAATGGTGGTGGTGGAAGTGATGTTGAAGGAGATGATGATGGTGAAGATGATGAAGAGGAGGAGGAGAAGAAGAGGGAAGAGGAGGTGGTGTTGCTCAGCAGTGAGGGGGGGCTGTCGACTAGGTGGAGGGGGTGTGGTGAGTGAACTGTTTTGAGAGGGAGAGGGAATGATATATATATTGTGTGTGTGAGTGTAAAAATATACATAGGAAGAGAGAGAGTGTAGGATATAGAGAGAGATAGTTTAGATATTTAAAAGAGGGAGAGAGAGAGAAAGAGGTCGGCTGTGGAGTAAGGGGGGGAGAGAGTGCTGTGAGGTGGAGGGGGTGAGGTGGTGTGTGTAGGTGTTAGGCGAGAGAGAGAGTGTATGTATATATATATATATATATATATATATATATATATATATATATATATATATATATATATATATATATATATATATATATATATTTGTAAAGTGGAGAGAGAAAGATAGATATTTAAAATAGAAAAAATAGAGAAATTATGTGGGGTGTTTGGGCAGTCATGGGAGGAAAACATGGAGCTTGGGTTCGGGTTCGGTCGAGCCGGGTCGAGCCAAAATTGGACAGGGGGCAATATTCGAATTAAAATAGGTATTTATAATCATGGGCAAATAAATAATATACGGGGACTCCAATAAATGGGACACAAGCGTCATGTGGGTAGTAGGCTTCATGTGGGCCACGTCCATACTTTGGGTTGACAGGTTGGATCGATGTCGGATCCCGAAATTAAATTGGAAAATAAATCAGGTTTTACGGTAGATAATTAATCGGCCTAAATTGAACCGAAAGTTGTGCGAAGAAAATGAAGCACAAAATGGAGTGTCTGAGTGGGACACGAAGGTCATGTGTGAAGAGCGTCTCGAGTAGATCATTCATCAGAAGTTGGTTCTAGGAAAACGACTGGTCTGGTGCTCCTAAATTAAAAGCCACGGTAACGTGTAAACGACGATCAAAAATAAAAGTGGGAATAATTATTCAACGAATAACTGGTCTAAGTTGACCCGAAGTTGCGCGATACAAAAAGAGCACAAGGAAACGAGCTCAAGTGGGACATGATGTATCAAAACGAAGATAGTCTTGTCTAGTTCAAAACTCGTGAAGAGAGTTTACAGAGATTGGTATCCCTGACGCTCCAGAAGTCAAAGTTACGGAAAGGTACATTAATGATCTAAACAATTAAATAATAAAACATTTATCGAAAATAATTCATTAAGAAAAATAAAACATTTCAATACGTATAAGCAAGCAGGCAACCAATAGCAATCTCGTGTTGTTTCGTGACTTCTTACCAACATCGATGCACTCGTCCTTGCACCGACGTAAGGTGAATACGCCTACCATCCTTCCATGTCATGTTATAAGTGCTCTCTATGCAGGATCTATGTGTGTAGGATATATGTGTACCCTGCACTTTCGATCCAGAATCTATCTGTGCAAGATATATGTTTACCTTACACTTTCGACCCATCGTTCCTTAACTATATGAAGGTCACTAGCTTTCCGGCTAGAATAGACTTATATTTCTCAAATCGAATATGTAAGACGATGATCACTCTGTGCGGTTGCTAACCCAAACAATCAGAGGACCTCCGAAATACTTGGTAAGTGGCTTATCACATTCAATAGCAGGTCGCTAACCGTCTACCTGAAGTGCACCAACAATACCAACTTTACCCCGCAGTCCCTCCTAGGCCGAACGGTCCCAGCGCCCTAATGAACCACGTTCGAAGGAAGAAAACACCCGTGCACGGGAAATATATCTTTAAGTCCATTTGACCATGCAACGCATCTTATCTTTCAAACAACCAAGCAAATTCGTCTATCTCTATTTCAATTGGCACAATGTCCCAACTCAATGTTCATCAACAAACGCTCCGAAGGCCATAAATATTTCGAAGGCACCATGCCACATTGGACAGTTCTGCCACATTCGTGCCACAACTGTTCCCTTCGCAACGAAGCCATCATTTGTAAGTCTCGAGCACGTAAGCACGCTTTGATATAGTTATTCTCCATTCCTTCCGTCGTGCATTTGATGCACGCCTCGATTCAATATTTTTGTATTCCACGCCTTAGTGTTCAATGCGTTAGACTTATGTTCCTTCCCTCCGACTCGTGCAACTGAGGCACGCCGCGATAGGGTATTCAATGTTCTATAGCTCGTGCACTGTGGCACTCGCGCTGATATAGTCTTTCAATGTTCTAGTATACTAACTCGTGCACAGGGGCACGAAATGACTCGTGCGTTGAGGCACTTGTCGATACAGTTATCCCATGTTCTTATGGATTGCGCACCGAGGCGCTCGCCTTTACGATATTCAATGTTCTATAGCGACTCGTACATTTGATGTACGTTTTATTTCAATTGTTCTATCTAGTGTTCGACACACACTATGTTCATCTCTCGATCGAGTCACGTCCTTGGTCTCGATAGGTTAATTTAGCATACAACGATATATTTTACTTAGGCATGAAGGAGTAGGAAAGAAAAGTCAAAGTCCTCCCACCTTAAGCCGATACGCCTTGTCGTTTCGCCGAGCCGATGCAGCTCGATTTCATAACTTGTTGCGCGACCAACTCTTCTGACTTAGCCATTCGAGCACTTTGTGCTTCATTGAATTATACGATCGATTTGGTTTACCGAGCGTATGCCTCAGTCCTTTGCGAGACGGTGATTTGGTTTTGCGGACCCTGTTGTAAATAAGGCAAAATGTCGACCTTTTATATTTCAGCGTAAACGTATAGTCTGCACACGAAATCAACTAAAATCAATATTTGTCCGAATCGGACTAATGCCTTGCGTCGATTCGATTTCTTAGAATCTTCGAGCCGACTCAATGCTTTCTCTCGGACCAACTTAACACTTGCATCGATCTTACTCGATGCGTTCCTCGGATCAACGTAACTCCTTGCATCGATCTGACTCGATGCATTCTCGGGACAAGGTAACTCTTGTATCGATTCGCATCGATACTTAATCGAGTCAACACAACTCTTCGAGTCAACGACTCAGCATAATGTACCGTGCGGAACGGGGCATTACACCGCAACCCCATACTAGTGTAGCACAACAGTCCATAGACTGCTTATGTTGGTGGATGCCTATAATAGTAGAGCAAAGGGAGTCCATTTTTGTTCACCCACCAAAACTAGGTGGGATGTTCGCCTCCCAATAAAAAAATGACACATGACATTTTCATCCCACACAAATGACTTTGTAAGTGGTTTTGTTCACCCACAAAAGTGGTTTTGTGCCACATGTCATTTTTTTAGTGGAAGGTGAACATCCCACTTAGTTTTGGTGGGTGAACAAAAATGGACTCATAGCAAAGGTGTAGCACAAGAGCCTATTCCCTAGTAGGTGGATGTCTATCAAAGAGAGAGAACGGTGTAGCACAACAGCACATTCTCTACGAGCTTTGCTATGCTAAACCAAATGCTTACAATTTTTTTACAACCGCCACGTGTCGGATTTCGATTGGAAGAGGAGGAGAAGTGGTGGGGTCGGATGGAGCCTATGTAGCAAGGGGGGTGAGAGGGGAGGTGGGGATGGAAGAGAAAGGTTGTAAGAAGGTTGTAAACATTTGGTTGTAGACTTAGCATTTTCCGATTCTCTATACTAGTAGGTGGGGATGCGTATCAAAGAGAACTTCTCTTTTAAGAGACAAAACTGTAGCACAATTGTAAATTTTCTCCCAATATACCCTTCTCTGCCTACGTCCAAAACTACTCTGAACTAATACGTATCAAAGAGAATTCACTTGTCCTTTAAAACAAATTCAGAAAGAAAAGGTGAACAAAAATATACTTTCGTTTTAGTATCCCACATATCCCTTATGGCTAATATACGAGGATAGATAATATTTTGCAGTAATAGTATTCTTATGAACATATTTGGCAAATGCATTATAGAGTAAACTTAGGATGCTGGTGGCAATGTGAGGATAGAGATGTTCTTGCGGTAAATCAAGTCGAGGATAGAAAATACTATGGTCAGTAAGCTTCTAAAATTGATTTTTTTTTTTTTTTTTGTTAACACATTGCTTTGAAAGTTTAGTGGGAGAAAAAGAAAAATAGAGCAGAGAAAGCACACATGTTTCTTGTTTATGACATTGCTGAAAGTCTACGATTAGTTATTTGCTTCATCCAATCAAAGATAAGTATCTTTTTTTTAATATATATATATATATATATATATATATATATATATATATATATATATATATATATATATATATATATATATATATATATATATCCTCTTTTAAATTCTTGCGTCTGCCCCTAATTGTCACCACCTTTGAGCGTTTGAAAACCATAGACAATTCAACAATCTCCATCTTAGCCCTTTTCGCTAGCCAAGAAACCAAACACCTCAGCTACATTTGCTCATTCTCTTCCAACTGTCTTGAATGACGAGCCCTAAGAGAAAACCACGGACTTTCTTAGATATTTGTGGACTTACTCCCTCGAATCTCCTGTATGAGCTTCTTCTTGGCAACCCCCTCAACCTCCTTTACATAGGATAAGATACTTAATTTAGGTTTTAGAAAAACTCTAAAATAGTCCAACAATAATCTTAGTCATCCAAATTTGATCACACGATCAAAGTATGCTGACTTTGGGTCCACGTTTGAATTGAATTCTGACAGGCAGTATACCGCCGATATACTACAGTATACCGACAGTCCCTCGAAATTGAATTATCAACAAAGAAATTGAGGGTCCCATTTTATAGTTGCAATGGAGGCGGCTTGGGCGGGAACCAACGGCCAGCGAACCCCACCTAGTCATTATGCCAACATAAACGAGTTTATTTTTGTACACCTACCGATTACCATAACTTGGGTCACCATTACGCTCAAGAATTATGACGTGTAAACCTAAAACCACTTTATTTATTATTATGTGATAAGAGAAATTAAATTAGAATGGAATAGAAATGAACTCTAAATTGAGTGCCAATAAAAAACAAAACATGTCAGATAAGTTTTCTTACATGTAACCCTAATAACCCAATTCCAAGTTTTTAATCAAAAGTTAGGTTTGAATGCTAAAACCATAACTGTATAGTCTGTATGAGTTTCAGAATCAGGAACAGGACTCGAGATCGAAAATATGTTCTGTTTCATTAGGTTTATAAATGAATCCGACCGAACCCAACCTGTTTACAAACCTTAGGCCATGTTTGGTTCACGAAATCATGATAGGAGGAAAGGATAGTAATTCCTTTACTATGTTTGTTTGCCAAAGAAAATGTTTGGGAAAGAAAACTGATTTCTAAGAGAAATAAAAATTGAAAGGAAAGTGGTCCCCCTCCCCCAACCCACCCACCTAGGGATTCCCTTTCCCACTCTAGGAGATTCACTTTTCCTCCCAATTTTCTTGACATTTTCAAATATCGAAAAAAATAGATAAAAATTATAATTTTCCAAAGAAAAAGAAATGGACAAGGAGTTGATCTCCTTTTCTTTCCTTTCGGTGAACCAAACAAGACCTTATAGTTTGTTACGATTTGGTAACTTCTCATAGTAGTCACTTTCTATCATTACTACTAATAGAGTACGATTAATCAAATTTCCGACTTACCGAAATTTAGGCCTAGTTTGGTTCGCAGAAAAGAAATCAAACCAAATCATATGAATTCAAATCTATGTTTTATTTTTGTTAAGAAATTGTAGTTTTAGAATTATTTTTTCTCTTTCTTTTTTCTTTCAGATTTTATTTATTTATTTTTGTTCCTTTTTTGGCATCCAAATATACTAAAAAGAAATTTTTCTTTCATAAAGGTCCTGATTTTGGGCCTTATATCAACTAAGCTTAACTGCTTGATCCACCTCAAATGCACTTCTAGGGAGATTTTGTTTGACACAGATTTCTCAAGTATTGCTCACTTTCCTCGTTGGAATCTGGACGGAAGTAGCGGAACTTGAACAAATTTTACAAAGTTACTAACACTCGGTAACCAATTGCGACTTCAGAACCTTCCATCTTTCAAAGGTTACGAACTACTATGATAATTTTCTTTTGTGGTACTTTCATGAATATGGAACTACAAAAAATTGTTGGTTTCTAGGAAACTGTAAGTCAGTCGGGAACTGTGAATCCCACCGGCTACTTTCAGTAGTTTGCTGCTCCTAGTTATTGCAAGTGGTAACGAACTGGACTCTTGACGAACCTTGTGGGAACCACAGTTTTTTTTTTTTTTAAGAGTAAATAAATATACGAACGAAAGAAAATTGCAAGGACCCACCCCCACCCACAGAGGTTGACAAGTGATGGTGCAGCATATAAACATAGGGATTTTTTTTTCTCTCTTTTGGTATAAGCAAGGTTGTGAAAGCGCTATGCGCTAGTCTGACGGGCACTCGCCGACTAGTGCTTATTCTGTCTAGGCGGCTGCCCAAATCTAGGCGGCCGTCTAGATCTAGGTGGCGCGCGCGGTTCAAAAATAAATTCAAAAACCTACTGAAAATTGCATAAAAAGTCCATAATACCCAAAATTAAAGGGTCTAGATGGACGTCTAGATGGGCATCGGACGAACACCAGACGCCTACCACCTAGGTGGCTGCCTATACCGTCTTTTAGAACGGTGGGTATAAATCTCTCAAATGTTGTCTATTCCCACTTAATTATACTAAAACTTCTTACTTAAGAGGAAGTTTATTAAATTATTAAGATTATTGGTTATAAGTCACTTTGGTTAATACATATATAACTTGATATCGTGGTTGTAATAATTTTTAAATTTTTTTTGTTTTTAAACCTCAAGGTCAAACTCATTAAATTCTAATCCAACCTTCCCAATTCATCACCAATGCTTCTTTGCCATACTTTGGTGCAAACTTCTTCGCTCCTCACTCATCCACTCCCTCTCGATACTACATCCTCAATCTTAAGAAATTCATACTAAAAAAAAATCGCTGACCAAAAGAGAGCCCATAATTGGTGCAAACTTTTTCGCTCCACACTCGTTCACTCCCTCGGCCATCCGTCTTTTCCATGCTCCATCCTCAAACCTAAAAAAATTCATACTCAATAAATACCTGACCAAAAGAGAAGGATTTGGGGTTAGGATTATAAATTTAGTTAAGGGATTAGAGTTAGGATTATGAATTTAGTTTAGTCTTTTTGTTTCTTAATTTTTATATGTTTTTTACTTTGAAATAAAATAGTGATGCAAGGGTAAAGAAGTAAAAAATAATGCACGTGACTATTCAATTGGAAAGATAATTAAATTAATAAAGTTAGTTATTCAAATGGTGCCTGAAAGATATAGTAGTTGTGGTTTTTTTGGTGATCGAACTTTTTTGGTTAATTTGGTAACTAATTTTGTGTTTTGGTTTAAAGAGTAGTTGAACTAGATTCTGTTGGTATTTTTAAATAAAGATCATAAAAATGGACATGTGATGGTCACGTGTCATATTTTTCATAGTTATTTTATCATGTTTTTGTTTTTCGACTAAGGATATTGATTTTTGACGAAATTCTTCATAAACAAATAGTCGAATACAAAATGACGGCTCTATAATCAATTATAGTCTATAAAGCAAGTGACCATCACATGTTTATTTTTAACAATTTTTTATCCAAAATATCAGCAAAATCTAGTTCAGACACTTTTTAAACTAAAATGTAAAATTTATATATCAAATAACCAAAAAGAAATTTGATCGCCAAAATGACAATCATGGACAATTAACTCTCAATTTAAAAACTTTAAAATTAAAGACACTATAGTGATAAAAGGTAGTTTGAATGCTAAAACCATAACAGTATGAGTTTCAGAATCAGGAACAGGACTTGAGATCGGAAATATGTTCCGTTTCATTAGGTTTATAAATGAATCCGACAGAACCCAACCTGTTTACAACCCTTAGGCCATGTTTAGTTCACGGAATCATGATAGTAGAAAAGTAAAGTGATTCTTTTACTATGCCAAAGAAAATATTTGGAAAAGGAAACTGATTCCTAAGAGGAATGAAAATTGGGAGGAACACCTCACCCTCTCCCCCCCCACCCCCCAACACCTCACCCTCCCCCCCCCCCCCCCCCCCCCCCCCCCTCTCGGATTTCACTTTTCTACTCTAAGGGATTCACTTTTTCTCCCAAATTTTTTGGCCTTTCCAAACATCGAAAAAGAAAATAGATGAAAATTACAATTTTCTAAAGGAAAGAAAATGAACAAGGAGTTGATCTCCTTTTCTTTCCTTTCCGTGAACCAAACAAGACCTTATAGTTTGTTACGAATTGGTAACTTCTCATAGTAGTCACTTTCTATCATTACTGCTAATAGAGTACGATTAATCAAGTTTCCGGCTTACCGAAATTTAGGCCTAGTTTGGTTCGCGGAAAAGAAATCAAACCAAATCATATCATTTCAAATCTATGTTTTAATTTTGTTAAGAAATTGTAGTTTTAGAATTATTTTTTCTTTTTCTTTTTTCTTTCAGAAATTATTTTTTATTTCTGTTCTTTTTTTTGGCATCCAAATATACTAAAAAAAAAAATTTTCTTAAAGGTCCTGATTTTGCAAACTAAACGTGGCCTTATATCAACTAAGCTTAACTGCTTGATCCACCTCAAATGCACTTCTAGGGAGCCTGTTTGGTTGTGAGTTATAAATCAGCTTTTTGAGTTTAAAATCAAAATCCAATGAAAATATTGTTTGGCTGTCACCATTCCGGTTTTGCTTTCCAAAATATTTTTTCTGAAACCATTGTTTAAACTCAGCTTTGGAAAAGTAGAAAAAAGTAGCTTTCTAAATGAAATTTTCCTCCACTACTCCAAAATCAAAGCACTACCACCGCTTTTTCTCTCTCCTCCAAAACGAAGCACTACTTTTGGAGCTCCCTCCTCCTGAGCATTTTTTCAACTACTCTAGAGCTCCCTCCGCCTCCCTCCAGAGCTTCTCCTCCCATCGGCTACCTCACCGGCGTCGTCACGTCGACGTCATCGATCTGCCCCGCACGGGACTCGAGTGTGGCATAGTCGCCGCTAGGGGAGGAGGTCGACGACGACTCCGACCTCGACATCGGCTGGAGGAGGTCGACCTCGACGTCGGCTGGAGGAGGTCGACCTCGACTCCGACCTCGACGTCAGTTGTGGGAGTGGAGGACCCAGATCCCTCCTTGTCGTCGCCTCCTTCTCTCTCGCCTCCCTCCTTGCCGCCGCCGCAACCTTCATCGACAGCCTGGTTTCCTTCGAGTGGAGGACCCAAATCTGGGCGAAGGGCAGCACCATGGCCGGGCTCGTAGCTCGAGCTCCGGCAAAGGGGCTAGGGTTAGGGTTGGGTCTCCCGGCACTGGACACAAATTTGACAAAGGAATACACATGACATTGTCTGTGTCGGATATGAATTGAGTTGGACACAGATTTGTTGAACACATGAACAGATTTTCGGGACACATTGACATATTTATTGGTGAAACAGAACGGACACATGCTTAAAAATAATTCTGAAAATATTTTTACCAAACAAAATTTTATTTTTTTTCTTTCAGAAAACTACTTTTCAGATGAAATTATCCAAACGCAAACTCAAATTTTCTATATTCAGAAAACAGTTTTATAACTTACTTTCAGAAAACTGTTTTCAGAAAAAAAAAAATTCAGAAAACATATCCAAACGGACCAGTATTGTTCACTTTCCTTGTTGGAATCCGAATGGAAGTAGCGGAATTACTAGCACTCGATAACCAATTGCGACTTCAGAACCTTCCATCTTTCAAAGGTTAGGAACTACTATGATAATTTTCTTTTGTGGTACTTCCATGAATGAAACTACAAAAAATTGTTGGTTTCTAGGAAACTGTAAGTCAGTCGGGAACTGAGACATCCCCCCGGCTACTTTCAGTAGTTTGTTCTCCTACTTATTGCAAGTGGTAACAAACTGGACTCTTGACGAACCTTGGGAACCATAGTTTTTTCTACAGAGTAAATATATGTGCTAATTAGTGTTCAGATTCTGAATTTTATATTAATTTAGAGTTTAAGTCCTAACATGTTCAATAGAAGAATTTAGACGCTGAATTTTTTTTTTTCCTTTTATATCATCCTTTCATGTTTGATAATGAAATTTTCATACATAGGTTAGGGAGGGTATAATAGAAAAAAAGAATTTAGTCCTAACATCCGTTATAAATTTCAGGGTCTACACTCTAATTAGTCCTAAAAAAATATTCAAATGAACCTAAAGGAAAATTGAAGGTCCCACCCCATCCAAAGAGGTGACAATGTCTATTTCCACTTAATTCTTCTAAAACTTCTTACTTAAGAGGAAGTTTATTAAATTATTAAAATTATTGGCTATAAGTCATTGTGGTTAATACATATAACTTGATATCGTGGTTGTAATAATTTTTACTATTCTATTCTTTTTTTTAAAATCTTACGGTCAAACTCATTAGATTCTAATCCAACCTTCTCAATTCATCACCAATGCTTCTTTTCCACAATTGGTGCAAACTTTTTCGCTCCTCACTCATCCACTCCCTCGGCCATCCGTCTTTTCCATACTCCATCCTCAATCCTAAAAAGTTCATACTAAAAAAATGTCCCTGACCAAAAGAGAATAGTTGGTGCAATCTTTTTCGCTCCTCACTCGTTCACTCCTGTCTTTTCCATCCTCCTTCCTCAAACCTAAGATATTCATACTCAATCAATACCTGACCAAAGAGAAGGGATTAGGGTTCGGATTATGAATTTAGTTAAGGGATTAGGGTTAGGATTATGAATTTAGTTTAGTCTTTTTGTTTTTTGTTTTTTTTATTAGTTTTTTTTACTTTGAAATAAAATAGTGATACAAAGGTAAAGAAGTAAAAAATAATGCACATCTCTATTAAATTGGAAAGATAATTAAACTAATAGAGTTAATTACACAAATGATGTCTGAAAAATGTAGTAGTTGTCGTTTTGGTGATCGAATTTTTTTGATTAATTTGGTATCTAAATTTTGTATTTTGATTTAAAGAGTAGTTGAACTAGATTTCGTTGATTTTTTGGATAAAATTAATAAAAATAAACATGTGATTGTCACGTGCCTTATTTTTCATAGTTATTTTAACATATTTTTGTTTTTCGACTAAGGATATTAGTTTTCGAAGGAATTCTGCATAAACAAATAGCTTTTGTCGAGTGCAAAATGACGGCTCTACAATCAATTAAAGTCATGTTAAGGCAAGTGACCATCACGTCCATTTTTAACGATTTTTATCCAAAATACCAACGAAATCTAGTTCAGACACCTTTTAAACTAAAATGTAAAGCTTATATACCAAATTAATCAAAAATAAATTCGATTGCCAAATGACAACCATGGACGATTAACTCTGAATTAAAAAAACTTTAAAATTGAAGACACTGTAGTGATAAAAAAAAAAAGTAGTTTGAAATATTGAAATGTTAAAATATACGGCACTTCTAGGTTGTCTGTCCGCAGGGCTGGTCCGCGCACGCGTGGCAGCCAGCCATTGGCTCCCCCACCTGGGATGGGTCCATGTTAGAGCATCTCCAACCCTATTGTCTTGTTTTGTGTTGTGATTCCTATGTGGCATGAGAAACAAGACAATGTCTTTCCTATGTGGCAAGATGATATTGTTAGAAATTAATGCCTGTTGATTTATGAGATGAAGAACAAAACTAAATGCGAAAGCGTACCTGAATCCATTGTCTTTGCTTGACGGATCTTGAAGCAGACGTTTCTCTTTGTGGAATTTGATTTTCCAACCCGCTACGGCCCTTAATAACAAAGATGAAATCTTTGTTTCTCTCTTTATTGATGGGGATACAGAAGAGAATAGAGAAAACCCTCTCTTGGTGGCCGTATGAGTTGGGGACCATAACCCTAATGAATACATATATTTATATGTTTTGATATTTCTAATTTGGCCCCTCATCAAATTAGATTTATCTCCGGTATCTACACATTAATTCCATTACAATTATATTCTTAAGCCAATTTTTCAAATAGACCACTTTAATTTGGCTTAATTATTTAGATAGTCCAACACAATTAATTTTACATGTGTGGCCCATATTATTTAATAATTCCAACGGATATTCACACAAGACAATGAAATAAATAAAAAAAGTATTCTCCAATGCAAAAATATTGAGAAGACAATAAAAAGTATATTTTTTTAAACTTCCAAGACAACTCCTCCACTTCTTCATTTTTTTTATAAATATTTCTATTCATAATTGATGATGTGGAGACAAAGTCATTGTGAAGTGCATTCAGGGGCGGAGCTAGCCTCTAAAGTTGAGGGGGGCTAAAGGTATATGGTAAGAATTTTTTTGTGGAGTATTGTAAAAACACAATATCATAAATGAACAAAAAATATATTGAAGACAACTGATAGTGAACACAAAGAACATGTATGACTGACAGCAAGTTTGTGAAACCCAGACAATAGCTTACAAGCTAATATTGTTATTCTCATAAATGAAAAAGCTTACATGATAATGTATAAATTTGGAAAAAAAAAATAATACCTCATAGGACTGCATAAGCCAACTGATCTGAGATGAGGGAATAGAGGTGCATCCAAGCCAATCTCTCTCACTCATGAAACTACAAGTGGTACCAAATCCAACTCCAGAACTTCATGAAGAGTTAGTCAATACACAAAATGCTTAATAGAAGCAAATTCATTTCTTCATGAAGAAGTTAGTCAATACACAAACTGCAAATGAAACGGCCAGTAGCAAAAATATGTGCAGACCCAAATAGATATTTCCAATCCCAAATGTACCAAATCCATAACTTTATGATGAGTTAGTCAATACAGATTATGCAAAATACCAAATTAGAAAAAAGCCAAAACTTAGAATCAAATATAGAGTGCAATGCCTTGAACTGTAATACCAACTTAGAAATGCCCCATCATTATGTATGATCCAGGCGACTCGAAAGAGTTAGTCAGTACACAAAATGCTCCATCATTATACAAAATGGAATGGTGGAAGACCTTTAAAAAACTTTGGTTTGCACAATGGCACAGGTCATTTCTAAAGACCACAGTCCATCCACATGTAAAATAAATTTGCACACAAATTCATTCTAAAGAGTAAAGACAACATACAAATTAATCAAATGATACAAAGAAATCCTTTCAAAACTTACCCCGAACTGCCATGTACGTCGGACGAGAAGACCGGACGCAAGGTTGCAGGCTTGCTGCTTGCAGCTAGCCAGCGACTCCTTGATGGGGTTTGAAGCGGCCAAGCGGGTCTTTCTTTGTTAGGGTTTGAGGAGAAATGTGAAAGAGAATGAAAACATTATAGGCTGGCAAGCTCATATGTTCAAAAACAAAAAAATCTCAAATTTTGGGCCGGACTGTAGCCCACCCATGCCCTTTATGGGCTCCGCCCTTGAGTGCATTGTCTAGATCTAGACAACCAACTTCACATTGTCCTTATCATGTCATTGTTATGTCAATTTCATGATTTATTCTATATTTGTATTGGAGAAGGATTTTTGAAATAAAAGTTTGTTATTCCTATGTGTCAACCATTTTTTTCTAAACTCGTTAGAGATTCTCTTAGCAGGGGGCCAATGACTGTTCGCAACGCATGCACAAGCCAGCACGGACCAGTCTTCACGGACGGACAAAATAGACTTTTCATAAAATATAATAGAGTTGAGGCAAATTGACCTGTCAAAATTGTGGGCGCACACAAAAGAAGGAATTGGCAAGCAAGAAACATACCTCGTGCCTTCCCTTCCTTCTAGAAGGAAAGCTAAGCGCTCTCTAACTCGGATGCCCACAGTTCTCCGCGACGGGCCCACCGTTTTCCTTCCTTACAAATAAGCCCTCCTCTCTCTCCCTCCTCCGCCGAGCCAAACCAAAGAATCAAATCAAAGATGTCAGCAATCGGATTTGCTTTCCCGTCGGTCCGGATCCCGACGGTCCGATCGAGCCGCCGCGCGCGAATCTCGGCGCAGCACGCCGTCGCCGGGAGGGGGAGGGGGATGTACGGGACGCTGGGGGTGGAGGAGACGGCGTCGGCGGCGGAGATCAAGGCGGCGTACCGGTCCCTGGCGAAGCGGTTCCACCCGGACGTGGGCCCGGACGGGAGCGGGTCGGAGTTCATGGAGATCCAGAGGGCGTACTCGGTCCTGTCGGATCCGCAGGAGAGGGAGAGGTACGACGGGAGGATGAGGACGGGGGTCGGGTTGAGAGGGAACGACGGGATGATGCGCTTTAGTAGGAGATGGGAGACGGACCAGTGCTGGTAGTGGCGGCAGTAGACCCAATCAATCTTTGTTTTTTTTTTTTTTTTTTCTCATTAGTTTAATTAGTTAACTCATTTGTCTCCAAATAATCATAATATTGTTTCGGTCTGATTTTTGTAAATACCAGAAAGTTTCAATACAAAAAAAGTTTCGTAGAACTCGACCATTGTGATCTGGTTGATGTATTATACACAAATTTTTTCTGTACCTTTCAGAAACATATAATATTCACCTACTTTTAAAAGATTCAAATAAGTACTTAAAATTTAAGCATACGAAATTTTAAATATATTCCATATAAATTATTAAAAAAGGGGACAAAAAAATTATGGTAAAAATTTGTTTAATTAACTAAATTTGACAACATGTTTAAGAATGTGAAGTTTGTAACATCAATAATCCCATTTGTCGAATATTTGACCGATTTTTGTAAGGTAGCGTCAATTTATACTTGTACTTTTGTGGGTAGAGCTCGACTCCACCAATTTTATAAAAAAAAAAATAACACTAACAATTAATGGGATCCATCTCTACGTGTGGGAATGGTGACATGAGATTCCAACCCAATGATAACATTGTGGTTGATCTATTTACTATTTAGGTTCATGATTTTTTCTATTTAGGTCCTTAAAAAAATTATTTGATCTATTTATGTGCTCAACTTTTTATGTTTAGGTCCCAAGAGATGCATGAACGGCTCTTCGGTCTTCATGGACGAGTTTTAAAAATGAGTAACTCATTAGTTCCTCTAGGATTTTTGTTTTGGTTATTACTTGAAAATGGGTGAGAACATGATCAATGGAAGTTAAAAAACATAGAAGCAATAAATTGCACTTGTAGAAAGTGCAAATCAGAAAATGATTTGAACATTCATAAATATGATAATTTAAGATTCAAACCAATTGAAGGTTGAAAACCTTCTTTTCAGTTGAATCTTTCAGATAAGTTCAAACATTTGGTGAAACTTGAATACAGTTTTGGAGGTCGGAAGATGGACCACTGTTGGTTGTTAATAAATACATTGTTTCAGAATTATACTCTAGAGCACAAAAAAATAAGAGGAAGCATATGGCTTGACCAAACCACTTATTTATCAATCCTTCAACAAAAATATCATTTTGCTTTCCAAAATTCATGTAGTCACCAAACAACTCTGATTGGCACCAACAGCTTATGGCAACAATGGTCACTGGTCAAGTTACCACAACTTTGATAAACCTCGAGGAAACCAAAACCTACTGAAGATGAATGCACTCTATACAGAAGCAGCAGCAAAGACAATAACAAATTTGTATCTACAAACAGAATTTATGGGGCATGATTTCGAATATTAGCATTGAGAAAGCAATGTTCTGCTTCATGCACCTAACTATCACCAGTAAGATGTCCCAGATGAATCCCAGAACTTACAAGCATAACTACCGGTACAGTTCAAGCTTGGTATAAAAGTCGAGAGCAACCAACATTGAAACATCTACCCAGAATCAGTATGCTGCAAAATAATTTATATGCATGTCATTGCCAAAAGGAAATTTCTACAGGAATGAGTTATCCTTCTATAACAAACATCCAGCTACAAATGGCTTGAACCAAATACCAGGTGCACACAATCCTCGGAAATTCAACAGATGACCCACTGTTTTTGGTACAGCCTATAATACAAGAACAAACATAAACTTGCCATGCTCGAAATAAGGAAAAATGATGAAAGACCTGATGAAATTACTTCTACAACTAAATACAACGCGCAAACTAAAATAGTGGAGAGGAGAATGATAAAGTATTTTTGTCCTAGTTTACGATACTCTCCTATATTTTCTTTCCACTTCCACGTCTCGCTTTTTTTTTTTTTCTATTTTTTTTTTCTTCTGTACATGTTGAACATTCATAATCACTTCACACTTGACAAAACAAGGGAGCTCATTTACAGCTCAAGAGTACAGAATTTATGACGTGCATTATAAGACGTAAGCTGGTAAGTTCACTGGGTGATGCTGTGGGAAGTGATCTCTGATGAGCCAATATATTATAGACCTGCTCAAATATCGGCCGGATATGCATAACGATCATTGGATCATTTGGATTAATGGCAACCGCAACGTCGGTCATCCATCCCAACTTGCGGGAGGTCTCATTGCTTATATCACAGGCCAACTGCTGCAGGAGAGCCAATAAAACTCCCTGGTTCAGTGGGAGAGGTACCATAGAACAGATTGCATGCAGATCCACCTGATGAGAAAATTCCTTTTGAGTAAAAAACGAGCAATACGCACAAAAGATACCAGTAAAGAGCTCTTTGCTTATGTGAAACATTAACTGAAGTGGTACCTGAGAACATAACCAGGAGACTATAGAAACATCACTTCTTTGAAGAGCCATTGTAAATGCTTCCCCAAATTTATGTTCAGATATCAACCTTGATAGTTCCTTTGTCGGATCCAAAGGCGCCTCCACTTGTTTTACAGACAAGGCCTGATAAAGATTATTTAAAAGAAAAAGGACGAAGACAATCACCATACAATTCATAACACTCGAGGCAAAGGCCTTACTAGGAAAATCATTTAATTACTAAAGATAAAAAAAGCACGGTAAGCAATGAAAAATGGATATGAGTACCACCTCAGAAATTCCAGCCATAGGTCCGTTGCTTTGCTGCATTCCAACAGGATTTAGTGCCTTGGTGTTTTCTGCTACCAGAGCCAAGAGCTTGCGCTGGCCATCAGCTAATTCACTAGTAATATTCTGAGTGATCGATGATGCAGAATTAATAGCATCCTGCAAATGGAAAACAAGCAACTTTTCACAACAATTGATGGTCTGATCATAGTTTATAACATGATGCAGTCAGGGAAGAAAATGCAAGTAATGCATTTTGCAAGGAGAAAAGTCGGACTAGACAGTATATCAGAACATGCCTCCAGGCACTGGCTACGACTCTTAACTAATAGGAAATCATTGTATGGATCAATCAGAAGATTAGAGCACATGGCACACTAATGACATATTCAACATTGAAGAAATTAAAATCCTAATAAAGCACGCCAGAACTAATA
Source organism: Iris pallida (assembly GCA_029216955.1). Taxonomy (NCBI): domain Eukaryota; kingdom Viridiplantae; phylum Streptophyta; class Magnoliopsida; order Asparagales; family Iridaceae; genus Iris; species Iris pallida. The sequence goes on along the minus strand of JANAVB010029816.1, from coordinate 8,672,795 downwards.
GTCAACATTTGAGATACAATCCTACTAAGTAATAACATATACCAGAAATGCTAGTTTCATGTGCAATGTATGTTATTATTCAATGTATTCATATTTATTATCAATTTAGTGATTTCAATACTCCACTATCAACAACATCTCTGTCAAATCAGTTATTAAATTGTTATTGTTAATCATTTAACCAAAAGAAGTTGCATTTTTTGTAGACTATTGGCGATATAACAGCTGACATTTCTTTTATAGTAGAAAATGTTGGTATCAACCACCAACCTATATCTGAAATATAAGGCAATAAGAGCATTGAAATCAATGCACCATTCATGCCCAGTCATGATAGGTTATTTACATCAAACTGATAATGTGAAAACTTGAGTGCTACATGGCCTACAAACCCAGCTCGAAGTGATTCCATCGTGTCTTTTCAGAAACTAAGCTTCTTGCAATTACACACCCATATTTTGCTTCACCAAATATTCCTATAGCTTCAGAGATCTAGAGAAGAAAAATTCTCCCTAGTGCAACATTATCCATCAATCATCTGGTATCAACATAAATAGACTGACTCGTACTCACTTATCTAGAAACATGGAATACAGTGTCACGATACACATTCATATGACTAATTGTAATTAGCAAAACAAATGATATAATGTTCCAAGACAAATGGAAATCAGACATAATGATGCAGCTAAGTTCGTCACAGAATGCACCCAAGTCAAAGGCATTAAGAATATTATAGCAAAAACAAACCCTTAAAGTAAGTGCCAAGGGAGTATGCATAGATTCAAACTGCTGTTGAGCAGCAGCAGCATGTTCGCTCATTCCTTTCTGAAAGACAGTATCTACTTGCTCAAACATTGCTTTACATGACCGCTCAAATGCTGGAACCACAGACGACTCCAAACTGGACCTCAGAGCCTCCTGCAGTTATAGAATTATTAGTACACAAATCTAAAGCAAAAATGAATTATTGCACAATCTAAAACATGGAAATGAGTCATTGCAGATTTAAGCACACATCCCAGTCCTTGTGTGTGCATGCGGGGAAACAGCAATTTCTAGCGTGTTAACACTAGAATTTAATTCGAAACCTGTCAGCTGGGGAGCATCCAACGTGTAAAGTTAGACATGGCCTATAGCCTAAAACAGAAAAGTAAACAATTTAGAATTTTTCTACAGGCTTTACGTTCAACGTCCATCACAGTTTGAGGAGCATCCAATTGGGACTGTTGGATGTTATTATAGCCGAAAAGCTAAAACAAAATAGCACAGTGTCGAGCTTTTCTACCCATGCATCAGTACCTACACCATAGATGACTAAAAGATTGATTCAATAGTCCTACATTTTGGGATTCATAGAATCCAAGTATTGTTAGCAACGATCTAGACAGATAAATATTCAAAATTGGATTCAACTTTTGGAACATCCAAGTTCTTTGGAGGCCTTTTTGGCACTTGAATATCGAAGGATTCACACACATTTCTAGTAATAATTTGGATTACTAAACATCTAATTTGCACCATAAGCACTATGTTAAATTAACCCCTGATCCCCATAACAAAAAGAACAAATATATTAACATGAGCCCCTATATTATGACCTTAGTATCTATAGTAATAGCACTAAGTTTAAAATTGGGATTTTGACATACAATGTAAAGGCACCTGATATCTTGAATATCTTAAAAAACACATTTGCAGGAATATTGAATAACAAATTGAAACCCAAGATACATACACCACTAATTGGCTTTAAAAGGTCAAACCCTCACTCTCGCCCAACACCCTAACTAACCCTAATTACAGTGTTGTAATATCATAAGGTCATTTGATCAAACTGGCCTTTGCCTTCTAGAAAGTGAAGGGTGGCACAAAATTGAGATAACATTAAAAAGATCTACATTTCTGCCATTTTAATACCTGGAGTGCTTGCTTTCCGGAAGTTTGGAATTGTACTTGGATATGCCTTGCCATTGTAGCTTCAAGTTTTGAACTGACAGCCTTTTCCAACTGAGTAACTGCCTTGTCCCCAATACCTCGCTGGAAGAATTATCAATGTGTTAGGGGGAATCCATTTCAGACAAAAAGGTGAGCCACAGGTGAAGAGTAAACCTGAAAACAGTCTGATATAGCTGATGAAATGCATTTTTCAATGACAGGAGTGACTGCCCGAGCTACAGATGGCCCTACTGAAGTTATCTCCTTCTTTAATGCTCTCTCAAGCATAGAAGGGACATCCTTGTTCACAAAGGTCGTGATTAAGCTTGTTAACTGCTGCATCCGCTCCCTCTCAGCCTTCTCATTCTTCGCATTTTCCTCCTGGAATCGGGCCCAAAGAGCATCAAAGTTGGCTTTAACAGATTTCTCCATGTTCCGGCCCAAGGAAGCTTCTAACTTGCCATCTTTGTTGATCTGTCCGGAAACAATTGTACTCATCTGTTTCTGCATTTCCTTTTGCATACTCACAAGCTGCAAATGAGTGTTATGCATTAATTTCAGGGGAGATTACGAGACTGGATGAAACTAAAACACCCGAAAGCTGAAAGAAAGTAGTAGTCCCACTTAACAACCAGACCAAGCCAGAACTGCTCAGTACCAGATTCTTATACAAATTGAAAGACGGTACAAAACAAAACAAGGTGGTGTATCATTTGATCGTCTCCATGACTTTTTATCAGAAATATCATATCTACTTTTCTAAAGTAAATACAGGTTTTTCATGCTCACAAACATTGGTGGTTGGTATAGGAGCAAAGAATGAGTCTCCATCATGAATCTGAGACCTTCCAATTGGAAACTAAATTCTGATCAAGGTTGAATGCAGAAAACATAAATTACGGAAATATGGATTCTTATGATCAGATAGAAGTAGAAGAGAGGCATGAAAGGAAATCAAATAAAAAAGAAATGCTTTGATAACTGTAATTTGATTGCACGTACTCACAAGTAACAACAAAAGCTTGTAAAAAGTCTCCACCACCAAAAATATGCAACTAGTAACTATTGAGAAAATTCAATTCGGAAACATCACATACTTTCTCAAAATGGTCACAGAAGAATTTTCCATGACGAGTACCCGAATCAATTAGTTGATAGGATACCAAGGAAACAAAAAAACCATTTCAGAAAATAAAATCAAGTAATAGCAAAATTCAAGTATCAAAAGAAATTGCAATTAAAAGTGTATAAATGTCATTGGGGAACATATAATCTTTGCACCAGTCACCAGACAAGTTGATTAGTTATTCTCCAAATGCCTTATTTTTATCATCATCATACAAGCCTCCTCCCAACAGAATGGAGTCGGCTATGGTTCATATGAAAGCACCGTAAAGGATTTGACAATGTTTTTACAACTCTGTCTTGTTGACATCAACCCTCTATGCTAGTTCCATATTTCCAGCCAAGACAGCTATGACCACGAGAGGGCCATGCCATAAAACCTAGGTGGCCAGTTGGCAGGTAGGTAGAGATCTATATATATATAAAAGTTCTATGAAATTTACATTTAATTATCACCTGACTAAGGGTCTCCTGCATCGGCTGAAACTGGGAGAAAGCGGAATCGTTTGAAGGGAAACCAGTGCAGATTCCTGCTTCATTAGAAAATTCAGTAGAGTTGTACGAGCTTAAAGGAGGAGCTGAGGGACCAGATGCTTGAGTCTGCTTTGATTTCTGTTTCTTCCCTTTCGCAGCACCAGGAGATTGTGAAACTGTACTAGCAGATTCCTTTGTCTTTTCAGGCATATCTTTTGTGTTATCCTGAGCTTCTTCTGCATAGCTGAAGGACGAATGCTCCAAAGCATCAGCAACATCCTTTGCCCGAGCTACATCTTCACTGCAACTCCCGGATGTTAGGGAACAACTGTCTTTCGGCATCTCACTATTGGCTTCTGATGTAATGTTACTAAGAGATTTCTCTTTTTTCTCAGAATCAAAGCCTTGGGGCTCCTTCCGGGACTCAATTTGCTGACTCTGTTCACTCTCATCCACAAGCCTTCTGTCTGCATCCACAATCGTGTTATTTTTGGACACCATCTCCTCAGCCTTTACTTCTTCACCTTTTTGGCCCTGATCGACAAGAGTACTTTCAGAGGAAGATATAGCCCCTGATAATATTTCTGATGGAGTTACCAAGTGCGTTGTGTTACCAGCTAGTTTATTTGTTAAATGTGAAATTGGCGCCACCAAACTATCATTTTGGCCAGTTTTAGATTCATCCCTTGCTAAATTATCCTCTCTAGAAGAAATGTCAAGCACGATTGTAGTAACAGTGTCCGCCCTCCCTTCAGCTGAATAATCAACTGCATGGACAACATCACGATTAACAAGCGATGGTCCCTGCTCATGACCTTTTGAGGGGTTCCGTAAGAGCGAGATTCCACTTGAAAGGTCAATATTCAAAGGCCCAGGGGAAGAAGATACAGCATGTGTAGTATCAGCATTCGAACTTGGAAGAGGAGGAGCAGAGGGCTTAGCTTCAACATTTGAAGTAGCCAAGTCATGAATACCAAGAGATTCTGTTGAGACTGTGACTATAGAATACACATCTGCAGGTGCATTCTCAGAGCTGCTTCCAGAGGGAGAGACTTTGCATGAAGCACTTCCTACTAGATGAGCACTCCCAGTTGCATCAAACATGCGAATAGCATAATCTCTCTCCAAAAGAGCATCACCTGGTGGCAAACACTGAGCCAAATCTAAGGCATATTGTTGAATAGCCTGTGTCTGGACACAGTAAACTTGAACCACCTGTTCACCATCAGGAAAAGAGTCACTTGTACACGTTACGCTTAATATAGGCATTGTAACAGTAAAATCCGCAATATAGTCCATGCGTGTTGAAGCTGGGCATTGACCATAATCAACATGAACTGCATAAATAGCATTTTTCTTTGCATTGGCAAGTAGTATAAGGTTGGCCTTAGGCAAAACCACAACTTGATTGAAAAATGCCTCCTCATGTCGAGGTTGAGCAGAGCTTCTTAACTCCAAGGTCTGCGTGCACTGCCATGACTCAGAATCACTAGGCAACAACCAGCCATCTTCACTTGTGGAAGTCCAAATCTTAACTTCTCGATTAAGAGGGCCCTGAAAAGATATCATGAACAGCTAAAAATCATTGATACGAAGATAATATGACAAAGTGAGGCCAAGATTCTAGGATGAAAGATTTACAAAACAATCTGATTAATTTTGTGGACAAAACAGTTATTCAGAGATTGTAGCATGTCTCACTATAAATCTCAATTTTAATCATCATCATGCAGCCTCATACCATCACAATGGTGTCATCTATGGAGCATAAGAAATCTACATAAAACAATTGACAAGGTTTTATGATAGATTGTCAACCTGATGCCAACCCTCTAAGTTGGTGCCAACTTCCTAGCCAAGCTAGATATGAGTATAAAAGGGCCATGCCATAAAACCTAAACAGGTAGTTGGAGGGTGGGTAACCTACCTTTCGGCTATGCAGTTTAATAAGCTTACGCAACCAAGGAACACCCTCTAAGTTCCCCCAGACTATAAAGAGTCAAGACAAAGAGGTACAATTTGATATAGGGAATTACATTTGTGTCTATGACACATTAAGCCAAAGAGTGAAAAGGACTGACATCCCCATATCTCAAATTTAATATTTATATAAAACTATTCAGTGTTTATATAACTGACGAACAAGTTCTAAGATACAGTACCGCTGTGATCAGAACAATGTGTTCGGGACTGAGAGGCGATGTCAAGAATGCAACTGAGCTAACCGGTTGACCTTCATGGGGCCTTAACACCACTAGTGGCACTGCTTTACGATCATCCCAGATCTTTACCTGTCATGAGATTTCAACAACACATTTATCACATGGGCCAAATCACTAAGACTAAAGCTAAAGGGAACAAGTACATAGCACACACAAACAAAAATAACAGAACAAGATAAGCTTCACTCTCAGAACAAAATCAACGGTTTACAAGTTGATAATTAAATGAACTGTAGAGCCGGCATTCTGCATAACATTCAAGCGCAAATAACAATATTTGGGAACTTATGCAAAAACATGATAGATCTAAGGGGCATGTATCCAAATGTCCCTAACAAGAATCATAAAAGGGGCCCTAGTAAAAAATGTACTAATAATAGTAATACTTATTTTGGGGGTGGCAGTAATTATTATTTGTTATTGTAGTTCATCATCAGCAACAAGGATTAGCAAGAAAAACAAAAAGTGAACTTTTATCTTCTGCAAGCATAAGGAAATTTCCTATAAGCGCTCGATCAGCAGCAGGATATTCTCAGAGAGATGACATAAAGGTTTGGCATAGTGCTTAGGATCATCAACAAGCAGCAAGGGCAACGAACTTTTACCCAACAAGTATGTTCCTCAAATGGAATAAGCTAAAGAATATACATCATACTGGAAAGCAACAAAGAAAAGCCAGATGGGGTTATAACGAATCCGGATAGGAAATCACAGAAGGAAGGTGTAAAAATAAAATCAAGCAATCGAAAACATGGTTAGTTCAACCAAATATCAGCTATCATAAAAAAAAACATTAAGGCCAGAATAGTCACTAGAAACTCAGGTGCTTTCAACCTATAAGTCATGTGTTGCATGCACTTGGATGCCTGCAACTCGTTGTCAGCCCACTTTATGTAGCAAGCATGGTTGCAGGCTTGAACTGTTTGATCTTGGTAGCAACTACTCTTGGAAGACATTTGCAAGCATCAGCCTCGGTCGTTAGTGCACAATAGATTGCGCTCAATTTTAGCTGTACAACTTAAATGTATCACAATCCTCAAAGCCCTGCAAGTGTTGGGCGTACATCTGCATGCAATAAAACTTGCATTGCCAGTGTGATTGCATGCAACCAAACAACAGCTATGCGATTGTTGGATTCATTGAAACAATGAAATAAGAATAAAACTTAAATCAAGTTTCAGGTTTGTTTTCTCATGACTTATTGTTGGTCATATTAGATACTTTTCAAAACATAAAATAAAAATTAGACCCCAATAAATTGGACAAGGCCTTACAAATTTGAAAACATTAGACATCAGATGAGTAATCTAATGTGAAGCTACAGATATTTGATATATGCACATTAGAAGAGATAAGAGTTGGTCTAGCATTAGAATCATATCGACTGAATAGCAGTAGGATCTGCTTTGAGAATTGAGATCCAGAATTTATAAGATCACGTTATCGTTAATCACCTCTTATGAAATCCGGAGCCAAAAGTAGATCATATGGCTAATAAGTCGATATGATTCCATCTCGAATCATATCAATAGGAACCAGAACTATATAAATATATGATACAAATCCTAGTCCTATGTAGACTAACCATCCTCCACCAACACTAATATTGGATTTGTAAATCCTTGTCTGAAATCTCGATATGTTAGCTAACCAAGATACAATATATTACCTAACAAGTAATAGCCCCTATCTTGAGACACAACCTAAGAGGTAAGTGACTTGGGTTATCAACCGTTTTTCAGACAAAGCATGGTTATCCTATCATAGGTAGATAGGACTAGCAGCCATGTTGCATGGATACTCCTCAGGAGAACCATATCCGCATTTGTATTATGTCACGTATGAGACAACACTTCCTCCACATTCATGTCGGATATGGCTCAACTTCTCTAGCTCAGAGAGATCCAAAACATGGTTGACAACGATTTTGCATGGGCGTAATGGTGTCAAACAGATTTGAGAATGAGAACGTAACTTTTATTTGTATCAAATGCTTCTGTAACTTTTTGAACCTAGTTACTACCAAAATCTATGTGTAAATATAGTTAATACATATAATGTACAATAATGTGTACATAACAGTATCCATACTGCATCAGTGTCATAAATTTCTAAAAATCCCGTATTCCAAATCCATATCGTATCTGATTCTGTGTCTATGCAACATAGTCTAGCAGGTTCAAAAAATGTTATAAGGCCATTTTGGTGTCTGTTCTATGTTAAAGCATAAAGAGAATAATCAGCATGATACAAAAAAGTGTACATATCTTGAAGTTCTTATAATATATAATACTTGAAGCATTTATCACACACGCACACACATGCAAACAGGCATACATATCACACTAACAACATATATAGAAGTCCTTATCACATAGTACAAATTGAATAACTGTAAACATTGATTTCAAAAGCCAGATACTAATGTGAGAGAGATAGCCCTTAATACAGTTGAATGGAAGATAAAGATTCATGCCGCCCACACCAGAATGTGGATTAAGAGACTCTGTCGTTGATTTCAAATGCCACTGACCTAGTGTTCTACTTCAAACTAGAATTACCATCTGCATTTCTTCATATTGAAAGTTATACAATGTCCTCTCATTGTCCTTACTCTTCTCGCACCTCATGCAACTTTGTGAAGTATAGAATAATAATCACCTCATATCCATCAAGACATTGGTCTTCTATGGAAAGCCGGAGGGGATCCCTTTAGGAGCATAATGACAAATTGGATGTTCAAAAATAACTAGGTGAGGAATAAAAGATTGGGATCGAGAAATCCAGCATCTAGTCAATAGTTCAGGAGAACCATAAAATAAAAAGTTATAATTTAGCCTTTTTTTAAATTAAAAAATAAAGTTAAATCTGTTTAAACATGAAGGATAATATCACATTCACATAACCGTGAACAATTCACAAATTTTATAGAAAGTAGTTAACAACTCGATCGCTTAAATAAAATATTCACCCAGAATAGTATTTGGTCCCTTTATTTAGAACTACATATGAATTTCGAAAAAATTACTATTTGATTATGATATTCAGCCAACACTATAAAAAGCATTAGTACAAACCGTGCCATCTTTTGATGCTGAAGCTAAACGAGTTGTCATCCACTGAGATATCGATAAATCTGTGATCTCCCCTTCATGTTTACCAATAAATTGCACTCCATCAATGAGCTTCTCAACAGGGCATTTGAGAGGCTCCTCTGCAGAAATTTCTTTTCCCCTTCCAACTTTTGTTGCATCAATTTTGAGCACATGATTTCCAATTGCAACAATCAAAACTTCCTAGAATATAAGTTCCAAAAGTAAAAGTATTAGTTTAAATATGCCATAGTAAATTCCAATAAAACAAGAAAATCCTCCAAACCAATAGACACATCTTCTGCATCATTTTTATTGCAGAAAGTACACAGTAAATAAGTAATTCAAACAACATCTATAGATAGTATGTTTAGATATAAGTGAATGTGGCATTACTTGTTTGTGAGAGTGCCAACAGATACGAGGATGATACGAGTCTTCATCTCCGACTATCTGAATCGCAACAATGACTTTTCCCGTTATTTGGGCCGCATTTTGATCATCCTGTCCCTCATCAATTTTCCAGACAAAAATTCTCCCATCTACACTTGCACTGCACAATACGAAATAACCAAACTGCCAAATAAAAGAGGAAGAGATGGTTTTGAACAAAAGGTTAAAGAATGTTAGAACAAAAATATGTTATAAACAACAGTACCTGGCCAAAAGGTGCACATCCTCTGCAAAGAAAGCCATGTCCGTAACCCTCTGGCAAGAAGACGCAGATTGAGTTAATCAAACTTGCAATAAGAGACGGTAGAAGGAGACATGAAGGCAGTTGCTATTGAAAAATACATCTATCACCTCTAGTAAATTCTTCGATAAATAATTGTGAAGGAAAGCTAGTATGAGAAACGGTTGGAACATGAACGGAGACACTAGACGCCATATTAGACCTTGAATCTGTTTTTTCTTCCAAACCTCAGCAGTATGGGCCTCAGAGCATGATTCATAGTATCAGTAACAGAATCAGTGTCAGACCCTTCTTAAATGGCAGTTTCAGGGGCTTTTGAGGGGCTTCCATGCTTTTAAATCGGTTGGTTTCGGTAGTTTCGACAGTTTTGGCCAATATCTCCAACTATTCCTCAGGGTTTCTCTTATAGGACCATTTGTCTAAGAAACAGTATGACTGAATAGTAGGCTTAGTGATAATATTACTTCCAGAGGTACTAAAAGAACATCAGCAATTGTGGAACCCTCGTGAATCTTACAATCGTGTTCTTTGAACGTGAAATGATAGTGAGGAAAGTACTATACTAATATAACGTGACGCCATACAATTAAAAGCACGTTACCAGAACTATGCGAGAACTTATAATTAGATTTATGAATATTTTGATGTATAAAATTTCTGCGTGTTACACCTGAAAGTAATATGAAATCCAAAGTAAATATTCCTCAAATCCGGGAGCTCAATACTAGTTCCTCCAAAGATAATTTGTTGTCTAACATTTTCATCCATCAACTGAATGATTCAACTAAGACTGTGTTGGGTACAAGGTTTTTGGCTTGCTTCTGCTTATTCTTTCAATATGCTAGTTCATTTTTTGGGGCAGAGAGCAGGAAGGGGGCTGATTTCAAAAGCTTCGTCTGTTTTTTGCTTTTTGATAAGCAGCAGCAATAACCAACTAGGACATAAATTGTTAGACTACAAGCACTGTTAATCAGAGATGTGTGTTTATTATCACTAAACAGACATCCCAAAGATCCTGCCAACTCCAATGGTTAATTTCCACATCCAAAGTAGATGTGCCTGCTTTCATTACCCAAATGAATAGAGTTTTATTTATTGATATAAAGGAGTATTAACTTATAGTAGTAGATCCATACGAAAAATAATCGCCATCAAGCTGCTAAATATTTGAGCCTTTGAGGTACTCTATGTTAAGAAATACCTAAAAAAAACAGTACAGGTTTGGATAATTCCCCATGCCTCCAAAAATGGACATGAAACAATAGTTAACCCTGAATTCTGTTTAATTTGAACTGCTCAATTTATTGGACATTTCAAAGTATCTTCAGAATACTTGATACACTAAATACACATGATACTAAAACTATACAGCTTTCTGTGATCCACAACTCCCGCTCCAGCGGATGTTCAGCCTGGCTTTCATAATTTGAACTGCTCTATTTATTAAATGCCATTGGCAATTTATCTTCATAATACTTGATAATTGGTATACAGTTACCATCAAATTGGCGACAGTGTGCAATTGTATAAACGTCCAAATCAATCCACTCATGTCGACAAAGTGATTTGTAATCGACAAACTTCCTCATAACGAGCCATATTGCAAAAAATAATCAAAGACATCAGGAATATTTCCACTAAACTTTACCGTCTTCAAACACAGCTACAAATGATAGTTTCTCGTAGTATCCAACATTAAGGAATCGTGATAAGAGTACATCACTCAAGACCTTACTGAAATCCCTTCCACTGCTTACTTCAGACTTCAGTTTCGAGTCTCGACATTTTATAAATCAGCTTACAAATAGTCAAATATCTAGATCCAAAAGCATATTCAGAAAGTAAACAATCGTCACTAGCTCTCATCCTGCAAATCAACCACCAAAATAGCTAACAGAAGTATAAAACTTCAAAGTGAATCTCCATCTAAAGTGGAGTAGTAGTACAAACCTCTAGACATCAGTCTCAGCCAACATAGAGCATAAAGACTAACCGTTTAACTCAAGACGCGGCTTATAGATCTATAAACAATATTCCTCACACTAATTGTACTTAAGAAAGATATCATGTGTTTGTATTTAACATGTCCTAATTAAGCAGACTTCTCAGCTCAAAATCTCTTTTCCGGAACAAAAATGACTCCACTTCCTGGCATCATATAAGATCCACTCCGACACAGAACTGCATACTTGGGAACCTATTTACTTCACAATCTGGAAGGAAATTATTCAAAGCCCTAGTAATTCATAGAATTAACAAATATCAGATGCTAAGTTATTTGCATACAACCTCAAGAAAGAGATTTGTTTAGGATCTCTAGGTGGGAAACAAGTTATCTCGAAGAAATATGTAGCTCATCTTCTACTTCTCCCAATTTTTCCTCACTGAAGTTATCTTGGAAATAGAAAAGTGTATTTCAACAAGATTAAAAGCTTAAGGTCCGTTTGGATATGCTTTCTGAAATTTTGTTCTGAAAGTAGTTTTCTGAAAGAAAGTTATAAAGTTGTTTTCTGAGAAAAAGATTCCGAGTTTGTGTTTGGTTAGTTTCATCTGAAAAATTATTTTAAAACAAAAAAGTCCAAAATTGTGTTTGGTTAAAAAAAATTTAGAAACTAATTTATTAATTGTGTCCATTCGTGTCCAACTGTGTCGTCCCAACATTGAGACGAACGTTGTCGACTTCGTCCAAGGTCTTCGTCCACGACTTTCGTCGTCGTCGTTCCCGTCCAAGGTCGTCCATGACTTCGTCCAGGGGCCATCACGAGGTCGTCATCGTCGAAGGTCGTCGTCGTTCACGTCCCGTCCAAGGTCGTCGTCGTTCCCGTCGAAGGTCGTCGTCGTCCTTTGAGCCGACGGTGGTCGAGCAGGAGCTCGACCGTCATCAACTTCGTCCAGGGGCTCCAAGGCCAAGGAGGAGCTCGACCATCGACGGCCGAGGAGGAGGTCGACCATCGACTGCCAGCGGAGCTCGAAGGGAGGAGAGGCTCGAAGGGAGGAGAGGCTCGAAGGGAGCTCGACCATCGACTGCCACCGGAGCGGCCAAGGAGGAACTCGACCATCGACTACCGCCGGAGCGGACAAGGAGGAGCTCGACCATCGACTACCGCCGGAGCTCGAAGGGAGGGGTGGCTTTCGACTGCCGCCGGATCTCGACCATCACAAACTCGCCATTTTTTTTCCTGGAGAGGAGAAAAGAAAACGAGAAGAGAGAGAGAGAGCTAGCTAGCTGGTTGGAACTTGGGGGTTGGTAGGGGTGGGGTCCACATTTTCTTAAAATAACTTTCAGAAAACACATTTTTCCTGAGTTCTGAAAGTTGGTTTTAAAAGTAAAGTTTTTTTAAAAAAAAATTGAATGTGATGTTTAGAGTAGTGTTGGCCAAACGCAAGGTTGTAAAAATCGCTAGTCGGCCGCTAGTCAGTTTGTGGGGACTACGGATTAATCGGACTACTCGAGGATTAGTCGGGGACTAGTCGGTTTAGAATTTTTAATGAATATATATATATGTAATATGTTATAAAAAAAATTTAAAAAATAATATGTTAATTGTTGAACTTTTAGTTATTGCAGTGCATTTTCTTATTCATTATTTTGCACAAATTTTTATTTCGATAAATCTTTAAATAATATGGTAACAACTTACTATTTTGCACGAAGAGTTACAGCCGCAGTAGCAAGCAAAAGCAAAAATAAAAGTAACAAGCAAAAATAAAAAAGAGCCACAACAACAGTAGCAAAGAGATAACAAAGAAAAAGTAAAAATAAAAAAAAGAGTAGGCTAGTCACATTTTTCAAAAATAGAAAAAAGGCAGCAACAAAGTAAAGAGTCGACGGCGACTGCCTTGATGAAGTCGACGGCAGCCCAGACCAGTACCAATTTAGCCAATTTTTGGATGGACCAGTCCCTAATCGAGTCGACGGTGGCCGACAAGTGACTAGTCGGGGACTAGCCCCTAGTCGAGTCGGCGGCGACCGACTAGCGACTAGTCGGGGACTAGTCGGCCGCCTAGAGGGATTTTTACAACACTGGCCAAACGTGATTTTTGGGAGGAGTTGATTTATAACTCAGGAAACTGAGTTATAAATCATAAGCAAACAGGCCCTTAGTCTCCACATATTTGAATTCGACCCAGTTCAGGAAAGAGAGTCAGGCTGTTCGCTCAGGGTTTCTGACACCACGGACTAGCATGGGCCCAGAAAAGGTGCTAACATCCAAAACTAAATAAGACGATATGCTACCAACTTTTCACTAAAAAACTGCTAGATGATCATCATGATCGTAAATGGGTAAACCGTATATGCAGACAATTGCACACAACTCTACTGCACAGTTTAATTAAACCAGCCAAAAGCAAATGTACACCACACTTTCATGTTCAAACCCTTCATTAATTTAACTCTACTTTAGGCTAAACCTAGGCTCAACTTCAGCACGATTACAAGTCTACTTGAGCCCCAAAACCAAATGTACACCCCAAATTCATGTTCAAACCCTTCATTAATTTAGATCAACTTTAGGCTAAATATAGGCTCATTAATCGTTACTACTAAAATAAGTCTATGTCGAGCTAGAAATTGAGTCCGAACAAATTGTTCGCCAATGGTCTATTAGTATGTGACTGTCAAATAATACATATTAAGATTGCCGAACTAAGTTGCTTAATGAAGTGCATAACATGGCACGAAATGACGAATTATGACACTAAAATCGGCGTGTCGGGGTACATTTTGGTGTATCGTCAGATTTAAGAGTTATAATTAACTAATATTAACATAGATTACGGCATTCCAGCTCCAAAAATCCCTACTTTAAATAAGATCTACCCAAGTAAATACCATGAAAGAGAAGAACAGAGATCTGCCGTTATTCTCTCACCTGACTGTGCCCCTTCAGGAGGGACCTAAGCGCCGTGTTGATGTTCAGGACCCTGATAGCCCCCAGCTTCAGGCCGTAGCAAATGTAGCTCTTGTTCACGGCGATCTGCCTCCCGAGTACCAGTCCCGGGTCCGAGGCGTACTTGGTGATCGGCGTGACCTCCAGTTGCGGCGGCGCGGACCCCCCTGGCAGCCTCGCGTCGACGTCATGGACAGCCCTCTCGCCACCCGCAAGCACCCTTCCCCTCGGCATCTTGCCGCTGGGGAGCCTCGCGACGGGGCCGGGAGGGGCCGAGGGCACGGCGTGGAGGGTCTCGGCCGCCGCCGCCGCCGCCGCCGCCGCGGGCGGCGGGGGCATGGAGGCGGAGGACTCGAGGTGGGCCTGGGGCGCGGCGTGGTGGAGGAGGGCCATGAGGCCGGCGCCGGCGGATGGGTTGGGGATGGGGTTAGGATTTGGGGGGAGGGGGGCGTGGGGGTAGTGGAGGAAGGGGTGCTGGTGGAAGGGAGGGGTGGGGGGTGGGTAGGAGTAGGGGCCCTGGGGGTGAGGGTTGTAGAAATTAGGGTTAGGGTTTGGGGGGAGGTTGGGACTAGGGTTAGGGTTTTGGGGGAGGGGCTTGAAGAACATGTCGAGGGGCAGGGAGGTCTGGTTAGGGTTTCCGGCGGAGGACGCCATCGGAGAAGACACAGGAGAGAGAGAGAGAGAGAGAGAGATCGAGAAATCAGGGTTAGGGTTTTCCTAACGTGCGCCGGGAGGGAGAGGCGCAGGTTAAGAGATCTAGAATTGGAGAGAGAGAGAGAAATGAGTAAAACTTTGATACCGAAGGGGGTATCAAAGTTTTGATACCCCCTATGTATGACAAGTGGGGCCCCCTCAATATTTATGTATATATATATGTTTACACATTTTACGAAGAGGGAGGGGGCCCACATGTCATACATAGGGGATATCAAAACTTTGATACCCCCTTCGGTATCAAAGTTTTCTCCGAGAGAAATGGGGGAGTGGAAGTGAAGATTGGAGAAGAGGGGTGAGCATTCGGTTTATTCGGTTTAAACCGAACCGAATAACCCAAAACCGAATTGGACCGAAACCGAATAAGCAAAACCGAAACTGAACCGAATTGGCCCAAAACCGAATCAAACCGAACCGAATTAAATCGGTTCGGTTTTCGGTTTATTCATATTTTTTTGAGCTTTTTTGAGCTTTTTTTATTAATATATATAGTAACTAAATATACATAGACATATTTAGTATATACCTATATATATTTAGTATGTACCTATATATATTAATACTTATATATATAGTACACACACACACACACACACACACACACATATATATATATATATATATATATATATATATATATATATATATATATATATATATTAATTAATTAAATTTTCTTATTCGGTTTTCGGTTTTGGACCGAAACCGAAACCCAAAACCGAAACCGAAACCGAATAAGAAAATTTAGTATTTTCAAAACCGAAACCGAACCGAATTTTTTTAAAACCGAACCGAACCTCTTATTCGGTTCGGTTCGGTTTTCGGTCCAAAACCGAATAATGCTCACCCCAGGACGGGGGAGTTGGAAGTAGAAAAAAAAGTTGATAATCATTATTTAATTGATGGATGTATTTGTTTATGGAGTTAATTAGTTGTACCCCTATAGTTTGTACGTACTTTGGTAACGGTTCCAGTTATTTTAAAAATAAAGAACACCTCCATGATTTATAGAGTTAATTAGTTGCACCCCTTTGATGCATAGAAGAAAATGAGTGAAAAATTAAGCAACCAGGGGATGTTCTTTGTTTTTAAAACAACGAAAACAGTTACCAAAATACGTACAAATCATAAGTGATACAACTAATTAACTCTTTGTTTATGAGGAACTTAGTACGAGTCATATTTTATTGTCGATTTTTCATTTTTGTCCATGGTTACAATTTGTGGAAAAGATTTGAGTTTTGCGGTTTTAATTTATAGAGTTTGCAATTCTTAATCATGAATCTGAATTTTGGAGATTTCCATCTTCGCTATTTTTATGGTAGAATCTATTTTAGAAAAAAAAAAAAAAAAACATCTTTTAAGTCCGATGAAACTTGATTTTGCTTTTCATTAATGTGATTCAAATTATTAGTCAAATGATCTCTCTATCGAGAGACAAAATGAATGTTTTGGCCACTGTCATGTATTTGGGTCCATGACCACACCTCTTGCGGTTTATGATTGTAATAGGACCTTTTTTGTTATATATATATATATATATATATATATATATATATATATATATAGAGAGAGAGAGAGAGAGAGAGAGAGAGAGAGTGAGTGTGAGTTAATTGTCTAAATGGTGTCTGAAGAATGTAGTGTTTGTCATTTTGGTGGTCGAACTTTTTTTTGGGTTAATTTGATATCTAAGTTTTGTATTTGGTTTAAAAAGTGCCTGAACTAAATTTCATTGGTACTTTTGGATGAAAACTGTTAGAAATAAACATGTGCTAATCACATGAATTATTTCTCATGGGTATTTTCGTCTTAACATCCTAATCCAACCCTCTTTCTCCTTTCCCGCTGCCATACTCTTCTAGAAGACAAAAATTTGAGCGTTTAATGTTTTTTTGTTACCTTGCATTGTTAATGGTCATGCAATTTGAAGTCATTTTATGGTTATGTTAATGTATTAAGTCGTTAGAAACAAGATCATTTGATGCTTCAGTTAGAGCATCCACAGTGAGACTAGTATCAAGTGCTATATTTGATCTTTAACTAAATTTTGTAGCACTTGATGGCTCCAATGGACTCTTGTCCACACTTGAAAAATGGTAGAAAGCTAAGAGACTCTCCAAATTTGGAGAGTCCACTAGCTGAGCTATATTACTTGCGGGCCCACCATATTTACTTTTTTCCTTCATTCTTTTTTTGAAGTGTTGCCACTTGTCAATTATGAAAGAAAAATAAGGAGGAAAATAAATGGAGTGTTGCCACTTGTCAATTTGGAGTGTTTATTTAGACTATACCATTGTGTACCAACATGAAGAAAATACTCCAAAATTAATTATTGGAGTATGGTTTGAAGTGATTTGGAGTATGGTTTGGAGTGTTGCCACTGTGGATGCTCTTAATGCAAGCTTTTTTCATTCAAAAATAGGGTTCATAAACATGACTTTAAATGTCATGTCTGTTAATGCAATGTGTGTTCATTCAAAACATGTCTTTACAATGTAAATGTGCATCGGTCACTCAAAATATGTCATTCAAAAAAAAATTCACAATGTCAAAGAATTTTTTGTCAAAACCCACATCATTAGAAGCAACATACCATGCTGCATAGCAACCATAGCATCTGCCCAATTGAGAAAATCCTAGCTTCAGTTTAAAAAAACGGAAAATTTTAAGAGAAGCATAAAAGTTATTAAAAATTGCACAAAAGGCATGAAGTTTAGAAAATTTGCGAGGATAGCATCGTCACGCCTAAAAATAGGACGTGAAAATTTTTCACGCCCTACTTTAGGTCGTAAAAAATTAATCTCCGTTGTCTGCTAGTCTTAATCCGGGAATTAAAAATAAATTAAAAAAAAAATGTGCGCCCCATTTAAGCCCCATTTAAGGGCGCCGATTTTTAATATAAAAAAAAAGGGCACCCCATTTAGGGGCGCCAAATTTAAAGCCGCAGCTACCAGACAAAAGAAAATAAGAAAGAAACAAAAGAAGGGAAAAGTAGAAAAAAAAAAAAAAAAAAAAAGCGAGCCCCAAAATGGGGCGCCGAAATTGAAGCTGCAAAGTAGCAGCAGAGGAAGAAAGAAAACAAAAGTGAAAGAAAAAGTAAAAAAAAAAAAGAATTAAAAAAAAGGGTGCCCAATTTAGGAAAATGCAAATTCGGCGCCCAATTTAGGAAAATGCAAATTCAGCACACAAACTCTCACCGTTTTTTCTTTTCCGCTCTTTTTTTTTTTTTTTACCATATCAGAAAATGCAAATTCGGCGCCCAATTTAGGGGCGGCCTTTTTTTTTTTTTAAGTATGTAAATTTCACGCCCAAATTTTGGGCGCCCTTTTTTTTTATTAATTTTTTTTTCCCACAAACTAAACCGGGCATTAGGAAAATGAAGCGGATGGATTAGGAAGATAATTTTTCACGCCCAAAAATTGGGCGCGACGGTGCTCATCCTACAATTTCCCCAAACTTCGTGCCTTTTCTGCAATTTTAATAAACTTTTATGCTACTGTTGAAATTTTTCGTAAAAAAAAAACTTCATGAAAAGACATATTTACTTTTGTTTTTGTATTCTAAAAGAATATGGCAGCGGGAAAGGAGAAAGAGGGTTGGATTAGGGTGTTAAGACAAAAATAACCCTGAAAAATAAGTCATATAACTAGCACATGTTTATTTCTAACGGTTTCCATCCAAAAGTACTAACGGAATTTAGTTCAGGTACTTTTTAAACCAAACTACAAAGCTTAGGTATCAAATGAACCAAAAAAAAAAATTGATCACCAAAACGACAAACACTACATTCTTCGGACACCATTTTGACAATTAACTCATATATATATATATATATATAAAATATATATATATATATATATATATATATATAATCTTAGCCGCACATCATTTTAAAAAAATGGTTCAGATTTGATAGAGTAATTTGCATTAATTAGCATGTATGTCAAATTTGATTTGATGGATGTAAGTTTGGTTTGAATTTAAATCTAAAGCATTTATTTTAAATAATGTGCGGCTGAGATTGTATTTTTTTTATATGTCAAATTTTATGCGTCATATATATATATATATATATATATATATATATATATATATATATATATATATATATATATATATATTCCATTGACACGTAGGAGGGAGGTCGTGGGATCGAACCCCAACGAGGGCAGCTGGGTGGATTTATTCCACGGCCCTCGCGGGGATCGGTTGGGTGTCTTTGGGACGTGGACTTCCTGGCCAAAGTCGGCTGGCTGTCTTTGACCTGGGTTTTGGTTTAAAATATATATATATATATATATATATATATATATATATATATATATATATATATATATATATATATAATTTTATATTGATAATCACTGTTCAATATGTTTTCTTTGGAATATTCATTTCAAAATATTTTACTCTTGGTTATTGTCAACTTATATAGAGAGTTCAAGTAAATTTTTATAAAGATAATTATGCATTCTTAAAATTATAGTGATTGTTTGGATTAACTTGTATTTTAAAAAAATTACGTTATTCATAATAGACTTCTAACATATGAATATAAACAAAGAAACCAAAATTTTAAGTAGAAGTATAAAATGTATTTTTAAGGAAGAAAAGGAAATCGTAGGAACTAAGGTATAGCTTCCATAGACCTTGGACAACCATAAGATACTTCATTTTAATAAGAAAAAAGTTTTTTCGATGTAATATTACTCATGGTACTGACTTTCTCTGTCGTCTCCTTTGGTTTGCAGAACTATGACATTGGAAAAGAGAAGTCATTCATTTATTTGAATGCCAAAATAATTGAGTAGGAAATAAATTCGATTCCAAGTGGAACGAAAATGGGGAAGAAAATAATTCTTCCAATCCATCCAATGTTTCACTTTTCTCTCTAAGATTCATTTTCTCTCTCAATTTTTTTTAGTTTTTCCAAATTCCGAAAAAAAAAAATCGACGATTGAAATTGACAATTTCTAAAAAAATAAAAATAAATAAATAATCAATTTTCTTCTTTTTTTTATTCCCACGAACCAAACGAGGCCTAAGAATAGGGGTGAGCAACGGTTCGGTTCGATTCAAACCAAACCAAATTTTCAAAAACTGACTGAACTGAAAACCGATTTTTACAAAACCGAAAATCGAATTGAATTTAACAAAAACGAAAAAAACTGAACCGAAATAAAACATTTCGATTTTTGGTTGGTTCGATTTAAGGGCCCAAGTGGTGAGTGTATCCAAATTTATAAAACCAAACAAATCGAACCGAAGCAAACCAAATTCATAAAAACCGCAACAAATTGAACCGGAAAAAAGCAAATTTGTACACACAAATAACAGTAAACAAACAAATTGTATACCAATCTATTTGTCCAGTCAAGCCCTCTTGATTATGGTGACTGTTCAGCCTGTTCTTTTCCATTTATTTAGGAGAATACAACCATCACCACCATTATTCTTCTTTCTAAAAAAACTGTGCTATGTCACATCACCTATGCATCATTTACAAGTTACTATAACCCCAAGGAAGGACAAAAGGGAATGCTAAACCCGGTAGGATAAGCTTTGTAGGTTTTGATAAAAACATGATCATCTCCACTAGAACAATTACAAATGTACGACAAACATACAGACTGTACAAGTGCAACACAAATATACAAACAAAAAATACATGAAAAATGGCATCAAGAAAGCACGCATGCATGCATGTGCATCTACCAAGTCCACCACCACAGATCATCTCCATAAGAACAAACACACAAAAAAAGTTTCTAAAAAAGAAAAAAGAAGAAAAAAAAGTAGAGATTATTGAAAATCCATGTCATCATCCTAAGTATACCACCACACACCACGCAATAGGCCTATAGGAATAAGAACAACATCATATATACCACCACCATCACCACTGTTCGTTGGACTGCATGAGGGAGCTGAAGTTTCCGGTGATCTCGAGATATTGTCATGATCCAAAGCTAGGACGGTCGGGTTCGAGAGGAGTCGGCAGAAGCGGGTTTGGGTTTGGGTACCGGTGGATCCGAAGTGATACGTTTGGAAGGGGAGGAGGAGGAAGAGGAATTTGGGTTGGGCCGCTTGAAGGAGGAGTTCTTGCGGGTCCATGTTACGGAACGAGTGAGAGGGGAAGGGGAGAGCGGTAGCAGACAATGAGATGGACATGAGAGAGAATAGTTAGGGTTGGGTTAGTTTTTTTCGGTCTATATAGATAGAAGGGTAAATATGTAATATCATTTAAGTTATTCGGATTTCGGTTCGGGTGAATAACCGAAACACATAATCAAAATCTGAATCGAAATTCAAATTTTGAATAAACCAAAATCGAATATCGAGCCGATAGCTTAAAAACTGAACCGAAAACCGAAAAAATGTGGTTCGGTCCGCTTTTTTCAGTTTTGAACCGTCATTTGCTCACCCCTACCTAAGAAGGGACGGTGACCAACAAAAGTTGTATTTAGCAGACAACCAATAGCTTGAGCCTTTCAGCAAGAAAAGAGTAATTTGGATTTGGTAGTAAACTTGAAATATGCTTTTGTATGTTGTAAATTTTAGAACTGTGATATTTAATATTCGAGTATAAATGTCTTAGAACTCTTCACTGGTGAGGATAATAAATTATTGTAAAATTAAAGAGTACACTCCCAGCTAACAAAAATATAATATAAAATTTTCTAGCTTGATTTATTATGATTTTTTGCTGTGATCTGCAAAACTGAGGAAGATGAATGGTTGAGTGCCTTGTGCTTACTCTTAAGTGTTCAATGTACTTTATTTTCCATTCTTAATGGGTACATTGGATTGGAACCATGTGAATTATGTGAAAGTTCACATGGCTTCTGATTTTTTTTAGGCTTAATTGCACTTTGCTACCCTCAACTATTCCGCCTTTTCAATTTGATACTATAAACTTTTTTTCGTAACAAATTGGTACCTCAACTATTATTTTTTTTCAACTTGATACCTAATTTTTCAAAAATTCCGAAAATGCCCTTCCCTCTTCCTTCCCTCCACCCCCTTCCCCACTTCGCCCCCCCCCCCCCTGCTAGCTCTGGCCGCCCCACCCCCCCCCTGTTGGTGTTTTTGCCTTTGGACTAGAAAAGATAGTCCCACATCGGCTACACCAAATGGTGAGTATCTCAATATAATGCATTGCTTGTGTTGAGGTGTGCACATGAGGTGTAGTGGGGCACAAGTTTGTGCCATGTGGAAGTATTTTCCTAGAAGGAAAAAGGATTAAATCCAACAAGGATGCAAGTTAATTTTTGTTGTGCGGACTCGGACTCGGACGCGGACTCCAAGATGTCTCGTGCATGCACGGGAGGGTTCGGGGGGTAGGCGTGGACTGGCACACTTCTATGCTGATTGTGGGATGATCTAAAATATCAAACTCTATTTTTGAGTATTGGTATTTTAGTCCCACATCGGATAGGAGAAGAGGTGAAGTCTCAACTCCACTCTATAAATAGAGCCCCTTGGCCTCCTTTGAAAGATGCACCAAGAAGAGAGTTGAGGGAGTCTGTTAAGTCCAGGAAGCCCGTTCAAGTCTCAAATATTGACTTACGAGCGTTCCAGAAGTTCTCCTGAACTTGCTGGTTCCTGGGAGCTTATCCGTACTGCGGGTATAGCTTTGAGCGCCGGTGTTCAACACCCCAGCGAGATCCGCTCTTCTTCTTCCTTCCTCTTTCTGTTGCCTTCGAGAATCTGAGACTCAACTGTTGTTGATCATCTCTTGTTGCCTTCGAGAAACCGCTATTGCAAACGCGATTCAATTTTTATTTAATCGTTTAGGCTACGCAATCAGCATTATTTGCATCTCTTTTTTAGGGATTGCAACTGCATTATTTGCATCTCTTTTTTAGGGATTGTAACTGCATTCTTTGCATCTCTTCTTAGGGATTGCAACTGAGTTTTTCCATCGATTGATTGCAAATAGACTAACAATCTCAAAGCTATACGATTCGATGGAAAACACTCGTGCTTCGCTTGTCGATACCGGCTTTAACAAGTTGGAGAAATTCGACGGCGAACACTTCCAGATCTGGAAGCGAAAGGTGACTCTGAACCTTCAACTCGTGGATGTTGATCACGTGTTGGATGAGGAAGAACCAATCGTTCCAGCAACAGGATCTGCTGCTGTTCTGGCCGCTGCTACGAGCAAGCAGACGAAGTGGAAAAAGGATAACAGCATATGCAGGCTGCTGATCCTGAATTCCATGGAAGACTCTCTGGCCGAGTCCTACACAAAGAGGACTTCTGCCAAAGAGATCTGGGAGTCCGTGGGGAAGCTGTATGACGACGACGAGGCCCGGTCGAAGATGTTTATGGTTGAAAAATACCACAAATGGGTTTTTGAAGACGAGAAGACCATGCTGCCCCAAGTGAAAGAGTTCCTGAAGCTGCGCCAGAAACTGGAGGACGATAGCATGCCCCTCGTCGACAAGTTCGTCGTTGGAGGGATCGTGGCAAAACTTCCTCCAGGATGGAGCAACATCTATGCAAGGTTGCATAGGAAAAAGATGGAGATTAGCCTGGATAATCTCCTCAGCGAGATTCATGTTGAGGACGAGATGCGCTCTCAACAGAAGTTGGACACCCTGTCCAAGCAACTAGCAACGGCGAATCTGGTTCAAGCCACCAGAGAGAACAAAGGGAAGCAGGCGGCTTCTCACCACAAGAAGAAGGACTTCTCGAATCTGAAAGTGAAGGGTCCAGGATTCAAGCAACAGAAGTCCAAGTCCCATGTGACTTGCTTCAACTGTGGCAAGAAGGGTCACTATAAAAGTGAATGCAAGTCCAGGCCCAAAGAGCAAGGTGAGCCTAACAAGGTTTCTTTGGTTACTAATCAGGTTGCCATGATAGCACAGGTTGCAACTGTGGGGGCAGACTTGGACTGGTGGATAGACACTGGCGCGACATGTCATGTCTGTTCAGACAAGGACTGGTTCGTCTCCTATGAGCCTACTTCCGAGAAAGTCATGATGGCGAACCAGGCACAAGCTGAAGTACTGGGGATCGGGACGGTGGAGCTGAAGCTTACATCGGAGAACATTCTGACGCTTCAAGGTGTGAAGCATGTTCCTGCAATCGCAAAGAACCTGATCTCTGGGAGCCTGCTCTGCAACGCAGGCTTGAGGATGGACATCAATGCTGGCCAAATGGTGATGTCCAAGAAGGGTACTTTCTTCGGGAAAGCTTTTCAGACTGAAGGAATGTACAAAATTCAGCTTGTTGTAACCCAGCATAATAATGTCAATGCTATCACTAGTTTGAATTACTCTCTTGAGTTGTGGCATAATAGACTAGGACATGTTCATTGTAAGCGAATAAACAAAATGTCTAGTCTAGGACTTATCTCCAAGTGTGGGGGTAAGGTAGAGAAATGTGAGATATGTGCTCAGACGAAGATCACTAGGAAACCCTTCCACAGGGTCCATCGAAGCACAGATCTTCTGGAGTTGGTTCACTCAGATATCTGTGACTTCAAACAATTCTCTACAAAGGCCGGGATGAAGTATTTCATTACTTTCATCGATGACTTCTCCAAGTATGCCTTCGTCTATTTACTCAAATCTAAAGACGAAGCATTCGAGAAGTTCAAGGAGTTCAGGGCCGAGGCTGAACGGCAAACTGGACAACAACTCAAGAGGCTGAGGAGTGATCGAGGTGGGGAATATAGGTCTCATGAATTCTCATCATTCTGCAAAGAACATGGAATCATCAACGAGACGACGGCTCCGTATTCTCCACAATCCAACGGAGTAGCAGAAAGGAAGAACAGAACGTTGACAGAGATGATGAACTCTATGCTGTTGACTGCGGGTCTCCCGAAGTGCTATTGGGGAGAAGCTGCATTAACGGCCACTTTCATTCTGAACAGAGTGCCGTATGCAACTTCCGACATAACTCCTCATGAACTCTGGTTCAAAGTCAGACCCAACCTGAATGTCATTCGAGTGTGGGGGTGCCTGGCTTATGTGAAGCTCCCGGATCTAAAGATTCAGAAGCTGGGGACAAGGACTACTAAGGCGATCTTCCTGGGGTATGCCGAGAAGAGTGATGCTCGGAGATTCCTTGATATCGAGTCAAATCATATCATCGAATCTCGCGATGCTGAATATTTGAAGAAAAGTTTGCAAGGCACAAGAACATTGTTCTCGCGGATATTCCGGAGAATAATGAGGGTGCGGAGCAGACAGAGATCTTTATCGAACCAGTAGTCCAAGATGGAGTTGTTGTCGAGGAGACACCAGCTGAACCAGAACTCGCTGAGCCGTCAACTAAGCGAGCGAGGAGGCCGAAAGACTTCGGAGATGACTTCGTCACCTATCATGTGGAAGCAGATCCGCTTACCTATGATGAGGCGATGAAGACCAGAGATGCTATATTCTGGAAGGAGGCGATTGACAACGAGATTGACTCAATCACCTCCAATAACACATGGGTATTGGTCGACCTACCAGAAGGAGCAAGACCCATCGGATGCAAATGGATCTTCAAGAAGAAGATGAAAGCAGATGGAACCATTGACAAGTTCAAGGCCAGGCTAGTGGCCAAGGGGTTTGCTCAGAAGCAGGGGATCGACTACTTTGACACTTATGCTCCAGTAGCTTGGATGACAACTATCAGATTGTTAATTGCTTTAGCAGCAATACACAAGCTGGTGATACATCAGATGGATGTGAAAACGGCATTCCTTAATGGCGAGCTGACCGAAGAGATCTACATGCAACAACCAGAAGGTTTTGTCGTCAGAGGTCAGGAAGACAAAGTCTGCAAGTTGATGAAGTCTCTGTATGGTTTGAAGCAAGCTCCCAAAATGTGGCATGAGAAGTTTGACAAGGTGATAAGGTCAAATGGCTACAGGGTCAGTGAAACAGACAAGTGTGTCTATACGAAGTTTGCTGACGGAAGAGGAGTAATCGTTTGTCTATACGTGGACGACATGCTAATCCTAGGTACGGATTTAAGCTGCGTCACAGAGACAAAGAAATTCCTCTCGACCAAGTTCAGTATGAAGGACTTGGGGGATGCCGACGTAATCTTGGGGCTCAAGATCATCCGGACAGGCACTGGAATAGCGCTGTCACAGTCTCATTACATTGAGAAGATGCTCTCTCGCTACGGGTATCAAGATCTTCCTATTATTGATACACCGTACAGGAGTGATCTGAAACTGGAGCCAAATTCGAAGGAGAGCGTCAGGCAGTTGGAGTACGCTAGCGTCATCGGAAGTTTGATGTACGCTACTACTGCCACAAGGCCTGACATAGCCTTTGCAGTGGGAATGTTGAGTCGATTTACGAGCAATCCAGGCGTAAAGCATTGGAAAGCTGTGAAGCGTGTTATGAGATATCTCAAGAAGACTCAGACATATGCACTATACTACAGCGGAGATCCGTCAGTAGTGGAAGGCTTCAGTGATGCTAGCTGGTGTTCAGAGGTGGAGAGCGAATATTCCACAGGTGGATATGTGTTCGCCATGGGTGGATCTGCTATATCGTGGAAGTCGAAGAAGCAGACTATGTTATCTCGCTCCTCCATGGAATCTGAATTCTTTACATTGGACGCTGCAGCAGATGAAGCAGAGTGGCTTCGGGAGCTCATGTATGACCTTCCAATGGTTGGGGCTCAGATACCGGCGATTCCGATATACTGTGACAACCAGGCGGCAGCAGCAGTGGCATCAAATGAACTCTTCAACGGGAAGAAGAGGACTGTGCGGTTGAAGCACAGAGCAGTGAACGATCTCATAAAAAGGGGCGTCATTGCAGTGATCGATGTTCGGAGTCAGGAAAACCTGGCGGATCCGTTCACGAAGGGTCTCAAGCGTCAGCTGGTCGAGGACACAGCAAGGAAGATGGGCTTGAAGGCATTCTAGTATTGTGTCATTATAATCCTATCAATAAATTTTATGTTATTGGTTCAAAGAGAAATCTACCAGATATCTAATTTTTTGATTCAAGGGAGGACTATTGACTGGAAAAATATTAGTTAACAGTGGGCACTTGTTCTGCGGAACATGTAAGGGTTTCGGACCCAGAACCACTGTTGTCTACTATGAATTTTCTACGGAAAATTGATCCTGTGAGAAGGATGGCATAATGCCTTAATGAGTTCTCAGACTGAGTGAAGGTCTGTTATGCTTTACAGGAAGCATGGTGGCGCAACAACCACAAAGGAGTGTTACAACTCCATGCTACAGTGGGGTGACTCCACCATGAGGTTCCCAGGTAGGGGTAATGCCTCGGCTTTGTTAGCCAAGTTACAGGCGGCGTAGCACCGCATATAGGCAGGTAGCCTAATGTTGCATAATCGTAATAAAGAGATGTAGGCAGCACTACAAAGAGGCCGGTGTCCTCATGTTACAGTGGCATGACACCACGATGAGGTACCCAGGTAGGGGTAAAGCCTCGGCTTTGCAAGCCATGTCATAGTGGCGTAACACCACAAGGGAGCGCAAGGCTTCATGCTAGGTAGTTTGGCACTACAAAGAGGCTTGAGACCTCATGCTACAGTAGTATGACACTACGATGAGGTTCCCAGGTAGGGGTAATGCCTTGGCTTTGTCAGCCATGTCATAGCGGCGTAGCACCGCAAAGAAGCGCAATGCTTCATGCCAATGACTCTTTATATAGAACTCACCTATAGTGTATGGACAGAGATATCAGGCCATCTCTTGAGGGTAAACTTGTAGACACCCAAAAATTATACACTGAAACCAGGCTGGCACAAGGCCTTTAATGTGCAGCCAGAAGCACAGTTGATGTCACTATGTGAGTAGGAAGAATTGCAGTTATGGTGCAGAATTCAAGGCTTAGTCCATTCTTGTATCATGCTGTTATTTAACCTATGTGGGAAGATTCAAGTCGTAGCGACATCTCTCCTAATGCATGATGGACAATCACTGTGGGGAACGCTCAACCCATATATTGAGATATGTGGAGGATTGTTGGTATTTTTGCCTTTGGACTAGAAAAGATAGTCCCACATCGGCTACACCAAATGGTGAGTATCTCAATATAATGCATTGCTTGTGTTGAGGTGTGCACATGAGGTGTAGTGGGGCACAAGTTTGTGCCATGTGGAAGTATTTTCCTAGAAGAAAAAAGGATTAAATCCAACAAGGATGCAAGTTAATTTTTGTTGTGCGGACTCGGACTCGGACGCGGACTCCAAGATGTCTCGTGCATGCACGGGAGGGTTCGGGGGGTAGGCGTGGACTGGCACACTTCTATGCTGATTGTGGGATGATCTAAAATATCAAACTCTATTTTTGAGTATTGGTATTTTAGTCCCACATCGGATAGGAGAAGAGGTGAAGTCTCAACTCCACTCTATAAATGAGCCCTTGGCCTCCTTGAAAGATGCACCAAGAAGAGAGTTGAGGGAGTCTGTTAAGTCCAGGAAGCCCGTTCAAGTCTCAAATATTGACTTACGCGTTCCAGAAGTTCTCCTGAACTTGCTGGTTCCTGGGCTTATCCGTACTGCGGGTATAGCTTTGAGCGCCGGTGTTCAACACCCCAGCGAGATCCGCTCTTCTTCTTCCTTCCTCTTTCTGTTGCCTTCGAGAATCTGAGACTCAACTGTGTTGATCATCTCTTGTTGCCTTCGAGAAACCGCTATTGCAAACGCGATTCGATTTTATTTAATCGTTTAGGCTACGCAATCAGCATTATTTGCATCTCTTTTTTAGGGATTGCAACTGCATTATTTGCATCTCTTTTTTAGGGATTGCAACTGCATTCTTGCATCTCTTCTTAGGGATTGCAACTGAGTTTTTCCATCGATTGATTGCAAATAGACTAACACCCCCTGCTAGCTCCGCCCCCCCCCCCCCCCCCCCACCCCCCCCCCCTGCTACCTTCGGCCCCCCCTGCCCCCCGCCTCCCCCCCGCCCTCCCTCCCCAGCCCCCCTCCTCCCGTGCTGCCGCGGCCTAGGGAGAGCGGGGGCGGGCGGGCGCTGGAGTGAGCAAGGGGGGGGGGGTGGGGGCGGAGGGGGCGAGCTAGCAGGGGGGGGGGGCCGGAGTGAGCAGGGGGGCGGCCGGAGCGTGCAGGGGGGGAGGTTAGGGGTAGGGGTAGGGGCATTTTAGTCCAAAATAACACTGGGTACCAAATTGTTACAAAAATAGTTTAGGGTACAAAGTTGAAAAATGGTAATAGTTGAGGGTAGCAAAGTGCAATTAAGCCTTTTTTTTACTCCAAACTTTGGAGTAACAGCTTGTAGTATCATGTTCTTATATATTGATTGGTGGTAGCCTACTAAGTAGCTGTTCATAATCACTACATAGTAAGATAACAACAGATAATGTTTTAAACAAGGAATTTTTGTACGGCTCTATTTTAACTTTTTGAAATTTTGGGTTTTTTTTATATCTTTTAAAATTTGTTTACAATTTTTAGTATTTCGTCAAAATCCAACTCGCTTATACACTTTTGTATGTATAAAATGGATACGTATGATTTTCACTTTTAGGTCTCGTTTGGCTTGCGTGATCATGAGTTTGGGAAAGAACACCGTTAATTTTCTATGTTGGGTGACAAAAGAATTGCGGAGGAAGAAAATAATTCCTCTCGTTTGGTTCGCATAATGGATGGAAAAAAATAATAATTCCTTGACATTTTTTTTCTTTGAAAAATTATAATTCTCATTATTTTTTTTTCCGATGTTTGAAAATACAAAGCAATTTGGAACTGGGGATGGATTCCACTTTTTTAGGAGTGGGCCAAATAATACAGTCCCGTTGTTTGGTAAAAAAGGAAAGTGAAATGGTTTTTGAAAGATGCAGAGATGTGCAGTCCTTGTCCCCTCTCCCTTTCCTCTCACTTTCTCAAATCCACTTCCTCTTTGGAGAAGAGAGTGGGTGTTTTTAAATTTTTTTTATGATAAGGAAGCCGTCCGACCCGGCGGCCAGAGAGAGCCCCAGTGGAAGGCATCCACCGCGGCAGGCCAGAGCTCCAACGGAAGGCACTCGACTGGCAGCCAACGAGAGCCCAATGGGAGCCACCCGAGTCGCGGCCATCACCACTCGCGGCCAACACCACCGAATGGCAGCAAGGGGAAGAGAGAGAGAGAGAGAGAGAGATGATTAGGGAAAGAGAGAGAGCCACCACCAGACCTGCGTCAAGCATCCGATCTCCATGGCGAGAGAGAGAGAGAGAGAGAGAGAGAGAGAGAGATGATTTGGGGAAGGAGAGGAGAGGCATGAGAATAATAATAGAGAGTTAATTTGGTAGATTAAAAGGAAAACATATTAATAGAGAAAAGTTATTAATAATAACAACAACAACAACAACAACAACAACAACAACAACAATAATAATAATAATAATAATAATAATAATAATAATAATAATAATAATAATAATAATGTCGGTGGGGATGTAGTCCGTTGGGTACATTGAGGGGTCCCGTGGGGATGTACTTGATTCGAATCCCCCTTTGACGTTGCTTGTCTGTCCGGAAAAAAAAAGGACACTTGAAAATAAATAAACAATAATAATAATTTTTTTATTTTTTTATTGTGTAAGTTAAAATTAGTTAAATTTTATTGTTATTAATTACTCTTCCACTTTACATTTTTTCCTTTCCTATTTCAACCAAACATGTTTGTCTAATTTTTCACTTCCCACTTTTCACTTCTTATCTCAACCAAACACATTTGTCTCCTGCTAGGGGGACAAAGAAGTGCATGAATTCCTGTGCTTGGATTCCTATTTTTCTTCAATGAAAGTCCAAATTCAAATCTAAATTCATTTCCTGTTTACCAAACAGCCCTAGGAAGGAGAGAAAAAATTTATGAGTGTCCCTAATTTTTATAAGAAAAGATAATGGGAAAAGACTATGGAAAAGGGAAGAATGGATCATTACTATTAGTTGATTTTCTTATCTATTATATTTTCGAAAATACATCAATATTTTTCAGCAATCATTTCTTAATTAAGTCATTATTCTTTATAGATATCCAATACTTGAAAAACACTTTTTTTTGTAAAACACTTTTTTTCCAATTTATTTTCTTTCTTTTTTCTCGTCTTTTTTCATGTTTTAATTTTTTTTCTTTCAATTTTTCTTATTTTATTTTCATTTTTTAAAAGAATGATTTTTGTTCGTTTGTGTTTTTCCCTATTTTTTAAATTTTTAGATTTTTCCATTTTTTATTTATAATTTATAATTTATATCTTTTTTATTTTTTTCCATTTTTCAAAATTTTTCCAAAAATATTTGTATATTCACTACACATTGTAATACTATTTTTTACAAAATTTTAATAACAAAAAAATTGATTTTCAGGAATATAGAATTTTCGGCTATATATTATTTAGCGTACCAAGCGTTTCCTAAATAATAATAATAATACATCTACACTTGAGAAGGCTACCATGAGACAAAAGATTTTCTTTCTAAAGAAGTTCGATTCGGAACTTATCTGTCCAAGGTCCAATATTAAAATTATTTCAAAGGTTTTATAAAAAAAAAAAATTTAGTTTTAAATATTTAGTACGATTCGTATTTTCGTGGAATAGATCATAAGAAAATTCATGTATCTAAGAAAGATTTATTTTAGAAATGAATATTCTCTAGATATCTACATCATGCGGCATGGAATACATGTGGTGTGAGCTACAACAATGGTTGAAGAACCAAACGAATATTAAAAACAATAATTCTTGGACGGGAAGTGGAATGCATATATGGATTTGAGACCGATAGGCCTTGTAGAGATACCTGCAACCAAAAAAGTCCCCCCAAGCACATTAGTTATGTTTTCTAAACTGGTTATCAAAGAGAGTATGGGAGAAAGTAGTCTGGTGCACACCGTACACAGGGCCGGTACTGAGCTCAAGTGATCCAGGACGAACTTTCAAAATAAGATTTCATACATAATGTAAAAGTTATTAAAAGAAAACTTCAAAAAATAATAGCTACAACCAAGTATTAAACTTAGGACCTTTTGTAACGTGTCTAAAGTACTAACCAGTACATCACAATAATTTTGTGTCTAAAAAGACCCATCATATATACTAGTTCTGTTTGAGATAAAAAATTATTAGCATATTATCTTTAAATTATTTTTTGGGGCCTCTCATGATCCGGGTGTTTTGAACGATCGCCCTGGCTGTCGTGGACCAGGGCTGGTCCTGACCATACACCTGACTAATGAGGTTCATTATATGGGTTTGAGGAATCCCATGTAGCTTCTCTTCTCATAATCTTGCTATATTCCAACAATCTACGAGCAATCCACCGTGATTAAGCTACTCAATTTATAGCTTGCAAGCTTGGATAATATTCGACGTGCATATTATAATTATCCTAATGAAAATATTTAAATCCCCAAAGGATCGACTTAGCAATTATATGAGTAGCGGGTATGAGATATTTTTAGAGTACCGGTTATGAGGGGTCCGAATTTTGATAATTTTTAAGTAACCACTTTTAAACCAGTCAAATACATGCTTGGTATTCACTAATGAACGATTCTGAAAGTTTTATACACAAATAAAATTAAATAGAAAAAGATATTAGTAGTTATAATTAAATATTTTTTTAGAATATCAATAGAAAAAAATAATAATATTTTTCAAGATCTATCGATTTGGGGTGTTAAAGTCCCAAAATTATATTACATTGATTTTGAAGGAATTTTGAGCCAACCCAAATCATTGCCTCAAAAAAATTAACAATATGAAATTTTCATAAACGATCGGTTCAAAAATATCACATAACTAGAAAAATATCACATAACCAGTAAAAACATCGTTTTCAAGCAGACGATTATTTTTCTACTGTGCCATTGTCTTGGTCTCTTGTTAATGTTAATATTTTTTATGAGAATATTTATCATGGTGAGTGACTTTGGATTAATGTTTTAGTACTTACTAAAAAACATGTATAGTGGTTAAGTAGGTAAGAATTGTCGTTGGTGACGACCAAGTACACCATTCGGAACGCATGGATTTGCTAATTCATATGCATTTAAAATTAAATTTTGGGTCACATAAACATTCAAAAATCATTGTATGGGTTATGAGGATGTTCAACTTATGATTCGGGTTCTCATATAACAGATAGTTTGTGCTGATCATCAAAAATATGTTAATAAATATATTGAAGTAGGACTCGAGAATGACAATAGTGTTTATGAAACCTTAAGTCCAATTAGCCTTGAAAATTATGAAAATATTTTAGATGGTCAACAAGGTTTGATCATAGAATCCAAACTATAATATGGACATTCTCGGAACCCAAATGCTAATTTTTGAATATATTTTGTAGTACAATTGACCCTCCTTTTTTCCCTTCTTCTTAATAATTGTCCCCCCTCCTGGACGGATCAAGTAAGAGTCCAAAGTTTTTTATTCCCCTCCTTTTATGTTTTTTTTGTCCAATTTCTCTATAGAAAGGAGCCCCTCCAACTATGGCTCTTTTTCAGTCTTATTATTTAGTTTTTTTTTTTTTTTTTTTTTTTGTGTGTGGATATGTTTATTTGTCTTGGTTATAAAAGCTATCACGAGTGATCTTTGGCACGTCGTTCTATATGCGGGTCCTAGGTCGGGTTCATAACATTTCCATGGGTCTGTCTATACATGTCTCGAATAGTCTGCCGGTTAGTTTGTTACTTCAAGAAATTTCCAAAATCATAATTGGTTACATAAGTCATAATAGCTTCGAAAACTCTGAGTATCTTAAGGCCTCGTTTGGTTCACAGAATCTCCGGATTGAGAAAAAAAAGTGATTATTTTTCTATGCTTGAGTGTCAAAGAAATTGAGGAGGAAAGGAAAGTAATTTCCAATGAAAGGAGAATTATGAAAAAAAAAAAATTACATTCATCCAAACAAGGAATCGCTTTCCTACATTGAAGTAATCACTCTTCTTTCCAAATTCTTTGGCATTTTCAAACATCGGAAAGGAAAAGCAATGGGAAATACAAATTTTCAAAGGAAAGAAAATGACAAGGAATTGATTTTCTTTTCCTTCCATTCCGCGAACCAAACAAGGAATTGTAATATTAGAAAGATGGGCTTAGTGAATATCTTTCGTCCATCTTGAGGGGGAGTGTTGGAATATCCTATTGGTATTTTCGTTATGTTGGAATATGCCATAGGATATTCCTATAGAGAGTTAATGTAATGACGAGGTTGTAAGGATATAAATAGCCAAGAGATTATCAATAAATATAACAACTATTTCAACACTCTCCATCTCTTTCGGTCTCGATGTAGTGCAATCCCTTCTCTCGCTTCGAACACGCCATCAGATTGCAGCAAAGATTCAATCCCTCAAATCAGAAATTGTTGATGTGAGCAATAGAAGGTTGCGCTACGACCTGAAGACTGCCACTCCTGCATCCAGTTCCAGTCTCGGAGCACAACACGATCCTCGGTTGGGCGCTATGTTTATGGAGGATGCACAACTCGTAGGTCTTGATGGGCTGCGGAATAAGATTGTCAAGTGGTTGCTGGAGGAGCATGATCAACTCGACTGATCTCTGTGTTTGGGATGGGCGGTTTAGGTAAGACCACTCTTGTCAGGAAGGTCTATGAGAACCCAAACTTGATCGGTGGGCACTTCCATTGCGGTGCTTGGGTTACCGTGTCACAATCTTTTAACGTCGAGCTGCTCTTGAGAGAGATGATCAAGCAACTCTTCCGAAATGTTCCAGAAAAGATGGACGAAATGAATGAGGGCCGATTGTTGAGATACTGAGAAGCCATCTACAGAAGGAGAGGTACTTAATTGTTTTTGACGATTTATGGAGCATCTCTGCATGGGAAAGCCTAAAACTGGCACTCCCAGAGAATGGGATTGGAAGTTAGCCTAAAACTGACACTCCAAGAGAATGAGATTGGAAGTTGGATCATTGTAACAACACGTAATGAGGCGGTAGCTAACACATGCTGCACAAGTCATCATCATCATCATACCTATAGACTTGGGTTCCAGTCATCTGAGAATTCTTGGGAGTTATTCTGCAAAAGGGTTTTTCGTGGCCCTAACTATTATTGCCCTCCGGAGCTCAAGGGCTTGACTGAAGAAATCTTGAAGAAATGTGACGGCTTGCCACTAGCCATCGTGACAACAACTGGTATTCTCGCCAGCAAGCCAAAGAAGACGGAAGAAGAATGCTGTAACTTGCTGTCACGCCTCAAGCTTAGTTATGAACTTGTGTCACGACCCGTTACCCAAATTATTGGGCCAGGCCGAGTCATGTCCAGCCTGTGCTTGAGATAAAGAACAATAAGCTGTTCTAGAAATAACAAGATAAGACTAAATGTGCTAACAGTTCTATAAGTGAATAAAAGTCATAAATGCTCCAAACACAAAAGTCGTCTCATATAGTAAAATGTCCAAAGTACAAGTCTGAAATGTAAAACTGGATACATGTCCAGTTACAAAACACGTAGTATACATGACTACACTAAGTATCCCAAACAGCTATGCAAACTAGACGAGTCTTCCCGCAGGAACATCCTCGTAAAGCAAAGCCGGGTCCTCGGCAGTATCACCATAATATGAGTCGCAGAGTAACTCTCCTCTCAGTAAGGACACCTACAACGTTATCCTGTCAGGACGGAAGCAAGTACTGATTCTAGCAAACTAGCATATGAAACATGGAAATGAACATAGAGAAATAACTGGAAAATATGGCATCACATAATCTATCATGGCAAGGACACATATGTCATAGAGACAGATGTATATGTAATGTTTAAAACTGTAGCAGATACGTGATCGTCAATAGGTGTACAATGTGCAGGGGCACATGTAAATGAAATGTACATACGTACAAGTGTACAGCATAGGTGTACATCCGTACAGAAATGCGGGATAAAGGCCTACGGCGCAGTAACATATAAAATGTAACTTTGCTCGATACGATAAAGGGGGCATGATCACGTACTCTACTATCAGTTTTCCCATAACCCATATTCTAATCATGTGAGAGATACATAAAGACTGTTCTAAGCATGGTAGTAATGGAAAGTACAACATGTGACATTTTAACTTGCTACCCCAAGGATCAGCATTTAACATGGTTGGATTTGCAGTTCATTTATGTAACAGTATGTAAAGTTTGTAGAGAGTACTTGCCTCTAGCAAAGCAAGCTGCGATAAAAGTGCTATAGATGTCTGGTAACTCGTCACTGTAGAAATAAATACATAGACTTAGTTTTTACACTAAGCTAAAACACTAAGACACTAATTGGTACAATACGACTTTCTGATTGGACACCTAGCCAAATGGAGACTTTAGCATAGGAGACCAATGTGGGGTGACACACTACTATAACTAACCTTCTAGGGTATTTACACTAGTGTTGGGTGAGGTTCAATATGGCTATAACTCAAAATAACACAAAAAGTTGCAAGTCGTAATTATTCAATAAATAAATCAAACTGTACATTGTGTTCCAACAATTTTTGAGATAGACAAAAGCTCAAGTTTTCATGAAATAAAGTACCAAAATGATCCTTGTTAATTATAGAAATTTATACTAATTTTTCTGGAATTTATAAACCCTCATAGATATTTATTAAAAATCAACAAACATATGTATCCTGAAAATGGGTTCTGTTTTTCTATTTTTATAAAATACCAAAAGTACTTATTAAATGCTGAAAAATTATAATAAATTAGCTAAATTAACATAGTATTTAAATACAATTTTTCTAGAATTTTTACAGCACTTAAAATATATAAAAAAAAATTCAAAACAGCCTAACCGGATTATCCGGCGGATTACCGCGGATTACCGGCGGATTTTCCATTCCGTCACAGCAAGTTTTGTGGTGAAAGTTCGATTTTTCCGACGGATTTCCGACGGATTTTCCGAACCGTCGCAGAAAGTTGATTTTTGAACTCAAAACTTGTTTCGGCCATAAAAACTTTGTTTTAAATCGAAATTCAGACTTTTAAAAGTCAAAATTGAATAGAATTGAATTTCCTACAACATGGAAGTATTAGTTTTCACAAATCAAAATATTTGATAGATCAAAACCTCAAAATACTCGAAAATCATATCTAGAAACTCAGATCTACGCAATACTGTCGATCAAAACCAAAAGTGCTATATACTAAACATGTTAACAATTTAAAGAAGCAAATTATAGGCCAATAAACTTTAGTTTCTATGGAAAACAAAATAAAGTATGGTCATGTCACTTTTGAGCAAGATGTACTTGCCTAGGTTAAGCTCCAAGCCTAATCTTCTACTCCACCACCAAGAGGGGTACGAAACCACACTCTAGACCTCAAGGCCAAGCTCCTAACAAGCTCCAAGGGAAGAGAAAGGAAGAAGAAATGAAAAGAGAGTGAAGAGAATGAAAAGAGAGAGGAGAGAGAAAGTGAAAGGGTATAAATAGAAGAGGGATTTAATCTTAGCCGTCGGATCGTGATCCATGTCAAAATCTAAGTCAATCATGGCCATTCAAACAAAACCAATTATCCATTGGGTAATAGGGTGCATCTACACTATTCACGAAAATATCTAAATACTATTCATCAAAATATCCAAAATAATATTCATCAAAATATCTGAATCGAAAATATCTAAAATGTAAAAAATCTGTCTGGACGGTATGCCGTCGGTATACTCCGGTATACTGGCGGTATGCCGCCCAAGAAAAAAATCTTAAGTTAGGAAAAATTTCAAAGCATTACGAAAACCAAGAAAATACGAAATATGCTACAAAATACGTATTTAAATTAAATGCTATTAAAAATTATAAAAACTATTTTTTTGAAATCTAGGGGCTTACAAATCTTCCCTCCTTGAAAAATTTTGTCCTCGAAATTTATAAGGATAGAAGACTCTACAAACATTCTAACATAGCAAGCAATGCAAACAAATGACTATGGCTACTATTAAGGCTAACCTCTAGGGTATCAAGTGGGAACGGGTGGTTCCCTCGCAGCGGTTGGATCGAACAAGTAAGGGTATCTCTCTTTCATGTCCGACTCCCTCTTCCAAGTAGATTCACCTGGGGAGTGACGGCTCCAAGCTACTCGTACTAAGGGTATAACCTTGTTCCTCGGCCTCTTCTCCCTCCTGTCTAATATCTCCACTGGCTGCTCATAAACTGTAAGGCTCGGCCCGATCTCCAACTCTGAATGATCTAGCTGTCACGCCCCGCTCCCGTAGGAGCGATCGTCCTCGCTAAGGCGTGATGCCGCACGAGCCTAGATTGCGCTCGTGCAAGGCAGTTCCATAACGGTCGATTACATCGGCGGCGACGGGGTCGTCGCACAGAAGTCCCAAGCAGAAATATTGAAACATGCAGCGGAATTTAAGAACAAGTAACACATTCACACAAGTCATTCAAAAGAAGCTCCTTTATTGATATTGAATACAAGATTACATCTGTGGGCGCAAGGCCAAATTACATGTCTCTCGTGCTCACTTTTCTCTCGTTTACAAGTCACTCTGCTCTCTCTCATCTCTCGATACAATACTTGAATCCAGTGGAAGCTTCGGAAGGCGATGTCCATACATTATGTCCTGTATAAGTCTTCAGATCACGCGGCCGCACGCTTTGACTCGCCAAGGAACTCCATGCCTCGACGCATCCAAGCGAGATCCGCGCCACGAGCTTCTACCTGTGCCTGCACATAAAACACTGTGTGGGTGTCAGTACCACTGTACTGGTGGAGTGAGCTCCTCGCCCACCCATACAAAACCTACACGTTTCATTTACTTTGTGCAACATAAACCCTTTTATGATTGTCTTTCTATTCTTGCCTTAGGATCAGTTTTAGGACCGGCGCCTTAGCGCAACTTGTGTATCGGAACCAACTCGTGCTTGCAATGTCAACGTTAACTCGTACTTTGTCTCTAGATTACTCTTCGTGCCAACAACGTTAACCTATCAAGTCGTGTTCGCCTTACGGCCATAATTAGAGACGCAACTACACGAAGGACTCCATTTCCTTGCCTCTAGACCTTTCTCGTGCTTGCATTGTCGACGCACCGACTTATACTTGTCTTTTGTGCCAAACTCTGGGACTTAACGACTCGGTCGTGCCATGAACTCGATTCGTGCCTCAATATCTCCGAGGCAGTGCCTCCTTGTTTAGTCTTGCCTATACTTGTGTTGTGATAACGCGACCGTGCATCATATTTCGAGGCCGTACCCAATAACTCAACGTAACTTCACACAACTTTTCCTACGGCCCTTCTCGACTTAACTCGCAACAACTCGAGCCTATCTCATGCAACTCTAAGCCAACAACTTAACACTCGATGCCGCCTCTCGTGCCGAAGCACGCCGCCTTCGTTATAGCCAAATCTTAGGCCCAAACATTGTGTCTTCTAACTGCATACACATT
Source organism: Iris pallida (assembly GCA_029216955.1). Taxonomy (NCBI): domain Eukaryota; kingdom Viridiplantae; phylum Streptophyta; class Magnoliopsida; order Asparagales; family Iridaceae; genus Iris; species Iris pallida. The sequence goes on along the minus strand of JANAVB010029816.1, from coordinate 8,633,305 downwards.
CAACCCAATCCAAAGGCACACACGCGGATTGCCGCCCGTGCCGACACATCTATATGAAAGGTCACTGGCATTAACTAGCCATCGTGGACATAGCCTGGCATTCGGGACCCTTGCACCGCCGGTTGCGATCCTCGATGCAAGTTCCCGACCTACCGGTTGCTTCATATCCAGCTCGGCTATACTTTGTTCTTCCTAGGCCGAGTCGGTGCCCATGGCCCAGGGCTGCCGCTCGAAGAACCATCGCCCTTGTCGACAAGTTGTCCATGACCACGTGCCTACGCTAACTTCTAGACTTAACGTAATGCATGGTCTCATCATCATCATTTAGCTACTTTGCTTTACTCTTTTCATACTTCCTTTCCAGAGCCCAAACCAGGGTTGCCTCGGCGACTGAACCACAGTCCCGACATATTTTTTCTCGGCGACTAACCATCGCTTAGACTTAACATTCTTTGAACTCAGGGAACGGCTACTGCATAGCCTTCCAACTTGACTTGAACATATCGTGTTTCCTTAAGTATTGACCGACCGTGGCTAACTTTCCATTGAACCAACCGTGGCTCGTGTCTCTAAACCGACTCGTGTTCTACGCAACGCTGTCGCCCAAGTCATACTTCATATGACGGGCCTTGGGGTCGTAGGACTATTTATCTTGACAACCGCAGAATGAGCGGGACAGTACGTAGAATAACTTAGGTCGACCGGCATAACTTTGCCTAACTCACTCAAGCCTACAACATAACCCAAGGGACGAGCAAAGGCTATGCCAAGCCTTGCAGGACAGGACCGAGCATGCTTCAGCAAGCATTTTGTGCGGGCGACGCCTATGACTTAGGCTAACTCTCAGCTTTTGCACCGAAGACCAACTTTCCTTCTCCCAAGCCACGAGACGAAGGACCGAGTGTCATTTTCAAAGCACGCCGTGCACCAACTCTAAGCCGACCGTGGAACGTTTTCCATGTTCTAACTCGATTCAAACCGTCGGGATTATTCCCTGAGCTATGTGGATGCGTAGCTTTTATTATCAAGCCTAACTTGTGCAAGTTGAAAACACGATTTATTATGTGAAGGCAAAGATGAGGAGAGTTCACCGAAACTACCCCACCTGAGCGATGTCTCCGAGCAAGCCGTTGCAAGGCTAAGGCCGAACGCCGTCGGCGTTTCGATTCCTCCGATTGACTTTGCGGGACGGGGCACTACATCATACACCACTCAGAACAAGTCTCGTCCTCGAGACTTTCCTGAAGGCAAGCTATCCTACCATTTCTATGGCCAAGACTTAGTCGTACCTAGACATGGGACTATCGCAGTCGAGCGAGATACGCCTACGCGCTTCCTTGAGTCTGAGCCACGCTCGCACTATTATCAATCTTTCCTTTAACACGATTTCAAGATCTCGACACACTCCCATCTTTCAAGCCTTGTTTGAACTCATCGTATCACTTGGCTGGATCGTGCACGCATTCCAAGCGTCCCCAAATACATGCATTCAGCCAAGCCGCATGATAGAGAATTGTCATTCTCACTCGAGTCGCATCGTGCACATACCCAGGCGTCCCTGAAATATATGCATGTCAGCCGAGTCTCGTGAGCAGGGTTTCCTATATTCGTGATTTTCATGCATTCCAATCCTCAAGATCAATCTCTTCGATTAGCTAACACTTGCAACAGGGCGTCTCGCCTAACCGCTAGACTATTTCTTTTCGAGGCTAAGTCAATGTCAGGATTGGAATCATAGTTCCCCAACAATAATGCCAACACTGACCCCAATCCTAGGGTCAAACCAAAGTCGGTAGTACGGGATTTTTTTTTTACCCAAGCTCGCGTCACTCAGATTTCTAAACATCAAGCACGATCACCTATTCGCCTCAGCACATTCGTTGCGCGTATTCGAATCCATTCAAATCACCAATTCTAACCAATTCATGTATTCGATCACGAGGTCATCTAGCTCGACAATACGTTGCGCCCCAATCTCACGCAAGTCTGATAATACACGGTGGTTCATGAATCACCATGCAACGCTCCCGCGGAATAATCATTCTCATCGGGGCGTAACTCTTGTTTGAGTTTAGACTCATTCATTCTCGATACGCGGATTGGACCTACTCAATCCTCAAGTTCAATCGACAAGCACACCAATTCAATCTCGAGTCTATCTTCGCGTCAAACCACAAGTCGAAGCACAAATTGTCGTACCGTGCAAGTTCGACCACTCCCGCTGTATGAATCACCATACAAGCGCTCACGCAGAGTGATTGCCCTAATCGGCGTGATGCATGTGCGAGGCTGGAGTAGCACTCGCATAAGACAAGAACGTCAATGTTGTGGTTATCGACAAAGCAAATCCAAACATTCCAGTTTCCATCCAAGCCAAGTTCGATCGTCATTCGTTCAACTTAGAAAATCCTCGAGCCAAGTCTATCTTTTCCTCGACACATTTTAACATCCCGATTATAGCATCCATCGGAATAATGACATTTGCACGATCATCATTTGCCGAGTCAGAGTACCCCCAAGTTATCGCATATCGATCTTTGATACGCCTCAATACCATCGACGATCTGCGTAACCTGACGATCTTCCTTTGCAACCAATTTCGAGTCGTGCGACTGATGTTATTGTCCGAGTTAGATATTCCACAATTTCTTCGATATTCAAGATCAAGTTCGATTGCTATTCCTCAAGCTCGTTTCAAGATCGTTGTTCAAAACTCAAGTCACATTTTATTTGCATCAATCCGATATCGCACGCGCGATCCTCTAAGTTTCCTCGATCAAGACCATTCATTTTTATTCATCGTTCCGAATCATTTTCTAACTCGCGTTGCTCATTCACAAGTTGTCCGAACGAGATGCTCGTTCGGGATATTCGAAGTCACGACCAACTAAGCGTGACGCATTCTAAGGCTTTGCGCGATCGCATCTCCTTGCCGACGTACTCGTTATAATTTCTAATCCTCAATCTTCGCTCGAATCATTTCCAAGAAAATCCATACACCACTCGGATTCGAGCCATACGATCTAGTCCTCAATCACATTCGCGTCATTCGCTAAGACATCCTTCAGATTCGTTCGACGAATCGCTAGCGTAGTCGCTCGCGTCGTATCGACGCACTAAGTCGTTCGGACTATTTCCTCGAAATCCAAATCAATCTTCCGTGTACGCATATGTGTTAGTCCGATAGCGTTTCTATCGATAGACACTCTAAGTATATCTCCGTTCCCGACCGAGCAATACTTGTTATCGCTCGCGATTCGTTTGCACCAAAAGGTCGAGGTGCGCGACGCGGAACACAACTTAGCCAAAAGGCCGTGTGCATAGCCATCATGTGCGGACTATATTCTGAGTTTGCATGCTCAATTGCTAGGGTCGATATTGGACTAATTAGGCATGCACGCGACTTGCTAACATTAGCACCTGTTTTCTATCGAGTCAAGTTTGCAACGTTCGGCACAAAGGCCCTATCGACGCACTTGGCAACGGCCTACCGATGCGTTAGATTGAACGCTTGTACGAGCTTTCGAAAATATTTAGACTTATTGTATGGACATCCCGTAGGATATTTGAGAGAGAGCACACCAACCATATCAATATGCGGAAGCAACAGAGTTTACGGAAACAATGAGTTTAAGAATTCAATCGGTAGTCCAAGGACGTAAAGCCGTGCTCTGATACCACTATGTCACGCCCCGCTCCCGTAGGAGCGATCGTCCTCGCTAAGGCGTGATGCCGTACGAGCCTAGATTGCGCTCGTGCAAGGCAGTTCCATAACGGCCGATTACATCGGCGGCGACGGGGTCGTCGCACAGAAGTCCCAAGCAGAAATATTGAAACATGCAGCGGAATTTAAGAACAAGTAACACATTCACACAAGTCATTCAAACTCCTTTATTGATATTGAATACAAGATTACATCTGTGGGCGCAAGGCCAAATTACAAGTCTCTCGTGCTAACTTTTCTCTCGTTTACAAGTCACTCTGCTCTCTCTCATCTCTCGATACAATACTTGAATCCAGTGGAAGCTTCGGAAGGCGATGTACATACATTATGTCCTGTATAAGTCTTCAGATCACGCGGCCGCATGCTTCGACTCGCCAAGGAACTCCGTGCCTCGACGCATCCAAGCGAGATCCGCGCCACGAGCTTCTACCTGTGCCTGCACATGAAACACTGTGTGGGTGTCAGTACCACTGTACTGGTGGAGTGAGCTCCTCGTCCACCCATACAAAACCTACACGTTTTATTTACTTTGTGCAACATAAACCCTTTATGATTGTCTTTCTATTCTTACCTTAGGATCAGTTTTAGGACCGACGCCTTAGCGCAACTTGTGTATCGGAACCAACTCGTGCTTGCAATGTCAACGTTAACTCGTACTTTATCTCTAGATTACTCTTCGTGCCAACAACGTTAACCTATCAAGTCGTGTTCGCCTTACGGCCATAATCAGAGACGCAACTACACGAAGGACTCCATTTTCTTGCCTCTAGACCTTTCTCGTGCTTGTATTGTCGATGCACCGACTTATACTTGTCTTTTGTACCAAACTCTGGGACTTAACGACTCGGTCGTGCCATGAACTCGATTCGTGCCTCAATATCTCCGAGGCAGTGCCTCCTTGTTTAGTCTTGCCTATACTTGTGTTGTGATAACGCGACCGTGCATCATATTTCGAGGCCGTACCCAATAACTCAACGTAACTTCACACAACTTGCCCTACGGCCCTTCTCGACTTAACTCGCAACAACTCGAGCCTATCTCATGCAACTCTAAGCCAACAACTTAACACTCGATGCCGCCTCTCGTGCCGAAGCACGCCGCCTTCGTTATAGCCAAATCTTAGGCCCAAACATTGTGTTTTCTAACTGCATACACATTCAACCCAATCCAAAGGTACACACGCGGATTGTCGCCCGTGCCGACACATCTACATGAAAGGTCACTGGCATTAACTAGCCATCGTGGACATAGCCTGGCATTCGGGACCCTTGTACCGCCGGTTGCGATCCTCGATGCAAGTCCCCGACCTATCGGTTGCTTCATACCCAGCTCGGCTATACTTTGTTCTTCCTAGGCCGAGTCGGTGCCCATGGCCCAGGGCTGCCGCTCGAAGAACCATCGCCCTTGTCGACAAGTTGTCCATGACCACGCGCCTACGCTAACTTCTAGACTTAACGTAATGCATGGTCTCATCATCATCATTTAGCTACTTTGCTTTACTCTTTTCATACTTCCTTTGCAGAGCCCAAACCAGGGTTGCCTCGGCGACTGAACCACAGTCCCGACATATTTCTTCTCGGCGACTAACCATCGCTTAGACTTAACATTCTTTGAACTCAGGGAACGGCTACTGCATAGCCTTCCAACTTGACTTGAACATATCGTGTTTCCTTAAGTATTGACCGACCGTGGCTAACTTTCTATTGAACCAACCGTGGCTCGTGCCTCTAAACCGACTCGTGTTCTACGCAACGCTGTCGCCCAAGTCATACTTCATATGACGGGCCTTGGGGTCGTAGGACTATTTATCTTGACAACCGCAGAATGAGCGGGACAGTACGTAGAATAACTTAGGTCGACCGGCATAACTTTGCCTAACTCACTCAAGCCTACAACATAACCCAAGGGACGAGCAAAGGCTATGCCAAGCCTTACGGGACAGGACCGAGCATGCTTCAGCAAGCATTTTGTGCGGGCGACGCCTATGACTTAGGCTAACTCTCAGCTTTTGCACCGAAGACCAACTTTCCTTCTCCCAAGCCATGAGACGAAGGATCGAGTGTCATTTTCAAAGCACGTCGTGCACCAACTCTAAGCCGACCGTGGGACGTTTTCCATGTTCTAACTCGATTCAAACCGTCGGGATTATTCCCTTAGCTATGTGGATGCGTAGCTTTTATTATCAAGCCTAACTTGTGCAAGTTGAAAACACGATTTATTATGTGAAGGCAAAGATGAGGAGAGTTCACCGAAACTACCCCACCTGAGCGATGTCTCCGAGCAAGCCGTTACAAGGCTAAGGTCGAACGCCGTCGGTGTTTCGATTCCTCCGATTGACTTTGCGGGACGGGGCACTACACTAGCACATGACTGGGGTCTGGAACATATCTCCTCAGCTGAGATACGTGAAAGACATCGTGAACTCCTGCTAGGTTGGGTGGAAGTGCAACCCTGTAAGCTACTTCTATGATCCTGCCAAGTATCTCGAACGGTCCGATGTATCTGGGGCTCAACTTCCCTCCTCGTCCGAACCGGATCGTCCCTCTAGTAGGTGATATCTTCACTAGCACTATATCACCGTCTGCGAACTCCATCGGTCTGCGACTAGCATCGGCCCAGTGTTTCTGCCTGTCTTGAGCTACTCTGAGCCTGTCTCTGATCATCCCGACTTTCTCTGCTGTATCCGTGATCATCTCTGGCCCAAGCATTACTCTGTCTCCAACATCATCCCAAAAGAGCGGTGTGCGGCATCGTCGTCCATATAGCGCCTCGAAAGGAGACATACCGATACTGGCTTGGTAGCTGTTGTTGTATGAAAACTCTACCAAGTGCAGATGGCTCTCCCATGATCCTCCGAAGTCCAGCACGCAGGTCCTCAGCATATCCTCCAGTGTCTGTATTGTCCTCTCGGACTGCCCATCTGTCTGCGGGTGGTACGCCGTACTGAACTTGAGCCTACTGCCCAACTCCTCCTGCAAGCTCCTCCAGTAGTGGGACGTGAATCTGCTGTCTCTGTCCGACACGATGCTCACTGGCACTCCGTGTAGGCGAACTATCTGCTGCATGTATAGCTCCGCCAACTTCTCGGTGGAAAGCCCCACCTTGAAGGGTAGGAAGTGCGCACACTTCGTCAGCCTGTCCACGATGACCCAAATGGCATCCTTCCCCCCTTGGGAACGAGGAAGCCCTGAGATGAAGTCCATCGTAATATGTTCCCACTTCCACTCGGAAATGGGTAACGGCTGCAACAAACCAGCTGGCCTCTGGCGCTCCGTCTTGACCTGCTGGCAAACTAGACATCTCGAAATAAAACGTGATACATCCCTCTTCATCCCGTGCCACCAAAGATGTTCCCGCAAGTCACGGTACATCTTGTTAGCACAGGGTGAATAGAATATCTCGATCGGTGTGCCTCCTGCAAGACTGCCTCTACTAGATCTCCCTTCGGCATGCACAGTCGACTGCCATGCCTCAAGGATCCATCCTCTGCTACGGTGAAGTCATCCAGCAATCCAGCTAAAGCCTGGGCTCGAAGTCTGCGAAGGCTCTCATCTATAGACTGTGCCTCCCGGATCTGCACCATAAAATCTGACTGAATGTCAAGCGCCATCATCTGTATCACCGATCCTAGCCGAACTAGCTCGATATCGAGCTTCTCCAGATCCTCCCGCAAATGCCGATCTATCATCAGATACCATGCCATCGGATGCCTGCTCAGCGTATCCGCCACCACATTTGTCTTTCCGGGGTGATACTGTAAATCGATGTCGAAGTCCTTCATCAACTCCAACCATCGTCTTTGCCTCATGTTCAACTCTTTCTGCATGAACACATACTTCAAGCTCTTGTGGTCAGTAAAGATTTCTACACGCTCTCCGTATAAGTAATGTTTCCATAACTTGAGTGCAAAGATTACCGCAGCTAACTCTAGGTCGTAGGTAGGATAATTCCGCTCATGAGTCCGCAATTGCCTAGATGCATAAGCAATCACTTTCCCATGCTGCTGTAGGACACATCCTAGCCCCTTCCCAGAAGCATCGCTGTATATGGTGAAACCTCCAGAACCTGAAGGTAATGTCAGAACTGGAGCGGTCGTCAGCCTCCTCTTCAGCTCCTCAAACGCTGCCCTGGCAGTTCTCTGACCAAATGTACTCCGCGTCCTTCCGCGTCAGCTTCGTCATGGGTTCAGCTATCCTAGCAAAGTCCTGGACGAACTTTCTATAATAGCCTGCTAAACCCAGAAAGCTTCTGATCTCTGAAACTGACGTCGGAGCCTTCTATGTCTCAACTGCAGCAATCTTCCTGGGATCCACCGAGATTCCATCTCCAGTAACTACATGGCCGAGAAACTCCACTCGGTCTAAAAAGAACTCACACTTCGGCAATTTGGCAAACAATCTCTCCTGCCTCAGAATTCCCAAAACTATTCGTAAGTGCTCTACATGCTCCTCCGGCGTCTTCAAGTATATCAGGATGTCGTCGATAAACACTACGATAAATTTATCCAGATACTGGTAAAATGTCTTATTCATCAAATTCATAAAGACAGCTGGCGTATTTGTGAGACCAAATGACATCACCAAAAACTCGTACCGCCCGTACTTCGTATTGAACGCTGTCTTCTGGATGTCTGCTACCCTAACCTTTACCTGGTGGTACCCGGATCTCAAGTCTATCATGGAAAACACCTTCGCCCCGCTCAACTGGTCGAACAAATCATATATTCTGGGCAGAGGATATTTGTTCTTGATGGTGATGGCATTCAAAGCCCGGTAGTCAATACACAACCGGACTGTACCATCCTTCTTAGGCACAAAGAGCACTGGTGCTCCCCATGGAGAAGCACTGGATCGAATGAAACCCTTTTTCAATAGGTCATCAATCTGCTCTTTCATCTCTACGGCCTCCTTGGGATTCACTCTATAGCAAGCCCGGGATACTGGTGATGAACCCGGTACTAAATCTATAGTAAACTCTACATCTCTGTCAGGCGGAAGTCCTGGAAGATCCTCTGGGAATACATCCATAAACTCCCTAATGATAGGGTGTGGTGGTGCTATGTCCCCAACTGTCGCACAACAGTTCGGCTCTAGGCTGATCTCCGGCCCTGTCCTCCTGACACTGAATGGTGCTGTGCCTGGGGGACTGAACAAAATACTACCCTCATGACAGTCTATAGATGCATGGACATAGCTAAGCCAGTCCATCCCCAATATGATATCATAACCGGGGAGTGGCATCACAAAGAATCGTCCCCTAAACTCTCTCCCGGCTATAAAATAGAACATCTATAGATAGCTCTAATAGGCACTGGTCCTCCTCCTGTCATCACTCTGCTAATCTCCGCAGTAGGTGTAGCTACTAGATGGTGTTTATGCATAAACTCTAATGATAGGAAGCTATGAGATGCACCAGAATCAAACAAATATAGAGCTAGAAAAGAATACAAATAAACGTGACCTGTGATGACGTCAGCTAAGTAATCTGGCTCTGAAACCTGCTCTGGCTCCGGCTCACGTGCTAGGCTATAAACCTTCCCCTGAGGTCCCTTTTGCTGCTGCAGATTGTCACGACCCGCACCCTGTATAGGGGCACGAGAAGTGGTTACGTCCAGCCTACGCCGCAGTGTCGGCGGTAGTAAGCTGTTCTAGGTTGCTAACTAATCTCATGCAGTGAATATAAAAAGTACTTGTCCAGATATCAGCTCCGAATGGAGGGCAAGTAAAGGGTATGATCTACTCAAACACAGTCTAAGCACGAAAAGATAACACAGAAGTTATACCTAAGGAATTAAAGACAACAACAACTAACTGCTAAATAATACACCAATATCTCAAACCAACTTAATACAGACTCAATATCTTAACTTTAATACAACAAGCCAAAACATGAAAGCTAAAGTAGTCTACTAGCTAATCTCCTGAATCACTCCTG
>JANAVB010029816.1:8471147-8621147 GCA_029216955.1 Iris pallida | reverse complement strand
TATACATAACTCCACCTATACTCTACCAAATACCCCCAAAATTCACCCACACTCACACATACATATATACTACATATTTAAATACTAAAAACACCCTAATACATGGATAAAACATAACAAAATTGGGTTTGAAATTCGAAATACAAAAACTGGAAATATTCCAAAAATAGGAAACTGACACTGTGCACTCGAAAACTAGGTAATTCGAGTTACACGCCCTAAACCGAGCTAAGGCTCGATCCTATTGGTTGGTAACTGAGCCCCTAGGTGTACACGTGTCGTGTGTGTCCCTAGGTGTCCACCACGACACGACACAACGTGTCCAGGAGTCAAAATACCCAATCGGGTAAATTCAGACACCACAGTGTCACAGCGTCGTGCACGAGTTCATGTGTCTCGTGGACACGACACAAGGGTCTAGAAGTCTCGTGATCACGTGGGTAGATTCGCCTAGGGTCAGGCTACACACCTAGGACCCTGACACGATCCCACGTGTCGCCGTGTCCGCGTGCGAAGCGCGTATCAGTGCGCGTTTTCACACGCGCACAGCACAGGCACGGGTCGGTGCGATCGAGTTTTCTCTCGATCCACTAGACTAATTCGCCTAAAATTTTGTGTACAGTGTGTCAGACACTAGGTGCACGTGTTCACAAAAAATCAGGCCATGAGAGGCCGTGTCGTGTCCTGTGTCGCCCCCGAGTAGCAGGGGAGAACACAGGCACAGTGCACTGCCTCGTGCAGCGAGGACAAAGCCTCGTGGACACGACACACGCATCAATACGTGTCGTGCTCATGTCAGGGGGTAGCCTAGGTCTAGGGCTAGGGATTAGGCATGACACTTTGTGTCCAAGTCGTGTCTAGACACGACACGAAGCCCGTGTCAGTGCGTGTTTTACACAGTGTGCAGTGTGTTTAACAGTGTGTTCGTGTCCAATTTGGACACGGACACGACACGATTTCGTGCTCAGTCAACTAGGGTTGTGTCCTACATGTCTAGGGCTACCCAAAAATGTAATTTGTTTTGGAAAACAACAACTTTCAAACCATAGTGACATTTCACCAAACACTTAATTAAACACACAGATACGTGTCCGATACGGACACCAAACCAAGCCTATTTCCTACCAAACTTGACCTACAGTTAGGGTATACCTATATGCATGCAATTATGAAGAGAAATTACAATAATAACTAGGTTTGGGGATGTTACCTATGAATGCAAAAATCCAATGAAACCAAGGTAGGGGAGGTATCTTCTTCACTTGAGATGGCCAAATTGATCTTCAACCTTGCTAGCTAGCCTCCCTTAGTATCCTCAATGGTAGGGGGTTCCAATGCAAGAAGTTTGGCTCAATTTGGAGTCAAATTGGTTAAATGGTGAAGGGTTGAAGTAGAGGGAAAAAAACTAGGTTTTAAGTGTAATGAAAAGAGGCTTGAATGAAAGGGGGGTGGTGTTCATATAGGATGGGGGCATGGGTTGGGCTGCCATGGGGGGGGGGGGGGGGGGGGGTAGGGTAGATATTTAGGGTTCCTTTCCACCTAGCAAGCTTAGTCTCTAAGTCTTTGACCCTTAGATATTTCTAGGTTTCTAAAGGAAATATCTTAGATAGGTAATATCTAGATATTTGTCTAACCTTAGATATTTCTAACATAAAACTAACATCTAACATTAGCCTCCTAGGTTAGTGACTAATCTCTAGGTTAGGGTAAACTAGGTTAGGAGCTAACATGACACTAATCAACTAATTAAATAATAATAAACTACATAAATCCAAATAATTCCAAATAAATCCTAGAAAATTACCAAAATACCCTTTAGGCTAAAAAGCCCTAATTTGATGTTCTAAACCTATGGCTAGGCTCACATGATCATGGTTAGTTTCTAGGTTATGAAATCTCTAGGGTTTACACTAGGGTTACACTAGTAAAATCACAAAGTCATAAGCCATGACTTAGAAAATAATTTTAAATTAACTAAAATCATCAAAAATCATATCATGACTAAAACACTATTAATAAGTAATAAAAATAATAATTTTTCAAAAATATCCCAATTTCAGAAAACTGGGTCTTACAAGTCTACCATCCTTAGAGAAATTTCGTCCTCGAAATTAAGATAGTCGTACTCCTTCTAGGTCAAACCCCTAGTCAATAAAAGTCAAAAGATAACATGCAATCATAGTCCTACTGGTCGTGATTCCACAGTCTCGAACATGGTAACTACACTATCTAGCATATCACAAGCATATCCTGACAGGTACTAATGGAATCATACAACAAGATGGGAAAGGAAGGACAGAAAAGACAAACCTGCTAACCCGTCACCTGCAGCGTTGGTCTCCTCGACCGTCATCGCAAAAGCTCCACCCCTCTGGTGCTGAGCTATAGGTGGCCTAGCCCCCATATAAGGAGGTGCAATAGGACAATCCATCTTCTGGTGAGTATCAGACCCACAGGTATAGCAAACCTTCAGCCTCTTCCTACACTGCTCCCTGATGTGTCCCTACTTCCTGCAGTATGAACAACTGATCGTCTTCGGGTCCTGACCCCGATACTGATGCTGTCGGGGTCCCGGGGCTCTAACTGGCGGGGTCGAATGATGTGGTGTGGGAGGATGATATGTCTGCTGGTGTAGCGTCGGCACTTTCTGTTGGAAAGCCTGACGCTTGGAGGGTCCCTCAATGTGTACAGAAGCCGGCCTCTTACAAGACAAAAGACGGTCCTCGATACTCCGGGCTAACTCTAAGCTCTGGTAGTAGTCAGTCATACCGTTTGCCACTATAAGAATGCCAATGTCTGGAACTAGACCACGGCAAAACCTACGCGTCATCTCCTCAGGGTCAGCAACTAGGCTAGGAGCGAAACGGCTCAGGCGACTAAACTCTGCCGCATACTCGTCAACAGAACGGTTCCCCTGCTGGATGTTCTGGAATCGTAGCCCCATGGCTACTCTAGCAGTGGTTGAGAAGAATTTTTTCTTGAACTGGGTCTTGAACTGATCCCAGGTGGCTCTACCTCTCGCGAACAACGGCTCATTCCGGAACCAAACTCCTGCCAAGTCTATCAGCAAAAATCCCGCTGCCTCGACCTAGAGGTCATCCGGCATCCTAACTCCAATGAGCTTCCTTTCTACCGAGTCTAACCAGTCATCTGCTACTACTATGCCCTCAGTCCCTAAGAACTCCTTGGGATTCAGACCCATGAAGTCCTTGATCGTCCCTGCTTTCTGTCGCGGCTCTACAGGTGGTGGGACCACGGTACGTCCCTCAGAATGCTCCATGCTCAGGCGGAGTAGGGTGGTCTGCTCCTGATGGGTTGCTAGGAACCCCTGGATCAGAATGAGCAGTTAGTTCCCGTCGAGTGTGACGGAAGCCTGGGTAGGTATAGTGATAGGGGGTGGTGGAAGTATTGGGTCCTGCTGGGACTGTGATATGGAAGGTGGTTGTGGTATCTGGGTTTGTGGATCTGTGGAGTGGGGGAAAGTGGTAGGTGGAGGTGTATCAGTCAACTGATCAGCTGACTGGATGGGGAGTATGTCATTCTCAGGTGAGACATACCGAGATGAACGAGTAAGCACCATCTAATTACAATAAAAAGACTTATAAGGACTCTTTAAAGCAAAACAATCATAGACAAGAAAATCAAATTATAATAGCAAGCATGGGATGTACTTCCTATGTTGCAATCCTAGTATTCCTCTAGGTGTTCTAAGCGTCATTCCTAATGTTGTCTAATTACCTTAAGTTCCTAATTGCAGGCATGCTTGGTACAATAACGTAACCAAACAATTTAGTCGACAGACCTGCATGGGCCACCACTAAAAACGTGTCACGACCCGCACCCTGTATAGGGGCACGAGAAGTGGTTACGTCCAGCCTACGCCGCAGTGTCGGCGGTAGTAAGCTGTTCTAGGTTGCTAACTAATCTCATGCAGTGAATATAAAAAGTACTTGTCCAGATATCAGCTCCGAATGGAGGGCAAGTAAAGGGTATGATCTACTCAAACACAGTCTAAGCACGAAAAGATAACACAGAAGTTATACCTAAGGAATTAAAGACAACAACAACTAACTGCTAGATAATACACCAATATCTCAAACCAACTTAATACAGACTCAATATCTTAACTTTAATACAACAAGCCAAAACATGAAAGCTAAAGTAGTCTACTAGCTAATCTCCTGAATCACTCCTGAGAGTCAGAACCAAAGGTAGCTAATCCCTCGCCAGGTCCATGGTAAGCAGGGCATGTGTCCTCAGGATTATCATCTGTAATATTTTCAACAGGTCCAATCAGGACGGGAACGAGTACAACTCATCTAGAAAAACCCAAGTAAATGACAAAGAACTATAAAGCAGTTATAGACAGTTTTATTGATGAGCATGGCAGTTCTATGCAGGTAATGATGGCACAGAGACACAGTAAGATACAAGAAAAGAAAGGTAACTAAAACAAGAGAAGAATCATGGCAATGAAGACTGTAATAAAAGCTAACTGAACTAGAATATCATGTGTGAGTCCAGACAGTACGATATAAGTCTAATATAATCCCAGTGTGAGTCCAGTCCATATAATCTGATACCAGATAATTTCTAGTACAAGATGAGTCCAACAGTGATTAATAAAACCAGGGTGAGTCCAACTATGATCTAACAGTGTGTTTTAAAATACCGAGGTCGATATGTAAACGGCTGTAGGTATCAGGCACATCTCTTACGGATCAGGCAAGAGATGGCTATGCTTCCGGTAGATTCCAGTAGGAGATTCCGGATTTGGGGTATGTCTACATGTCTTACTCAATATTTTCCCGTCCAGCAAGTGAATCCAGTACAAGACACAAAAATCGAGATGAGTCCGGCCAAATGATGATTCCAGAAATAATTCCGGAATGATTCCAGTGATTCCAGTAATAGAGATCAGTAAGTAAGGTATGTGTCGCATACATGAATCCAGAAATATCCATACGTGTTGATACAGAGAATCACATAGAACTAACTAGAACTGAAATACAGTAATCGACAAATAAATGAGAGAATTATCAGAGAATGTACTCGCCTGTTACTCTGGAAAGAGTAGTATAATATCAGATGTCTGTACCAGGGTCACAATGTCCTAAAATAGAGCAATACAGTTATGACATGTCCAAAATGAAGGTAAATGAAATCTACAATGCAATCTATATGAATTCTAAGCCAATCTAGGTCAAAGTCAAACTTGGTCAACACTACAGTCAAACTAAGTCAAATTAAGTCATACTAGGTTACAAGAAGTTAAACTAAGTCATACAAGGTCAAACAAGGTTAAACAAGTCTAATCTAGGTTAAAGTCAACTCTTGGTCAAACATTCTAGCCAAACTAGTCCAGTTATCTAGGGTTTAGTCAATAATTGTCAGACTAGTAAAATACTAGTCAATATAGTCAAGCTAAGTCGAGTCTAGGTCAAACTTAGACTAACTAAGGTTTTGGTTAATCATAGACTAGTCAATAAGGTAATTAGGTTAATCTTGACTAATGGTCAACATCCAGTCAAACCCTATAAGGCTAACTCAAAACCAAACATAGGCTAACCTGTCTTAGAATACCTAAGATACTATACTATAATTACCTATACAAAGTATACCACACATAAATACATATAGTACAATACCAACCTTAATCCTATAATCAAGCTAATCCTATTCTCCAACTCAAGTCATGACTCAACTCTAAGTATCTAACTTAACCCCATATATATCTTCATCTATATAGGATTACCCTCATAATCCATATGGTTAACCTAATCATCTAGTTAGGGTTTAGTCAAACCTTAGTCATTAAGTCCTTTTAAGTCTATCCAAGCCATTTCTAGGTCAATTTGGTCAAGGCTTGACCTATAGTTGACTTTGGTCAACAGTGGTCAATTACCTAGTCAAACTACGTCTTACTAGTCAACTAGTTAAACTAATCATTTTAGGTCAATCCTAGTCAATTCTAGGTTAACTAGGTCAACTTTGACCTAAGGTTGACTTTGGTCAACCCTTAGTCAACAAGGGTTAACTAGTTGGGTTTTTGGGCCTTTAGGTCAAATTGAGCTAGTCCCATGACCATGGGCTAGTAACCTAGGCCATGGGCTAGTCATACAGGTTTCCATCTCTACACAAGTACATATATATATATATCTATATATATAGTTATACACATCTATCTACTACCTATATCCCAATATGTAAAATACTATATATCATACCATCACCCACATATATATATATATAATGATACTTCATGAGAACTAATACAAATATATATATATATATATCATATATATATATATATACATATATATATATATAAAACTTACATATAGAGAGGGAAGAAACTATATATATATATTACATATATATATAGAGAGAAAGTGAGAGAGAGAGACATAGAGTAAGAGAGAGAGTGAAGAGGACAGTGAGAGAGAGAGGCTGGACAGCAAGGGGGAATGGGTTCAGGAATCCTGGGACCAAATTCAGTCCCCAAACACACACACACAATAACATATATACATACATATGTATATATATACATAACTCCACCTATACTCTACCAAATACCCCCAAAATTCACCCACACTCACACATACATATATACTACATATTTAAATACTAAAAACACCCTAATATATGGATAAAACATAACAAAATTGGGTTTGAAATTCGAAATACAAAAACTGGAAATACCCCAAAAACAGGAAACTGACACTGTGCACTCGAAAACTAGGTAATTCGAGTTACACGCCCTAAACCGAGCTAAGGCTCGATCCTATTGGTTGGTAACTGAGCCCCTAGGTGTACACGTGTCGTGTGTGTCCCTAGGTGTCCACTACGACACGACACAACGTGTCCAGGAGTCAAAATACCCAATCGGGTAAATTCAGACACCACAGTGTCACAGCGTCGTGCACGAGTTCATGTGTCTCGTGGACACGACACAAGGGTCTAGAAGTCTCGTGATCACGTGGGTAGATTCGCCTAGGGTCAGGCTACACACCTAGGACCCTGACACGATCCCACGTGTCGTCGTGTCTGCGTACGAAGCGCGTATCAGTGCGCGTTTTCACACGCGCACAGCACAGGCACGGGTCGGTGCGATCGAGTTTTCTCTCGATCCACTAGACTAATTCGCCTAAAATTTTGTGTGCAGTGTGTCAGACACTAGGTGCACGTGTTCACAAAAAATCAGGCCATGAGAGGCCGTGTCGTGTCCTGTGTCGCCCCCGAGTAGCAGGGGAGAACACAGGCACAGTGCACTGCCTCGTACAGCGAGGACAAAGCCTCGTGGACACGACACACGCATCAATACGTGTCGTGCTCGTGTCAGGGGTAGCCTAGGTCTAGGGCTAGGGATTAGGCATGACACTTTGTGTCCAAGTCGTGTCTAGACACGACATGAAGCCCGTGTCAGTGCGTGTTTTACACAGTGTGCAGTGTGTTTAACAGTGTGTTCGTGTCCAATTTGGACACGGACACGACACGATTTCGTGCTCAGTCAACTAGGGTTGTGTCCTACATGTCTAGGACTACCCAAAAATGTAATTTGTTTTGGAAAACAACAACTTTCAAACCATAGTGACATTTCACCAAACACTTAATTAAACACACAGATACGTGTCCGATACGGACACCAAACCAAGCCTATTTCCTACCAAACTTGACCTACAGTTAGGGTATACCTATATGCATGCAATTATGAAGAGAAATTACAATAATAACTAGGTTTGGGGATGTTACCTATGAATGCAAAAATCCAATAAAACCAAGGTAGGGGGGTATCTTCTTCACTTGAGATGGCCAAATTGATCTTCAACCTTGCTAGCTAGCCTCCCTTAGTATCCTCAATGGTAGGGGGTTCCAATGCAAGAATTTTGGCTCAATTTGGAGTCAAATTGGTTAAATGGTGAAGGGTTGAAGTAGAGGGAAAAAACTAGGTTTTAAGTGTAATGAAAAGAGGCTTGAATGAAAGGGGGGTGGTGTTCATATAGGATGGGGGCATGGGTTGGGCTGCCATGGGGGGGGGGGGGGGGGGGTAGGGTAGATATTTAGGGTTCCTTTCCACCTAGCAAGCTTAGTCTCTAAGTCTTTGACCCTTAGATATTTCTAGGTTTCTAAAGGAAATATCTTAGATAGGTAATATCTAGATATTTGTCTAACCTTAGATATTTCTAACATAAAACTAACATCTAACATTAGCCTCCTAGGTTAGTGACTAATCTCTAGGTTAGGGTAAACTAGGTTAGGAGCTAACATGACACTAATCAACTAATTAAATAATAATAAACTACATAAATCCAAATAATTCCAAATAAATCCTAGAAAATTACCAAAATACCCTTTAGGCTAAAAAGCCCTAATTTGATGTTCTAAACCTATGGCTAGGCTCACATGATCATGGTTAGTTTCTAGGTTATGAAATCTCTAGGGTTTACACTAGGGTTACATTAGTAAAATCACAAAGTCATAAGCCATGACTTAGAAAATAATTTTAAATTAACTAAAATCATCAAAAATCATATCATGACTAAAACACTAATAATAAGTAATAAAAATAATAATTTTTCAAAAATACCCCAATTTCAGAAAACTGGGTCTTACACAGATGCTGCCCAAACCTCTGCTGCTGAGTCGGGAGCGGTCCTCTAGGTCCCTTGGCTGCTGGACAGTCCCGGTACTGATGGGTGGCAGACCCACAAACTAAGCATTGCCCCAACCTCTTCCTGCAGACGGCAAAATCATGCCCTGGCCTCCTACAGAATGAACACACACCTCCTTCTGCTGCTGCTGCTGCTGATGTCGGGGTCCCGGGGCTCTAACTGGCGGGGTCTGGTGATGTGATGTAGGGGGACGGTAAGTCTGCTGGGGCGGCGTCGGTGCTCTCTGCTGGAAAGCCTGACGCTTGGACGGTCCCTCATGGTGTACAGAAGCCGGCCTCTTGCTAGACAAAAGACGCTCCTCGATGCTCCGGGCCAACTCTAGGCTCTAGTAGTAGTTAGTCGTACCGTTCGCCACTATAAGAATACCGATGTCTGGAACTAGACCATGGCAAAACCTACGCGTCATCTCCTCTGGGTCAGCAACTAGACTAGGAGCGAAACGGCTCAGGCGACTAAACTCTGCCGCATACTCATCAACAGAACGGTTCTCCTACTGGATATTCTGGAATCGTAGCCCCATGGCTACTCTAGCAGTGGTCGAGAAGAATTTCTTCTTGAACTGGGTCTTGAACTGATCCTAAGTGGCCCTCCCTCTCGCAAATAACGGCTCATTCCGGAACCAGACTCCTGCCAAGTCTATCAGCAGAAATCCCGCTGCCTCGACCTGGAGGTCACCCGGCATCCTAACTCCAGGGAGCTTCATCTCTACCGAGTCTAGCCAGTCATCTGCTACTACTATACCCTCGGTCCCTGAGAACTCCTTGGGATTCAGACCCATGAAGTCCTTGATCATCCCCGCTCTCTGCCGTGGCTCTACAGGTGGTGGGACCACGGTACGTTCCTCAGAACGCTCCATGCTCTGGCGGAGTAGGGCAGTCTGCTCCTGATGGGTTGTTAGGAACCCCTGGATCATAGTGAGCAGTTGGTTCTCGTCGAGTGTGACGGAAGCCTGGGTAGGTATAGTGATAGAGGGTGGTGGAAGTATCGGATCCTGCTGGGACTGCGATGTGGAAGGTGGTGGAGGCATCTGGGTTGGTGCATTTGTGGAGTGGGGGAGTATGGTAGGTGGAGGTGGGAGTGTATCGGTCAACTGGTCAGCTGATTGGATAGTGAGTGTGCCATTCTCAGGGGTGACGTACTGGGATGAACGAGTGAACACCATCTAAATAAGTAAGTAAAAGGACTTATAAGGACGCTTTAAAGTAAAACAATCATAGACAAGAAAATCTAATTATAATACCAGGCATGTGATGTATTTCCTATGTTGCAATCATAGTATTGCTCTAGGTGTTCTAAGCGTCATTCCTAATGTTGTCTAATTACCTTAAGTTTCTAATTACAGGCATGCTTGGTACAATAACGTAACCAAACAATTTTAGTCAGGGACCTGCATAGGCCACCACTAAAAATATGTCACGATCCGTTACCTAAATTATTGGGCCGGGCCGAGTCATGTCCAGCCTGTGCTTGAGATAAAGCACAGTAAGCTGTTCTAGAAATAACAAGATAAGACTAAATGTGCTAACAGTTCTATAAGTGAATAAAAGTCATAAATGCTCCAAACACAAAAGTCGTCTCATATAGTAAAATGTCCAAAGTACAAGTCTGAAATATAAAACTGGATATATGTCCAGTTACAAAACACGTAGTCTAATACATGACTACACTAAGTATCCCAAGCAGCTATGCAAACTAGACGAGTCTTCCCGCAGGAACATCCTCGTAAAGCAAAGCCGGGTCCTTGACAGTATCACCATAATATGAGTCGCAGAGTAACTCCTCCTCAGTAAGGACACCTACAACGTTATCCTGTCAGGACGGGAGCAAGTACTGATTCTAGCAAACTAGCATATGAAACATGGAAATGAACATAGAGGAATAACTAGAAAATATGGCATCACATAATCTATCATGGCAAGGACACATATGTCATAGAGACAGATGTATATGTAATGTTTAAAACTGTAGCAGGTACGTGATCGTCAATAGGTGTACAATGTGCAGGGGCACATGTAAATGAAATGTACATACGTACAAGTGTACAACATAGGTGTACATCCGTACAGAAATACGGGATAAAGGCATACGGCGTAGTAACATATAAAATATAACTTTGCTCGGTACGATAAAGGGAGCATGATCACGTACTCTACTATCAGTTTTTTCATAACCCATATTCTAATCATGTGAGAGATACATAATGACTGTTCTAAGCATGGTAGTAATGGAAAGTACAACATGTGACATTTTAACTTGCTACCCCAAGGATCAGCATTTAACATGGTTGGATTTGCAGTTCATTTATGTAACAGTATGTAAAGTTTGTAGAGAGTACTTGCCTCTAGCAAAGCAAGCTGCGATAAAAGTGCTATAGATGCCTGATAACTCGTCACTGTAGAAATAAATACATAAACTTAGTTTTTACACTAAGCTAAAACACTAAGACACTAATTGGTGCAATACGACTTTTTGATTGGACACCTAGCCAAATGGGGACTTTAGCATAGGAGACCAATGTGGGGTGACACACTACTATAACTAACCTTCTAGGGTATTTACACTAGTGTTGGGTGAGGTTCAATATGACTATAACTCAAAATAACACAAAAAGTTGCAAGTCGTAATTATTAAATAAATAAATCAAACTGTACATTGTATTCCAACAATTTTTGAGATAGACAAAAAGCTCAATTTTTCATGAAATAAAGTACCAAAATGATCCTTGTTAATTATAGAAATTTATACTAATTTTTCTGGAATTTATAAACCTTCATAGATATTTATTAAAAATCAACAAACATATGTATCCTGAAAATGGGTTCTGTTTTTCTATTTTTATAAAATACCAAAAGTACTTATTAAATGCTGAAAAAATTATAATAAATTAGCTAAATTAACATAGTATTTAAATACAATTTTTCTAGAATTTTTACAGCACTTAAAATATATAAAAAAAATTCAAAACAGCCTAACCGGATTATCCGGCGGATTACCGCGGATTACCGGCGGATTTTCCGTTCCGTCACAGCAAGTTTTGTGGTGAAAGTTCGAATTTTCCGACGGATAAAGGCATACGGTTAATATATATATAAGCAACACACGTGGAGGTTAATCTAAAGCCTAAGAATATATATATATATATATATTATATATATATATATATATATATATATATATATATATATATATATAAATATAATATATATATATATATATAAAAGATATAATATATATATATATATATATATATATATATATATATATATATATATATATATAAAAGATAGCATATATATATATATATATATATATATATATATATATATTTATATATATATATATATATATATATATATATATATATATATATATATATATATATATATATATATATATTATATATATTATATATATATATATATATATATATATATATATATATATATATATATATATATATATATATATATATATATATATATATATATATATATATATGCTATCTTTTATATATATATAAATATATATATATATATATATATATATATATATATATATATATATATATATATATATATATATATATATATATATATATATATAAATAAAAGATAGCATATATATATATATATATATATATATATATATATATATATATATATATATATATATATATAAATAAAAGATAGCATATATATATATATATATATATATATATATATATATATATATATATATATATATATATATATATATAAAAGATAGCATATTATACAATATATAGAAGTAATAGGCAAATATGACAAATAAGTTCTATGGAACTATCCCGTGTGTCGCGACGCCGTGCCTTGATGCCTCTTCACCGCAAAACACTATAGTTTTCGTGCCATCATTACCAAACCGACTGAACGGTTGCTGATGAACCATGTCTATTGTTGGATGCCACATGTAGCATCCACGATCAACTATATATATCTCCTATGAGAGAATGAGAGGGTGGGTGTTATCCTTGCTAACTAGCAAATAATTCACTTGAGTCATGCGGAACTGGTGAGTAGTTCTGCGACACTCATCTATAGAGGTGCTCCCTCTATAAGTAGTCCCTACAAGGGGTGAGCGTTCAACTTATTCAGTTTCAACTGAACATAACTAGTCAAAATCGAATAAATCAAAAATTCTTAAAAGCCAAAATCGAAACCGGATAGCTAAAATCGAAACCGAAACCAAGACCGAACCACCATATCGGTTTATTCGATTGGAATTTTTTATTGTTTAACGGGTCGAGCCAAAATTGGGATAATGATTAAATTGTATTAAAACGGTATTTTTTATACACACATTTGTTAAATTA
The DNA here is from genome assembly GCA_029216955.1 of Iris pallida. Taxonomy (NCBI): domain Eukaryota; kingdom Viridiplantae; phylum Streptophyta; class Magnoliopsida; order Asparagales; family Iridaceae; genus Iris; species Iris pallida. The sequence continues at coordinate 8,608,121 of JANAVB010029816.1, read as the reverse complement.
TCAAAGTTGGAGTACAAAATATATACATATAATTGTTGTTTTCAAAATATATTCAATTTTAATCGCAAAGTATGCATAAAATTGAATAATGCTCACCCCTAATACATATAATTGTTGTTTTCAAACCAAGACCGAACCACCATATCACTTTCGATGTTGGACCGAATCTGAATTCCAAAATCAAAAGTGAATAAGAAATTTTAGCATTTTCAAAACTGAAACCGAACTGAATCTTTTATTTGCCTCGGTTAGGTTCGATTTTCGGTCCAAAATCGAATAATACTCACCCCTAATCCATATGTGGACTAAAATATCTTCTTCAAAACTTCGGTATACGAAAAGAAAAACCCAAGCCATTCCTTGGGTAGTAGCCATCAAGCATCGCAGTGGGAGATGGGTTATGAGCGTTTTCGACCGACTTAAGCCACATGCAATAAGCTTTTTCGTAGAAGCAAAAGCAACCACAATAGAAAGTATTTGTTGTTGAAACTGGACAATACGTTTTCGACGTCCTAAAATTCTGAAGCATCCCAAAGAGAAAACAAATATACACGTCCCGGGCAAAATATTTATGTCTTAATTTCAGACCGCATCGTCAACCTAATAAAATAATCGCGCAACGATTGTAACAGCTCCTCAAGGACTGCAATGTGTACGTACACTCCCACTAAAAACTAGAAGCATATATAAAGAGTCATCGAAGCTAATTAATTAAGAGAGCATTAACTATTAAGTAAGTAAGAAAGAACAAGTACCGAACACCATTTTATTTGGGGAGAAAATTTAAATAAGCAACGACGACAACGTAGAGATGAGAAAATTTAAGCAAGCAACATATAGATAGATAGATAGATAGATCGAGGTGATATATAGAGCTCATGCCATGGCTCCGCCGATCTTTAGTCTCACCAACTCGAACGATCTTAGCTTGACGCGAACCATGCATGCAACCAACCATTAATTAACAACAGATTACAAAGAAAATAAAAAAACATACGTGCTTTCCGTTTGTACAAACAAGTTTATGATGATTACGGAGGCTCGTGGGAAAGTCGACAGCAGCTGCTTGTGGCTGTGGGGAAACGTGACCGTCATCGAAGTACTCAGCAGCAGCAGCAGAATTATTGGCATCTTTGAGAAGTGGGCGTGACGACGCCGTAGTAAGCTGCAGTGCAGAGTCGGACGTGGAGAGGAGGAGAATGACAAGTGGGAAGAAGAGAGGATGCATTCTCGATCGGTCAGGACTCGGGACTCAGGACAGGACTAGGCTACTAGCTAGCTAGAGAATATACATATTGCTACCATTGATGTACAGTTTATATAGGACCAGAGATGCAGAGGCCAGAGCAAACCATAATTAAATTAATTAATTAATCTACAGAATTTGTTTATAATCCTTGGTTTTTATCTCAATCATGTAAGCATAAATTGTAGAATTGTTTGCTATAAAAAAGTTAGATTATTTTTTTAGCAAAGTATTCGACAGATCATGTTTGCATGATTTGAACGAGTCATTAGTTACAAAAAACAACTACAACAATACTAATTTAGAAGCTGACTTAAACTTCAGATAATAACTACAACAGTACAAATTTGTGGTCAAATGGTTGTTTTGTGTCAAGGTAAGATGATCTATTGCTTAATTTCTTTTGTTGTTGTTGTTGTTGTTGTTGTTGTTGTAATGAATGGAATGCTGTTCGGTTGTTCTTTTTAGGCAATTTATTTACTTGATTGTGGAATTAATTAATTAATACCAAGGACTCGTCATTTGCCTATAGTTTTTAGTGCAGTGTAGTCACAAAGACTAATATTAATTTGTGATCATAAACTTATACTATTTTCTGATCATTAACCTATTGATAAAGAGGAATATTGCTTCGACCTTGTTTTCCCCCAAGCTGCTGCCGATATGACTTCGTCGTAAATGCAATATATTTAGCCAAACTGAATAGCTCTGCCGTATTGACTAACTGGCAGCTAAATATGCTAATCTATCTTACTAGCGAGCTTTTTGCAAAGGGAAATGCTATACTTACAACCAATTTTGGTCATAAGATTTACGACCGCCTACGTGCCATCAATTAATTGGAGGAGAGGAGTGACCGAGTGGGACCGGATGGGAACTAGTGGGACCATGTTAGCAGGAGTTGGATGTGGTTTGTAAGAAAGTTATAAATATTTGATAGCAAACTTAACAATTTTCTTTTGCCAAACTGGCCACCTCTCCCACATAAGCGACCTATCAGTCAAACATGGTAACTCTACCATATATGTGAGCTTTTTAGCCAAACGATTAGTCCTATCTTATATTGAATTGTATCTTATTTCTAGTTGAGCGATCAAAGGGGGTGACAATAGTTTTGGTAATTTAGTTCTATATTGGGTAGAAGGTGAAATCATGAGGTGTAGATAATTGGAATTAGTTAAGGCCTTACATGATTTTTTTTTAAGCATATGGGCCCAATTCAATGTCACATCTAATGGATCAACTCCGATTCGGATCATACCGCGTACCCAACACCTTGTAGCGCCCCGCTTTCGATAGGCGACGGAACTTCATAATATGCTTGCGCCGAGTCAGATTGGCCGGGAACTTAGATGCCCATCTGACTCGTTCGCTAAGCTTGGTAAACGACAACGCATTGCGGCATCGATTCAAATCGATTTGGACGGAAGATACGAGAATCGATCCAACTAATGAAACGACTTCTGTTGGAATAAGTCCTAGATGCAGCGGACTGCGTCTCGGCGAGTGAGCTCTATATAAGAGTCCCTTCGACGGGTCCTGTCACGACCCGCACCCTGAAGAGGGACACGAGCACGTGGTTACGTCCAGCCTACGCCGCAGAATCGGCGGTAGAACGCTGTATATAGGGTCTGTAAATACTACGACTAAAACAGTTAAAAGTACCTGTACAGTATATACTCTCCGAATGGATGTGACATAGCAATACAGTCTCAATCATAAATATAAAACTAAGGTAGATAGCATGGAAGAGAAATATGATAGATAAAAGCAGAAAATGAGTCCAAGATCCACATAAGTCCAGAGCTATACACAAACAACCCAGAGTCACAGAAATATATATATAGTACTACAAACTGAAAGTACTAGCTGGCTCGCAGGCCAGGCAAACCTAACTAGTGCTAACTACTCAGGGAGTATAAAATCTAGTGGCCAAACTATCAGGCCACAACCCTGGCCTGAGTCTCCATCTGTCTCGACCCCATAATAGGTCGAGCAGCCTGCCTCAGAAACATCTGTAAAATTTGTCAACGGTATTCTGTCAGGAAAATAAGCAAGTACAAACACTAACAGCAGTTCCATATGAATTGACAAATTCTATAAGAGACAATATAATGAAATACAAGACAAAGATATAGGGCGACTTGGGAACCATTCGAAAGCCGAGTTACAACCCTTAACCAGACAAGGACCGGGGTTGTAACCCTTCTTTCAAACGGGACTTAGTCACAAATCGAGGTACAGTATAAAGGCATGTAGAGCATGTGAGTAAATGAAATCATAGTATGGTGAGAAAGTACAGAAAGTAGAGCTGAAATGAAAATAAGATACGATAATAAATGTAAAATGTGATTTGAACTATTAGAGCGATATGTGATCGGCTAGGGAGTCATGGTAGGGTTATCCACTTGGTCCGACAATCCGCGATGTCCTCAACGGAGAGTCATGCCGGCCAACCTGGATAACCTGGAAATAGGGTATCTGCTACACCCTACGTGAGGTGAGGGTGGCGCTAGCAAAATAGTGACAAGAGGCTTTGATCACATAACCCCTAATAATTCTTCCATTGTCACGACCCGCACCCTAGAGTAAGGGCACGAGAAGTGGGTACGTCCAGCCTACGTCGCAGTGTCGGCGGTAGAACAATGTCCTAGGTTACTATCTAATCAACAACTCACGTAATTATATAATGTACTTGTCAAATCTCAACTCCGAACGGAGGACAAGTATAGATATAATAAATCTCAATAACAGTCTAAGAACGATAAGATATCACAGAAGTTTATAACTAAAGACTAAACAACAACAATTTATAAACTACTAAATAATAATATCTCAAACAAACTCAAATACAAACTCGTATCTCAAGATTATAATTCAAGTTCTAAAATATGAAAACTAAACCAAGTCTACTAGCTAGTCTCCCGATCACTCCTGAGTGTTGGGACCATAGGTAGCTAAGCCATCTCCTGCTCCAAGACAAGTAGGACAAACGTCCTCAGGGCAATCATCTGTATTATTTTCAACAGGTCCAGTCAGGACAGGAACGAGTACAATTCATCAAGAAATTCCAAGTAAATGACAAAGAACTATAAAGCAGTTATAGACAGTTTTATTGATGAACATGGTAGTTTGTATACAGGTGATGGTATAGAGAAACAGTTAAGATACAAGAAAAGTAAGGTAAGTAAAACAAGAGAAGAATCATAACAATGAAGACTGTAAAATAGAAACTAGCTGAACTAGAGTAACATGATATAAGTCCAGATAGTAAATGTAGACAAGTGTAACTCCAATGTAAGTCCAGTACAAGATGAATCTAATACAAGATGAATCCAGAAAGGGACGATTCCAGTCATAGTGATCAATGATTCCAGGGTGAGTCCAGCCTATACTCTAACAGTGTATTTTAAAATACCGAGATCGACATGTAAACGGCTGTAGGTAATACGGCACACCGCACACTCGACCGAATGTGGGATGGCTATCATTCCAGTATAATTCCAAGGGAGTGGTTCCAGTATTTGGGTAATGTTCACATGTCTACTCTAATATTTCTCCGTCCACAAGTACAAGTGAATCCAGAAAACGACACGAGAAATTAAGATGAGTCCAGCCAAACATAATGATACCAGCAAAAGATTCCAGAGTGATTCCAGTAGGTGGTTCCAGTAGTGATTCCAGAAGGTGATGCCAGTAGTGGTTCCAGAAGGTGATGCCAGTAGTGATTCTAGAAATAGAGGCCAGACAGGTGGTATGTGTGTCGCATACATGAATCCAGAAATATCCATACGTGTTGTGAGAATCACATAAAAATAACTAGAACTGAAGTACAGTAATTGACAAGTAAATGAAAGAACTATCAGAGAATGTACTCGTCTGATACTCTGAAAAGAGTAATGTAATATCAGATGTCTGCACCGGAGTCACAATATCCTAAATAGAGCAGTACATGTTATAATATATTTAAAATAGGGTAAATGATGTTTATGATGCAATCTACATGAATTCTAAGCCAATCTATGTCGAAGTCAACTCTAAGTAAACCCTGGTCAACTGTCTAGGTCAAACTAGTTCCAAGTCAAACTTGGTCAACTCTGGTCAACTATGGTCAACTTAAAACTGAGTCAACATTACGTCAACTTCTTAGGTCAATTGGACAACATTCTAGAACTTTGGCCGATGTGGACTATATAGTGTTTGGGCAACTAGGTATCAAACCAAATCAATCTAAATTAGACTCAACTATAAGCCACCATATGAATTAAGCTAACTTACCTCATATACATATAATGTAAACACATACATCCTATTTGTATGTCTACAAGTTAAATACATGAATACAAATACATGTATCTATCCAAAATCTACATCTAACTTTATAACTCATAACCCTATAGAGTATATAACAAACCCTCTACTACTTGGCATTTCCTATATATACTATGAATATACCTAAGATATCAAGAAAAGGGAAAAAACTGGACTAACAATGAGGGGATTGAAATAACTAATATAGGGCTGAACCCTCTAGCCCACACCTAGCCATGCCAAGCTATTGCAATGCAAAGCCAAGGCTGGGCAAAACAGGCCTGCTGCTGCAACTGAAATGCAGGGCAGCATGGCCTGCTGCTACTTCTCTAAATCATCCTATCTAAGCTCAATACATGAATTCAAGGTACCAAACAGTTGATTAAACTGGGAAAAACAGTGTGCTGAAACTGTGTATAGGAAAAACCTGAATTCAAGGTACAATCTAAATAGTTGACTAACATGTGTGTGTGTGTCAATGGTGTAGGAAAAATCCGTGTGTGTGTGTGTGAGTATTTAATGGTACAAGTGAGGGTGTAAGTCTAGGTGTACATGTATGTGTGTGGGTGTAATAGAGGATAGTGAGGGTTGTAGGGAAATCAGTGTGACAGTGTGCTAACTCAGGAAACAGGGTGTGTTCCAGGAATCAACTCAATGGCAGTGTGTAAATAGGAAGGCAGTGAACACCTAGGAGTTATCTGTGCAATGGGTGTTGCTCTCAGGATTACAGAATTTTCAGGTGACAGTTGGGTGTAACAGAGAACTAATCTCAGGTTATTAGGTGCTATGCAGTTCAAAAATTAACGTCAAGATTTAGTTATTGAAAGGGAATGCAAGTTCAGGATTTAAATTCCTGAAACATGAATCAGTTGACAGATCAAAACAGTGTACATACAACCCAATCAATAGAAGTTGAACCTATTAACCACAAATCGAACCTACAACTCAATCTTAAACTCAGGATATAGCACCACATAAACCTATAAATTATCAGTAAACCAAATAGATTAACACACGAATTCCTCAAATATCACTACATTCGAACTGTCAACTTGGAATGGGTATCAGTCAATTGAACAACCCATTCCCACACCCAAAAATCCATACTTGAACATAAAACCTAAACTAATATGTAAATCCTATCCAGTAGGAACTAATACACATGTATAGGAATTAATCTAGTGATTAAACATCAGAAAAATCAGTTAAAATGGGATTTAAGTTCGAAAATTCAAAACTGCACAGCATGTATCAGAACTATGGGGAAATTGAATTTCGAAACCCAAAATCAAGTTAACACTACAAATTATTGGTTGGTAAACAATGGTGTAGGTGTCATAGGGCCACACGAGTCTTGTGGTGTCCCCACGACAGGACACGGCATGTCCAATCATGTTTGAACACACACATACACTGCACAGGCATATAGCGTCGTGCACGCGTGCGTGTCACTCCAGGACACGACACGTTGCACGACACAAGTCGTGGTCATGCCCACGTGTTCGCCCCATAAAGGGCTACATATGTGTCGCCCTTCACAGTGTCAACGTGTCCCCGTGTCGTGTCAAATGGCGCGTATCAGTCACGAAATCCGCACGCTGTGTCTGTGTACAAAATCAGTGCACTTCGAATATCGTGTCCGACACGTTATCAATTGACACGAAACTTTGGAAATGACATGTCAGTCATGTCCCCTAGCTGTGTGTCAATTTTCACGTGTCCAAGTGACACAGACACGGAGAAAACGGGATCGAGCAGCAGGGCACTCGACCACAGTGTCGTACAACGTGTTCGTGTCCATTTTGGACACGGACACGGCTCGAAAATGTGCTCAGTGTGATAGATTCGTGATCTGCATGCCAAGGGCTACACAAATGTATAATTAGTTTTACAAAATACTAAAATCTATTTCTATGTGGCATTTCATCGAACACCCAATTAAATAAACCGATATGTGTCCGATACGGACACGAAATGGACACAGATTCCTACCAAAATTGGGCTACACCTAGGGGAACCCTAAATGAATGCATCTATGTGAAGAAATTAGGAATTTACTAGGGTTTGTAGGGTTTTACCTATTGAGTATTCCAACTCAATGTAAAGTGCCTCGATTTGACGTCTTCCTTGATTTTCTCCGGTTCAACCATCCTCGAACCTTGCTAGCAAGTACCCACAAGTATCCTCTACTGTTGGGGATGATGATACAATTGATTTGACTCAATTTGGGCTCAATTTGGATTAATTGGGAGAGTTTTAGGGAAGAACAAAGTATGGCTTTTTCTAGGGTTTGTAAAAGAGGCCAAGGCTTTGTTAATGTGACTTTATAGGAAGGGGGGTTCTTGTATGGCTATTGAAAATATTAGGGTTAGGGTTTTAGATGAGTGGTTGAAGTTCCTCCAACAATTTCTAAGGCTTCCTATTGGTTTAAGGCTCCTTTTCACAAATATCTTAAAAAAATATCCTTCCTAATAATATCTAGATATTGCTAACCTTGGCACTTAGTAGGAATATTCTAACCTTAATTATAACCTCATGACTAATCTAGGTTAGGTTAACTTCTAGGTTAAGGCTTAACTAAAAGATTAGCACAATATTTAATTAGTCAAAATTATAATTCCACAAAATTGTCAAAATGACTAAAATACCCTTAGGCTAAAAATTGGTAATTTGAATTCCTAATCACATGACTAGGCTCCCTTGGTCATGGTTAGTCTCTAGGTTTAGCAAAACTAGGGTTTAACTAGTTAACCATCAAAATCACCAATCATCATTTTAAATAGTTTTAAATTAATTAAAAATTACCAAAAATCACAATATGATTTAAATATCACTATTAAATAATTATAATTATAAAATTTCAAAATTACCCTCATTTGGAAAACTGGGTGTTACACCCATCCCCGAATAGTATAGTGGATCTGGACATGACACGTCATGACACGGGATTCCATAAGAGGGTATACTACCAAAATAAGTCATAATGGCGACGAAATTAGCGACTCCAGATAAATACGTCGTTAATTTTTGTGCTTTTAACGAAGTTTCATATGTACGTCGCTGAACGTCACTATCAGCGACGTTTGAGCGACAGTTAGCGACACCATTAATGTTTTGGACAACTGATGTCGCATTCTAGTCGCAAAACGTCGCTGATTTTTTTATTCAGCGACGTTTAGCGACACCTCTTTTAAGACGTCGCCAGGTTTTAATAAATAGCGACGGTTAGCGACGTCTTTAAGTGATGTCGCTAAAACATTTCATATAGGGTTCTGGCCCGATCGATTTTTTATTTTTTTACCCAAAATTTTCTAATCTCCCGCTCGCGGCGACCCCCTGCCCGACGACCCCATCCCTCCGACGACCACCCAGTCTCCTCCTCCGCTGCTCCAGCCCCGGCGACCCCGACCCAACCCCAAGCTGTGTCTGTAAACCCTAACCCTATCTCCCTTTTTCTGATGCGACACAGACACGACCCTTTCTGACGCGGCACAGACACGACCCCGACCACTCCTATGATGCGACACAGACACGACCCTTCAAATACCAGAGCTCATGTCTAGGGCTGCAAATGAGCCAAGCCGTTTGCGAGCTACTCGAAGCTCGGCTCGATAAAAGCTCGTTTGAGCTCGGTTCGTTTAGTAAACAAGCCGAGCTCAAGCCGAGCTCATGTCTAGGGCTGCAAATGAGCCAAGCTCGTTTAGGAGCTTGTTTAGAAGCGCGTTTGTTTGTTAAATTCTAATTTTATGTATGTTTGTATAATGATATGGTTGTGTGCTTTATATATTTATATGTCCTTAATAATTGATATGAAGGAACGTTTTTAATTAAATTTTTATAAATAAATTGTTAAATTACAGGTACTTGAATTCAAGCGTAACTAGGTTGAAATCGAGCTCATTAAGCTTGAAATAAAGGTGAACCAGCTTAAAATCAAGCTTAATGAGCTTGATATGAGCTTATCGAGCTTGTTTATCAAGCTTGAATCAAGCTTGCTTATCAAGTCAAGCTCAAACCAAGCCAAGCTCAAGCTTAATATAAACAAGCTCAAGCCAAGCTCAAGCTCAAAAATAAATTTTTTTATCAAGCTTGAGCTCGAGCTCAAACTCGATTAATTCTAGTCAAGCCAAGCTCAAGCTTACAAAAGCTTGGCTCGGCTTGGCTCGTTTGCAATACCAGAGCTCATGTCCCTAGCTAAGGTATTGTTACAAGTGTAAGGTTTAGGTGTTAAGTAATTATTCAGTCCCTTAAATAGCAGCCATCACATGTTCATTACTACTGTGCAGTCCACTCCTATGGTTGTAACAATTTCCATTAATGTTAGTATCAGTCGAAGGAAGAGGAATGGCTCAGGTTAGAAGTAGGTATTGGTTTAGCCCGGGTCCTGTACTGCCTATGAGGACAGTCCCTGTCACAATTGGGTATCAATCCACTTACATGAATCTGTCCTGCATACCATAGAGCATATCATGTTTCAGTCCACCCTAGGTATGTGTTCAGCCCATATGTGCCTATTGCATTACCTGTCCATCTTGTTGTATAACACACTGCATTACCTGTCCAAATAAAGGAAAGGAACAACTTTCCTTTCCTAGTTCCTTAAATCGGTGAACCAAACGAGGCCTTAGGATAATGTGTATAGATGAGGACTAGGACAATAAGTATAGGTAACTTCAAGATAGGAATTATTTTACCTATGAGTATAGGTAATGGCTTTACCTAGAGTGACTAGGTAATATATAGGTTTAGGAAGCCTATAGGTTTAGGTAATGGGTTGACACATGGGTATGGGAGATACCTATGTTGTAGTGTATGGGGTATTGAGTTTGGGTATTGGTTTTTACTAGAGTTAAGGATAGGCTAGTGTATAGGTAATTAGGTAAATAGGCCATAGTAATAGTTTTACCTATGTGAGTAGGATATTGGTAGGGCAAATACCTACCCAAACTTTATTCTCATATTGATACATAATATTCACAAATACCCTAGTTACAGACATTACTATTGGTGTTATTGGACTCCTAGCTTAGCTTAGCCCATTAAGCCCTAACCATATCTTATACTTAGTATATGATTATGCAGAGTAACTCCTCTAATATGACTCATGCAGAGTCACAGTCTTTCTACTGAAGCTAACTCATACAAATATCCATCTATCCACTTCAATATCTGCAACCTACCTCTATCCACTTTAATATCTGCAACCTAACATTCTAAACCAACTGATTTGCCAACATCTGATTCAATATGCCGCCGCGATAATCTTTGACCACCGTACGCACAAACACGCGAAACAAAATTTAGCAATGCGAAAAGAAGATGACCGATAATCTCTGACCATTTAACGTAAAATGTCATGTGTACATATACTGCGGAAAGTATAGACCGCATGAACTGACAAACGAGAATTTAGGGATCAAAGTTGTAACAAGTAAAGTTGTATTTTGGATATGTTCTATTCTTGTTAAGCTCTTTGTGCACAAAGCAAGATATAACGAATGCAGAACATCTCTCGAGTTTACGACTCTTGTATGCTCTATACTTGAGTTACGAACTCGTTATTTGTTCTGTATTCTCTATTTATAGCTTGCTTTGTGAACAAAGAGCTTGCAAGAGTTCTTTTTCCAAAGCACAACTTGATTTGTTCCAGCTTTGAGACCCTCATTTTCGTGCGTCATCAGTTCATGTCGGTCTTCACTTTCCCCAGTAACTTCCTCCAATTAACTCTATCCCTCGGTTGAGCTACTATTTTAAAGCTTTGACACTTGCATATCATTCACTACCTTGATGTATCTATCTTACAGAATTATGGAGCTGAATTACTATTTGCGGAATCGTACTTGGATGTACAACCATCATCCTGATGACATGTGCGGTGTGCGGGATGAATTCATAGAGGGTGTACACCAGTTCCTGCAGTTTGCCAAGATGTTCCCTCAGTACATGGACGATACCAAAATTAAGTGTCCGTGTGTGAGATGTCGCAACTTGAAATATCATCCAGAAGTGGATGTCACGTATCATTTATACTCGAAGGGTTTCACGCCGAATTACTATCAGTGGAGGGAGCACGGAGAACTTGTGTCTTTAGCATCGGAGTACGAGCCTTATGTGGATGTCCACAACAACGCTCCTTACGACGATGGATTGGTGAACATGGTTTTTGACGCGGCCGGGCCTAGTTTCGATCCGGATGATCATGATGCACCTGAGGAGGCACCGAACCCCGATGCTGCACAGTTCATGGAGTTGCTGGAGAATGCAAGGACTCTATTTTATCCTGGTTGTGAGGATCATTCACCGTTGGAGGTGGTTATAAGATTGTTGAGCATTAAGTCCGATTTTAACATGTCGCAAGATTACTACAATCGTCTTATGGAGTTGCTTATAGAAATATTGCCTGAGGGTGCGAAGTTGCCTAAAGACTTCTACCGGTCTAAGAGGATGGTTAGATCGCTCTGGATGGGATACGAAAAAATCGATGCCTGTCGCAACGGGTGCATGTTGTACTACAAAGACGACAAGGATGAAGACGTCTGCAGATTTTGTGGTGTCGATCGCTATAAGGCATGTGATAGAGGAAAGTCTGTCGGTGCCAGGAAGCCTACCTCTTCGATGAACTACTTGCCGTTGACGCCGCGGTTGCAGCGGTTGTTTATGGTGAAAGAAACTGCAGAAAACATGAGTTGGCATAAGCGGGAACATACCGAAGGGTGTTGGATCACCCATCTGATGGAGAAGCATGGAAGCACTTTGATCGAGAGTATCCAGATTTTGCTTCTGACCCGCGTAATGTCAGATTGGGTTTCTGCTCCGACGATTTTACCCCATTCGGACTTTCGGGATCCCAGTATTCGTGTTGGCCTGTGATCGTCACCCCGTATAATCTTCCGCCTTGGATGTGCATGAAGACTCCGTATATGTTTCTCAACGTTATTATCCCAGGTCCGAACAATTCGAAAAGGAACATCGATGTGTATTTACAGCCGTTGATTGATGAGTTGAATCAGCTGTGGGAAGTAGGTTCCAACATGTACGATGTATCTAAAAAACAAAATTTTCAGATGCGGGCAGCACTTATGTGGACCATCAATGACTTTCCGGCCTATGGAATGTTATCTGGATGGAGCACGCATGGTCGTCTTTCATGTCCGTATTGCATGGACAGCACTAAGGCTTTCCGTTTGAAACACGAAGGCAAACCGTGCTTCTTTGATTGTCATCGACAATTTCTGTCGAAGGATCATCCGTACCGGAGGAACATGAATGCTTTTCGTGCTGGCGTTGTGGAGAAGGCTAATCCCCCGCCAAGGTGGCCCGGATACATGATATGGAAAGAGGTAAAAGATTTACCAAGAGCTATTGAGCAGCCTGCTACGGGCAACAAGTGTGACGGATTTGGTCGCACTTATAACTGGACGAAGAGGAGTATATTCTGGGATCTTCCATATTGGAGCACCAATCTGATTAGACATAACCTTGATGTCATGCATATCGAGAAGAATGTGTTTGACAACATAATTAATACTGTAATGGACGTAAAGGGGAAGACGAAAGACAATCCAAAGGCTAGATTGGACTTGGAAGAAATATGTAGACGTCCTGCATTGCATTTGATAGAGGACGGGAATGGGAAGTTGAAGCAGCCTAAGGCAATTTTCTCACTGGAGAAGGAGGATAAAGTGAGGCATTGTAGGTGGATTCAAGGTCTGAAATTTCCAGATGGGTATGTTTCAAACTTGAGAAGATGCGTCGACCTCAAGGAGAACAAACTGACAGGTATGAAGAGCCATGATTGTCACGTATTCATGGAGCGGTTAATTCCGATTACATTTCGGGAATTCTTACCGCAGGCAGTTTGGGATCCATTGACGGAGCTTAGCATATTCTTCAGGGACCTTTGTTCTAAGAAATTGCTCATTGATCGTCTAGAAAAGCAAGAGAAGGACATTGCGGTAACACTGTGCAAGCTAGAGAGGGTGTTCCCTCCTGGATTCTTCGACTCTATGGAGCATTTGTCGATTCATCTTTCCTACGATGTACGTGTTGGTGGACCCGTCGAATATCGATGGATGTACCCGTTCGAGCGACATTTGAATCACCTAAAAAGAAAGGTGAAAAATAAGGCTCGGGTCGAGGGTTCTATTTGTGAAGCCTATATTTTTGAGAAGATTATAAATTTCTGCTCCTCCTATTTCAAACCTCATGTTGCTACGAAGAGAACGAGGGCTCCGAGAAACGACGACGGATATCAAGAATTTAATGATGGAATACTGAAAGTATTCAATGCGTCCGAAAAGCCTTCGGGGAAAATGAAGAAGAGATATTTGAATGACGAAGAGCTAAGGGCTGCTCAGTTGTATGTATTACTCAATTGCGACGAGGATGAAGTGGAGAAGCTAGAGGGGTAAGTAACTCAGGATGATGAGTTTACGTCATCTCAATATAATAATATAAGCTAATATTATTGTACTAATCGGCGGTTGCTTCGTTGTTTTCCAGCACATATAATGATGAGTTGAGGCTGGTTAGACCCTACCTAACAGACGAAGCATTAGAACAAGAAATGAGACGTCATTTTCCTTCTTGGTTGAGCGAATATGTAAGTATCTCGGTAATTACTGGCCTCTTCTAATGTAACTGCGTAACAAATAACTTATTATCGCTTCTTTGATATTCAGGTCGATCGTCTAATTTCACCCGAGTTTGAATTAATTAGAACTCTTGCCAAGGGACCAATTACTTTTGTTAAAATATAGCCAGGTTACTGTGTCAATGGCTTTCGGTTCAAGTCGACAAATGCTCCGATCAGAGACAGCTTCCTGGATCTGGATTCCACAAAAAATAGTTGTTTGTGTATCAAGTCTTTGAACTACAAAGACGTCGATCCAGAAAATGATTTCTTTGGCATCTTGCGAGAGATTGTGGAGTTGTCATATAATACTGGCAGAGAACCTGCAAAGATCGTGTTGTTCAAGTGTGAATGGGTCGATCCGATTGAAAATCAAGGTTGGAAAATTGACAAGCATGGTCATGTGGATATAAACTACAAGCGTAGATATCAAGGCTACGAACCGTTTGTCCTAGCAACTCAGGCTCAGCTCGTGTACTTCATAGCTTATCCGAGACGGGGAGCAACGAAGTCTGACTGGTGGGCAGTATGCAAGACTAAAGCTAGAGATACTTTTGATGTTGACAAAAAAGCTTACCAGGAGGACGAGTTACCTCTTGTAACCAATATTGTCGATGTGGACTCCACGGAAGTTACGCATAACACGACACATAATATAGAAGATGTAGAATTATTCGAAGAAGAAGACGAAGCCAACGAAGGCGAAGATGAAAGTGAAGATGAGGAGGAAGAGGAAGATGAGGTCGAGAAAGACGAACAAGATGATTATTTTGAAGATGATTGAGAGAGATATACTTATCTGAACTTAGATGTTTCTTCTAGAATATATTATCTGGACTTAGATGTTTATTGTAGAATGTATCATCATATGTTGTCTTGGTTATTATCTTGTCTTTGTTGTACTTTCATATTTCTAGTCTCTATTATTTGTTGTACTTTCATATTTCTATTCTCTATTATTTGTTGTACTTTCATATTTTTAGTCTCTATTATTTGTTGTATTATCATATGCTGTTATCAGGTATGACAGGTTGTCGCGGAGCGTTCCGAGGGGGACGACGAGGTCATGATCCTCCGGTACTTCCTACAGGTACTGCTAGAGGATGGAGTTTTCCTTCGGTACCTCTTACTGGTACCGACTCTGGATCTTCATCGCCGATTACTCCTCCATATCGGACAGTAGCTGGGCCTGCTGGGACGACGTCACGTGGCATATCTCCTGGGACGAGTAGTTCCAGGCCTGTTGAGAGTGCTCGCCCGTCTAGCGTTCCTGCTGCTGATACGACGATGGAGACAGATGAGCAGATGGCGGAGGCTACGGCGACGGCCAAGGCGGCGGCGTCGACGGCCGACCAGCATCATGCAGATGATGCGTGCGCACCTCTGGAGGAGAGGAGGACGGAGATCTGGGCCGACGGTACAAAGTAGGTGTTTTGGTTTATAATTTTTTTTCTTTCTATTTTTATCATAATTTAACTTTTTTTATGAATATAATATGTTTGTATAGATATCGTCCCCCAGAGGTACAGAGACGTCTAGGCCACATGCTTAGGCAAAATTATGGTGGTGCTTGGATTAACTACTCTGATGCTCCGGACGAGAGGAAGTCCTTCTGGTTTGTGCGCTTCAAGGTTAAAATATATTTGCTTTTAACATGAATCATATAATTTTTGTATATTATATATAACTGATAAATATTTAGTTTGCGCTCTTCTAGGATATGTTTTTCTATCCACCGTACCGGGCCGAGCTTATCGAGAAAATGTTTCCTGCCGTCGCTGCCAAGCTGATCCGCGACGCTATCAATGATCAGAAGGATCGTGATCGTACCGGAAAATCGATCCAAGGTTGGATCACCCCTGATTAGTGGAATGCGATGAAGGCTCGATTCGACGAGCCAAGGTACAAGGAGAAGTCGGAGAAGGCCAAGGCGGCTAGGCAACTTGCCTCGAAGTGGTGCGGTGGGTCGAGTCCGATGACGGAACATTTCCGTCGTCTGGTATGTCTTTCTCTTTTAGAAATATTATTTTAATGCAAAATCGATAAATTATTACTCAGATAATATATTTAATTACAGGTAAGAAAGGTCGATAACGCCGACATGGTGACCGTCTTCCTGGCCATCCATCGGAAGGGCGAAGATCTTATTGACGAGAGGGCCGAGCAGACCTATGTAAGTATTACAATACGTTATCTTAATATAATACTTCGTGTCAATTTTAATATAACTTAGTAAATATGATGCAAATAAATATTCATGTAGTTAGTAATAATAAGTACATTAATTAGAAATTAGAAATTATAGAGTACTATCCATACTTTCTAGGCCGAGTATCAGAGGCTGCGGGAACGGGCGGCTGTTAGTGCACCTGATGTAGGAGAGGCCGGTACTTCCTCGCAGCCCACTCAAGCTCCATCGACGGACGAGCTGTGGATTGCCGCCGCTGGTGGACTCCATAGGGGTACGTACTACGGTACGAGATCCTGTGGTGCCCTAGTTGCGACCCAGTCCTCTAGGGCATCTCCTGCTAGTGTGTATGGTCCACAACCGTCCCAGGAGTCTGTCCGAGTCCACCAGATGATGGAGTCTCTCCGTGACGACCTGCTACGACGGATCGAGGAGCAGTCTCAGCACCCTACGGACGATCCTGCACTGCTAGCACGATTGGATGCGCTCGACCGCGGCATTATGGACCTCATGGAGACGACTGAGAGGACAGAGCATACCGTTGGAGGGTTAGAGCGCACGATGACCGAGCTGCAGACAGGACAGGTGACCATGGCCGAGAGGCTGAGATTGGCACAGGATTCGATGGTCCAAAGCAGTGATAGAATGTTATCTATCATGGATTCATACCACCAGCGACTTACAGCGTTGGAGCGTACTGGTCCTCCGGGTGCGCCTTCATCGTCGTTGACTCTGCCGCCTCCACCGCCTTCTTCTTCGACACCGACTCCACCGACGTCACTGTCTGCTCCATCGGTATCGATTTCACTTGAGGAGTATGAGTTGTTCTTATCCCTTCGTCGCGGCGGTGCCTCTCATGCACCAGATTCCTAGTAGTCCTAGTTAGGACTGTTTGTTTGTGTTTGTTTCATTCTTTGTTTGTGACTTGGATATTTGTTGGTTGTGTAGATTTGGATGTTTGGATCCTATTCTATTTGTTGGTTGTGTGTAGACTTTGGTTATTTGGTTGTAGACTTTGTTATTTGGTGTAGACTTGGTTATTTGGATACTTGTTGTTGTGTGATTGTTGTAGACTTGGTTATAGGGATTGAAACCTGTGTACAGTGAGAAATGGACATTCTGAGAACTGGATATTCTGTGATTGTTGTAGACTTGGTTATAGGGACTGAAACCTGTGTAACCTATATTGGTTATGGTTATCTTTTTAAACTGCAGGAAGAAATGGATATTCTGTATTTTATTTTTTTTGCAGATTTAGCGACGTTTATCAACGTTTACCGACGCAAACGTACGTCGGTAAACGTCGGTAAAGCTACAATATTTTCCAGGGTATCGACGTTTACCGACGTCCTTATACGTCGGAGAACGTCGGTAAACGTCGGTAAACGTCGGTGCACGTCGGTAATCATCCCAGAAATTATCGACATTTACTGACATTTTAAATGACGGTAAACGTCGGTAAATTCCCAGGATTTTATCGACGTGTAGCAACTTTGAACACGTCGCTAAACCACCGACGAGACGACGGTAATCGTTGGTAAATTTACCGACGCATAGCGACGTTATACACGTCGCTAATCCACCGACGACACGACGGTAGACGTCGGTAATATACCGACGTATATATACGTTGGTACATGTCGGTACTAGCGACGTTTGGCGACGTTTTGAAGATCAGCGACTTACATTTCCGCGACAAGCCCAAAACGTCGATAATTTCGTCGCTAAATATTTTTATCGACGAAATTTGTCATTTTAGCGACGTCTTTAGGCGTCGCTAAAACGACTTATTCTGGTAGTGGTAGCAAGTCCCCTTAGAAATCGGTGTCTATACCAATACATGGAAATAAGATCGAATATGTACCAATATACCACGAAAATCTAGGAACAACATCCCATGTCATGATCCAACATATACTAGTCCGTGAACTATCGTGACTGTAGAAGCATGAAAAAGAATAGAGAAAGATCCATGCGGCCAGGGAGCCCCATGCAGCTCAGAAAGCCCATGCGGCTCAGGCATCCATGCGGCTCAAGTGTCTATGCGGCTCGATAAGTTTCATACGGCCCAGAGAGAAGCCATGTGGCCTGCAAACAGCTCTTCCCTTTGTCCCACACCACATTAAATGCCTTGACGGCTGACTGCTCTGACAAGGCGACAGTTCTGACACAAAGATACAATTATGACTCTGTCATAATGACAGACCCCTTGGGAAACGAAGAAAATCTCTGACACAATCCCCCGAGATCCAGATAGCCTAGACACGTGGACAGTCGTATGCGGCTCGAGCGGAGACTCTCCATGCGGCTCAGGCCGAAGCTGTCATATACGGCTCAGGTCGAAACAGTCCTATGCGGCTCAAACGGAGACTCTCTATGCGGCTCAAGCAGAGGCTTCCCCATGCGGCTCACAAGGACCATCTCCATGCGGCTCACGAAGGAGCTACCCATTATGCGGCTGCTACGTTCATGCGGCCCAGATTATCATGTGGTTCGAAGGTTCGGAGGCCACTCCCCAAGCAGCCTTGACACGTGGCCAGGCTTATGCGGCTCAATCCTCATGCATTTTAGATCCCCTCAGTGGCTCGCGGTTGAGCCACGTGGCAGGACACGTGTCATAAAGCCAATCAATCTCAATCTCCCAGATTTACTGCAATCAAAGATTGGGTCAAATTCCAATAATCTGGGACACGTGGCAGGAGAATGAATTAAATTTATTCATTCAAATTTGCAGACATTAGCAAATCATCATCACGGAGATTTATTGCAATCAGCATTAATTACTGATAGGATTTGGCACAATCTACATTAATGGCCCAGATTCACCATACTCAAGACTAAGGGCCCAGATCGATCAATCAACAGGCCGCCGCCACTCTAAGGGATAATCATTGCAAAACCTAATGATGGTATTACCCTCTTATAAATAGCAAGGTGTCATTCCCTTGCAAAAGGACCCTTTTTCGAGATCAGAGCACCAGAATACTTGGAGAGAAAAAGAGAGAGAGCAGAGAGAGCATTTCTTCAATGCCAAGCAATCTTTTCCGGAGCCAAGGCTGCATATCGATCGTCCAAGGAGTAAGGCAGAGCTGTCGTCGCTTTCCCGAGCCTCTATCGTCACCCCCCAGAATCTAAAATAAACAATTGTACTTAGATTGTTGTACCTAGGTTTTCTTTGTACAAGCGAGTTTGTAACGAGAAGTAAAAGTCCATTTCTCCGATAATTATTCTGCTCTTTTATATTTTATGGCAAACACGATGGCGACTCTGCTGGAGACAAACTTCTCCACGACTGAGGAGTTGGTGACGCAATCGGATGCAGCCAAACTTGGCTCCACACAACAGAAGATGGTCCTCCGCTTCGACCAACAGGCGTTCGAAGAAATGCTCTCCGAAGGAAGCACTGGCTCGGTCCAGAAGTGCACCCGCACAACGAAGGCTCGCAAAGAGTGGAGGCTAAAATCATTTGCTCTTCTCCAGGCCCTCAACGGAGTACTTTCTGCTACCCAAGACGGCAAAGACGGCTCTCGCGTGGTCCCACTTCAAGCCATAGAGGACTCTGCTGTCCCCAAGTCCGGCAGAGAAAAGCACTACGATGCTGGAATTGCAGGGACAAAGAGCGATTCTATGTGCTCCAGAAAGAAACCGAACAAGGGAATTATCCGCAAAGCGAACACTCATGCGGCCAAGTTGGCCAGCCGCATGAATGATGCCCATGCGACTGAAATCGCTAGCCAAATGCATAATACTCATGCGGCCAGGATTTCCAGCAGCATGGAGAACACTCATGCGGCCAGGGTTTCCAGTCGCATGGAGGAGACCTATGCGGCTGCGACCGCCAGCCGCATGAAGATTATTGATTCCAGCCGCATGACGCCTACTCCACGCGGCTCTGTCTTCGACCGCCTCTCTTATGGTCCTGATCTCCTGTGCTCCCATGAAGACATGTCTGATTCTCTCCAGCACCACTTAGACTCTTCCTACTATGTGCCCTCACGTACTCGAGTGAAGAAGTCTAAGGTAGCACGACCTTGGCAAGCTCGGTCCGCTGATCCGACCTCTGACCATCCGAGCGTCCCACATGCTGTTATGCGGGCCTCTGATGGGAAGTTGTACAGAACCACTCGAGTCCAGCCCCCGGCGGCAAACGAACAGAGAGGTTCTCAAAAGTCTTCCATAATCCAGGGAGCAAACATGGTCGATCCGGACCTATCTGATTTGCGTGAGGCCATCCTCCACAAACACAAGGAAAGAGAAGGTGCCCCGGAGTGCAAAGAATCCTCCCACAGACGTCATTGCACCCAAATCATCGTCAACTGCTGTTGCAACAACGCAACAGTACAAGAAAATCGGCGGTCCGTCTTCCAAAGACTGCAACGACCAAGCTCAGAAGATGCGGCACCTCATGTTGTCGCCTGCAACACTACTCAGAAAATTCCCGTCAATGGAAAAGGGAAGAATATGAACGTTTCCAGCCCGAAGATTTTGACCACTGTGACTAAAAAGATGTCATCTAAACGGTTGTCCTCCACCGGGGTTTTCCAAGGGACCCGCTCGAAAACAAAATTTGCCACAGTGGGTGATTCATCATCCACACCACTGGGGTTCGCTGGAACTGGAGGTAGCACTCCTCCGAACATCCACGATAATCCGATGTTCTAAGGAGATGAGACCGGGGAAACCACTCTCCCATCAGGAACAACAGGTGATGACGTCCCCGAAGACGTCCACGACTCGCAAGATGAAGCAAGCTCTGAAGCTGGGGGTACTATCCCTTCTGAGTCCGAACCAGAGGAGAACATTCCCACATATCCCGATGACTTCTCGGTACATGGGTATGACTCGGAGGATACATCCTCCACTGTTCCTTCCGTCTCCCCTCATGTGAGAACGGTATTCATGACAGACAGCAATCAAGGTGGTTCCAGTGATCGCCAACGCATCGACACTCTGGAGGCCATACTACAAGCCTTAGTCAAGTTTGTGGACGAGATCAAAGCAGCTCTTCCAACTCTGCAAGGAGGGACGCCTGGCCAAACAAGCATGGGTCCCGCGATCAATGCGGACTCGAACTCAGCGACACCGAACCCGGGCAATAATCCTCCTGAAATAACGGCTCCCACCGCTGTAGATGATGCCAGGGAAGCAAAAAGAGAGGTCCAAGAGCTCCGAGCCATGTTTCACGCCCGAGAAAACACTCAAGACCTCAGAATACGGCAACCATACCCTGCTGCATGGAGGGATGTCCCCTTCCCACCAAGATATAAGCTGTTCAACATCAATCCCTATGATGGCAAGACATCAGCAAGTAGATACATCACTTACTTCGAGGTCACCACCGACCATTTGCCGCATGACGATGCCATCCTCACGCGATTATTTATCGGGGCATTGGAGGGGGTCGCCTTCGACTGGTACCGCAACCTGCCAGACAACTGCATCCACTTCTTTGCCAGCTTCAAGCGCATGTTCTTGGAGAGATTCTATAAAGTAGGGCAGGATGTCACAATGTCCACCCTCATGGACGTCGTCTAAGGGGAAAAGGAGCTGACAAGGAACTATATCGAGCGCTTTCGCCAAACCGCCATGAGGTTGCCATCTGGTAATCCGGATTCCTCCTTGATTGAAATTTACCAAAAGAGATTGCTTCCAACAATCAGTCTCTGGATGGGCGAAAGTCAATTTAAGGATTGGAAGACGTTTATCATCAGTGCCACTAGCGCCGAAGAACGACTGAAGAAGGCTCGCCAACTGGGATTGCACATCTCGGAGGGAGAGAACAAGGGCAAGCATCCCAATACCAGCAACGATAATGGGGGTAGCCCCTCTAACAATCGGGACAACAGGGGCAAGCAGGCTATGGTGGCCGACACAGCCCAGAAACCTAAGTCAAGACCGGCAGACAAACAATGGCCGCAAATGACCTACTCCTTCGAAGACAGCCACGTCAAGCCCATCTTGGACATGCTCATACAAGGAGACAGAATTCAGCTCCCTCCACCAAGACGGGAACCTCGGCCGGCAGAAATGGAGAGCCCAAAGTACTGCCACTTCCACCGCTACGTCCACCATGCTACACACGACTGCTACCAACTGAAACGATACATTCAAAACCTCATCGATTCGAACGCTCTGGCCATCGATTTCGAAGAGGTAACCGTGGCAGCCAACATGGTGTCCGTACAGTTCGGCAGCTTCCCTCCAACGGAGACTCAAGACGGCGTGGTACCCGTCCCTCTGGCGACGATGGAGATTGCTAATCTTCCGCCTCCTCGGGATCATGTTGCTGGTCTAGTGCCCCTCACCACATCACGGGGGGAGATCATGTGGGTCCATCCGGACCTGGTACCTGAAGTGACTCAGTCCACACCACCTTCCATTCGCAAGAAGAAGAGTGGAAAAGTCAAATCCTGCCACACAATCTCAGCAGATATCGAGGAAGTCACAGCTGTCATTATCCGATCTGGGGCACAATCCCAACCTGTGGCTGATAACTCAACTGAAGATCATCAGCCAGCTACTGCTGACACTCCGGGACCGTCTCAGCCTCCGACGACCGACAAGCCTAGGCCGAAGGAGACTCGCTTTGACAAATCCCTCCGAAAAGATGCGCCTCAAGGGTTGGAAAGGCCCTACAACTTCGACATCTTGGCGCAGCTAGCCAATACACCGGCCAAATTGTCATTATACAAGCTCCTGAGACTCTCGAAGGATGTTCACGCGGCTCCAAGCGATGCACTCCAGAACGCCGACGCCTATCTGGCTCAGGTCAATCTCACAGGAGAAAGTCTGCCTGCAAATCTCTAAGACAGCGCTTGTACGGGGGCGATGCCCAACATTGTCTTCACTCCACAGGATATGCTTATCAAAACCAATCTGTACGATCGTCCATTATACTACACCGGATACATCGGGGACGTGAAGGTGGATCGGATGCACATTTATCCGGGCTCTTCCATAAGCATCATTCCAAAGGGTCTGTTATATCATCTTCGCATTCCTATGTATCGCCTGACACCAACAAGCACCGCCATCAGCGGTTTCAATTCGGACAGGAGCTACCCAATTGGAAAGATTCGCTTGAAGTGCCAAATTGGCGATCTCCTGTCAGAAGTGACCTGTTACGTCATAGATGCGGACACTTCTTACAACATCCTCTTAGGACGCCTTTGGATACACGATTATATGATCGTGCCTTCCACGCTACACCAGTGCTTCAAATATGTCGACAAACACGGCTTTGTGAGGACGGAATTTGCCGACATCGATCTCTTCAAAGGAGTCGAATCCTACTACTCGGATTCCTGCTTATACGAGAAGTCGAAGAGGCACCTGGATGAAGATGTACAGGCTCGATCTGAGACGTCCTCAGGATCAGAAAAACCTCTGACGATCCACCTTCAAGCTCGCAAACCTGGCAAATTTGTACCCCTTACGGCCGCTCTGCGTAAGGATGCAATCAGCCTTTCGGCACAAGAAGGGCAAATGATAATCTGACTACCAAGGTCCGGCCAAGTGCCGAGACCCACAACGGAGCCACTGACAATCAGGCTACCGAGAGTCAGCCAACCAAAAGCAGAAAGCTCAACCCTTCTGACAAACCAATGACGATACGTCTTCCCAAGAAGAATCGTCACCCCGATGCAAAGTCTGGGGCTTCTAGCGAACCAACTACTCCCTGTCCGGCATCGAGTACCAAACTAGGGGTCGCTAGTTTGCCAACAACTCCACATTCGGCTCCACCAACAGAACCCCTGGTGATCAAGCTGCCCAGGTTATCCTCCCAGTCTTCATTTATACAGGGGGTGACCGAAGAAGAGCCGAAACTGGCCAAGTATGTGGCTGCCCACACTGATGTTCCCTCCGCGGATGATGTAATCCCGCTAAAAAAGATACCTTATTTCATCAATAAAGGGTTATCTTTGAACTACCTCGAGCTTAATAAGCTTTGTACAATGTATGCTATGGAACACGGTATAGGCACTCACCTACACACACAGGTGACAAATGTTTACACCGCCAACCAGCTTACTCCAGTAGAAGATGCTTACCGCGTAGTCGAGGGAGGGGACCATCCAATCATCTTCGGCCGAAAAGACGATCCACAGCCCTTCCCATAGAGAAAGTCGATCCTGAATCAGATGCCGGGAGACTCCCTCTGTACCTTTATAGTCCCCAATCCAAATACCTTATGCAAAAATAGGGATATGATCTGGAGACTATGCCAGTCTTAAACTACGGCACCGGTCGACGATTACCTTTCAAGCCACCAATCCCGGCTGGCAAACCACGGGACTACTACAACAAGACCCGATGTGGATTAGGGTATGTCACGCCCACAACGACCCCCGAAAGTTCAGATGAGGAATGCGACTGGCAGTCACATTCAACCGGGTCACCAACTTCTGATTCGGATACCAGCATCGGCGACGTATTCAGACAAGTTCTGTCAGTAAATATGGCATTCGCCGACGCCTACGAAGAAGATGAAGACATTTCCAAAATCCTTGAGCTAGAGCCGTGGGCCCAACAGCTGGATACACAATGGGAAAAGCGGTTCGAACAGAGGGAACCTTCTACCGAAGATGAGGTTATACAGGACGACCTCGGCAGCAAAGCTTCTCCAAAACCAATCTTCGTCAGTAAAAGCCTAGCAGACGAAGAGCGAGAATCGCT
Organism: Iris pallida; assembly: GCA_029216955.1. NCBI lineage: Eukaryota > Viridiplantae > Streptophyta > Magnoliopsida > Asparagales > Iridaceae > Iris > Iris pallida. Next base: position 8,583,068 of record JANAVB010029816.1, on the reverse strand, counting down.
ACTGGAACTTGTCAAAGAATATATTGATGTGTTCGCCTGGACCTACGAAGACATGCCAGGACTAAACCCCAAAATTGCCCTTCACAAGCTCAATATTCGGCCAGACGCAAAGCCGGTCAAACAACAACAACAACGCTTCCGCCCGGGCATCATGGATGCGATCGAAGCCGAAGTCAACAAACTGATAGCCAGCGGCTTCATTCGTGAGGAACAACATCCGGACTGGGTCGCCAACATAGTACCGGTCCTCAAGAAGAATAGAAAGATTCGAATCTGCATCGACTTCTGCAATCTGAACGAGGCATGTCCCAAAGATGAGTTCCCTCTCCCTATCACAGACATCATGATCGACAACACGTGCGGCTTCGAACGTATGTCATTTATGGATGGCTTCTCGGGGTACAACCAAATCAAGATGTCTCCTGATGACGAAAAGCACACCTCATTCCGAACACCGATTGGCACGTATTGCTACACCGTCATGCCTTTCGGTTTAAATAATGCTGGTACCACATATCAAAGAGCCATGAGTATCATCTTCAGAGACCACTTGTGCAAGACTGTGGAGTGCTATGTTGATGATATCGCCGTCAAGAGCCGCTATAAGGGAGACCACCTGCATGATCTGAGAACAGTGTTCGACCTGATGCGAGCACACAACCTGAAGATGAATCCCACAAAATCCTTCTTGGGCGTCTCCAGCGGAAAGTTCCTGGGTTTTATCATTACTGCCCTGGGAATTCATGTGGATCCAGAGAAGACAAAGGCAATTATGGAGATGGGTCCCCCGAGAAATCTCTGCGAACTCAGAGGCCTTCAAGGAAGGCTAGCTTACATCCGGAGATTCATTTCTAACATCTCCGGACGGTGTCGGCCATTCACCCATCTCATGAAAAAAGGCGTTTCATTCGTATGGGATGAAGAATACCAACGTGCCTTCGACAGCATCAAAGAATATTTGTCGAACCCTCCAGTCCTGGTGGCCCCGGTTGCTGGAAAACCATTCCTGCTCTATTTACGAGCGATGGAGCATTCTCTCGGCACTCTGCTAGCACAAAACAATGATGCAGGCCATGAACAAGCTATATATTACCTCAGCCGAATGATATTGGGCCAGATCACCGATACACCGCCGTGGAGAAGGAATGCCTCGCCCTGGTGTTCGCCATTCAAAAGATGCGACACTATGTCACAGGACAGACCATACATATGATCTCACGAGTCAACCCTCTCAGGGTCCTCATGACTAAACCAGGGGCACTCAGTTCCCGCCTCGCCACATGGGCAATATTGCTGTCTCCTTATCATATGGTCTTCGTCCCGTAGAAGGCCGTTAAAGGTCAAGCTCTGGCAGACTTTTTAGCAGCCCACCCAGGCTCAGAGTCATCCAGAGTATATGAAGGAATCCAAGATGAGGCTGCCGACTCTCATGCAACCTCTCACGATGATATATGGCGAATGTTCTTCGACGGTGCTTCGAGAACTGGATCCAAGGGCAACATCATCGTTGGAGTCGGGATGGTGTTAATTTCTCCTTCCGGGTTGGTGATCAATCGTGCTTACTCCCTCACGGAACCCTGCTCTAACAATGTGGTCGAGTACAACGCTTTGGTCAGTGACCTCCAGCTTGCAAGAGAGTTGGAGGTATAATATCTTGAAGCATACGGCGATTCGCAGTTAATCGTCAATCAAATAAGGGGTTCATACGAAGTCCGCCATGAAGACATGATCCCCTATCACCAAATAGCGATCAATATTATTTCATCATTTGAGGGATTCTTTATCGAACATGTTTCCAGACTACAGAACATCGAACCCGATGCCCTAGCAGGCCTTGCCGCCTCCCTGGCGGTTCCAAACCATACTCATCATTCGGTTGATGTGATAGGCCACGAACTGGTCTGTCCCAAGAACAACGTTCAATTCGTGGTGAGCTATTCTGCCCAGACAGTCGACGAAGCACCAGACTGGAGACAGCCATTCATCGTCTTTGTCGTCTACGATATCCTCCAGGAGAATCCAAAGGAAGCAACTTCTGTCAGAAGGCGTTCTCTCAGATTCTTCTACGACACAGAGACGAAAATGCTGTATCGACGATCCTACGATGGATTATTGCTTCGGTGTCTGTCAAATGCAGAAGCCAAAGAAGCCGTACGCGAAGCTCATGACGGTGTCTACGGGGCCCATCAGCTTGGCCCTAAATTGTAAGACCGTCTTCGTCGAATGGGCTACTACTGGCCCACAATGGTAGCAGATGCGATAGACTATACAAGAAAATACAAAGCATGCCAAGTCCATGCGGACTTCATCCATCAGCCATCCGAGTTTCTACATCCGACGGTGGCATCCTGGCCATTTGAAGCATGGAGAATGAATATCATCGATCCGATTACTCCACCTTCCTCCCGTAGACATCACTTTATACTCGCGATCACGGATTACTTCTCTAAATGGGCGGAAGCTGTTCCACTCGCAAAAGTAAAGACTTCAAACGTGATCAGCTTCCTCAAGCAACACGTCATCTATCGCTTTGGACTGTCCCGAAGGATCATCCACGATAATGGTCCGCAGTTTGCAAGCCACGCCTTCTATCGGTTCTGCGATAAGCATCGCATCCAGAATATTGCTTCGACACCGTACAACCCGGCAGCAAATGGGTTGGCAGAGGCATTCAACAAAACAATCATCAAACTGCTCAAGAAGTTTGTCTCTTCCAACAAACGCGACTGGAACGAGAAGCTTGGAGAATGCTTATAGACGTACCATACTACAGTCCGAACAGCTACTGGAAACACGCCATTTTCCCTAGTGTACGGGAGTGAGATAGTCCTCCCATTGGAGACTCAAATACCCTCACTCCGCGTTGCCCTTACTTACCAATTGACGACGGATGATAACTACCATCGTCGGCTACAAGCGTTGTAGGCCTTAGATGAAAAGCGCCTCTTGGCTCAGCAACGAATCGAGCTATACCAAGCACGCATCTCCGGAGCCTTCAACAAGAAGGTTAAAATCAGAACATTCCAAGTGGGCGATCTCGTTCTGGCAGTCCGGAGGCCGATGGTCATGACTCACAAAACCACCGGCAAGTTCCAGCCAAAATGGGAAGGCCCGTTTATCTTTGAGGCCGTATTCTCCAACGGTGCTTACCGCCTCGCAAAACAAAACGGAGACTTGCTCATATTGCCCGTCAACGGCAAGTTCCTGAAAAAATATTATGTCTAAACGACATCTTCCAGATCATCGAGTCATGTACCCGCTGGTACCACTGAACTCATACTCTTCCTTTCATTTTCCAGATTTTCGAGTCATGTACCCGCTTCTACCGCTGAACTCACGTTCACCATTTTCCAGATTTTCGAGTCATGTACCCGCTGGTACCGCTGAACTCACATTCTCCATTTTCCAGATTATCGAGTCATGTACCCGCTGGTACTGCTGAACTCACGTTCACCATTTTCCAAATTTTTTAGTCATGTACCCGCTGGTACCGCTGAACTCACATTTTCTATTTTCTAGATTATCGAGTCATGTACCCGCTAGTACCGCTGAACTCACATTCTCTATTTTCCAGATTATCGAGTCATGTACCCGCTGGTACCGCTGAACTCACTTTCACATTGAGTCATGTACCCTATTGTATCGCTGAACTCACATCCTCCAAATCCCAGATTATCGAGTCATGTACCCTCCGGTATCGCTGAACTTATATTTTTCCAAAATTCTCGGATTGTAGAGTTATGTACCCGCTGGTACCCCTGAACTTACATTTCGGTCACTCTTTTAGGAGAAAGTTATGTATGACCATACCTCTGAACTTTTTTCCTGAAGGAGCTCCTTCCTCATGATCTACTACCCGTACTCCCAGTGCACAAAAAAAGGGTAACAGATCCACAAATTTCTAAAACGACCATGTCGATGTTACCTCTGAGTCGTCTCAATTCCGCCAAAAACAAATTACCCTTCTACATAGAACTTCCATGTCCTCATTACCTCTGATTTGTTCTATGTACCCTCCTTCATTGAGCCCACTCCTGCCATGTCCTCATTACCTCTGAGTGGGAAGGCTCCGCCGAAGAAACCCTCATGCTTGACATGTCTTTATTACCACTGAGTAAGTATGTTGACTCCCTTTTGGCTTATTATCCGTACCCACAACCGGAGTATGCCAAGGATAATAGTTCCACAAATGTCCTCTGTTGACCATAAATATCCTCCGTCGAGTCCCCTCCTACCATGTCCTCATTACCTCTGAGTAGAAAGATTCCGCGGTGAACCAAGCCTTCATACTTGCCATGTCCTCATTACCTCTGAGTAAGTATGTTGGTTCCCTTTCATCCTATTATCCGTATCCTGAGCTAGGGTGCGCCAAGAATAATAGGCCCACAAATATCCTTTGCCAAGTTTCTTAGTACAGGCCCATCATCTCTCAACATGCCCCGGGAGCCCAGCTGCTCTATGGCATTCCTCCTTCTTCTACCAAGAACGTCCATGACCACCTTACCATGGAACTGTTCTAGGTATCCCTAATCAAACTTGTTACCGTACCTAAAACCAAGGTATTCTAGGGGTAACAGGTCCACAAACAAGTCCCCCATGCGGGACAAACAACACCATAATACCACGGGCACAACAAGCAGTACAAATGAAGGGTAGAATAGAAACTACTCTTTATTTGAAGGAAGAAAAAAAGCGCTACATGTTTTGGGACCACGTCCCTATCAAAAAGAAAAGAAAACAGAAACAGAAACAAAAGAAGAAAAGGCCAACTATAGTTCGGCATTACACAACTCCAAGAGGCGGTTTTTCACCAAGGCAGTCCCCCGCTCAAGCCTCTGTTTAGCTCGACGCTCGGCCTCTTGGGACAGCTGCTCTGCGTCATTCAAATACATATATGCTTGCCAGTCGTTCTCCATCTTCTTCAGGGCAAGTTCTAGATTGGCAGAAGCCCTACTAAATTTGTCAGCCTCCTGAATGGCAATCCTTTTCTCAGTACAAGAAGTTTCGAGCTCGGATTCCAGGAAGGCCAGCTTTCTCTGGAGCTCGAGGATCTGCTCCCGGGTGTCGGTTACCCCGTGGGAGGCAGCCGCTTCCCGAGCCGCGCAATCTTCAGTTCGACGTCTCCATTGATCGTATAACCGAGTCAAATCCTGGCGGTCCTTCAATATAGCCGGCTTGAGCGATTCTCGGGCAATCATCACCTTCTCCACCGCGGTTACGAGGAAATTGCGCTCTTGGTTTATCGCCACGGGTAAATCGGCTTGTTGCATCATGCGAAACTGGGCCACAAGACGATCAGCCTCTAGCAGCTTAGGCTCCAGAAGCGTAGGTAACCCCGCCCCACCGGGGAGTGTTCTAAGGATATTAATTTGGCCATCGGCGCACCGGCGGGCCATATCAAAGGGAGTCCCCCACTCCACAGCTGCCTCAATCCCTCTCTTCAGGTGGCGATGAAAGCTGTCGACCATATCCTGGGATACTTCATCTAAAACTTCTGTAGAGGACGGCGTCAAAGGGAGTATGGTGGACAGTACCGAAGGAGTAGCCTCAGAACTTGCCATCTCCGCCACCAGGGAAACAAATTCTGTGCAAAAAGATGCATGAATGGAGGCCAGCTCCTCTTCCGCCACCCGAAGAGCTTGGATACTTGGTAGGGCAGAAAGATTAACCCCCGAAACCATATTCGCAGAGGAGGGCGCAGGAAGCATCGTCTCTTGCCCCAGATATACTGCCACTTGGGCTCCCGAACTTGACCCAGCTGGAGGCCCCTCAATATAGGTTGGAGAAGAAGGAGGCGCATGTACTTCTACCAGATACCCTCCGGTAGAGTCTGCCCCGACAATTTCCGTCACCGACAATAAAGGGGTAGGACCTGTACGTCCAAAGCAGCCATCAATTGACGTAGCCCGAAAGACAGGATGATGGATCAAATAGGCTTCCTCACAAGTTAAGGTTTGACTTATCTTACCGGGGGAAGAGCATGGAGGCTGCGGCTCGTTCGCAGCTGGCATAGCCTCCCCACCCGCGGCTTTCAAGTTAAATTCAACGGTTTTCTCAGCCCCAGCCACCCCGGAAAGGGAGCCAGCCAGTTCAGCGTCATCCTGTTGAAATTCAGCTATCTCAGGGACAGGCACGGTAGAGCCCCCGTCCCCATGGATTGAAATCTCAGTAAGGTGGAACCCTTCGACCGCCGCCGGAAGAACCCCGGCAGAAATGATAGCAGTGCACATACCGCTGACCAAAGTGGTCAGGGCCGGATCGACTTCAGCAGCCGGTTCCCGAGGAACCGACTCCTCTGATGCCTAAAAAGAGCAAAAGAAAATGATTAGGCCATAGTTTGAAAAAAAGGAAGAAGGAGAAGGTTGCTGCAATTCAAATCACCTCAGAAGCAGCGTCAACATCATCAATAAACAGCCTGTGGCGTCTCACCGCAGCGTGATTCTTGGAGTAGGCCCTGCCATCATCGGTAAACACGTGCCTGCTTCGTTTATGCGAAGGACCAGGCACAGCAGGTGGTTGATCCTCCACCACCTCATCAGGCCCAGTAGGCGGCTGACCCGCCACCCTTTCATCCGGCATAATAGGGGGCTGACTCCCAACTTCCTCGTCCGAAGAATACGACGAGTCATCGACGTCCTGCTTATCATCCTCTTCATCCGCTGCAGTGGACTCCGAGTCCGGCACATGAACCCTATTCGCCCCTCTCTTCCTCTTCTTAGATCCCTCGGGCTTCTCGGCCAAGCCAGTGCCAACAATGAAGCTAGTACCTATGTCAAAGTTAACAGGAGGCTTGCTCGCTGCAACATGATAAAGGGCCACCATGTACAAAATATCCCCTGCCGTCTTAGCATCAGGGACCGAGAAGCTAGCCCGGGTATGGACCGTATTGTAATAATGCCAAGCCCGGATGCCATCGAGGACGCTGCCCTCAAAGCCCATGCAAGCGCTGGGGAAATCAATGAACAGCTGACTATACCCGAATTGACGGGAAAATCTATTGGGCAGATAAGGCTCCAGGTATACGTTATTTCGGTAACGATATACTAGGTGCGCAGGGCGAATATTGCGCAGCCAAAGAAGCATCTTCTCAGATAAGAGTTGGAGAGGATCAACGCCGTCAACATGTACTCCCCTCACTTCTCTAGCGGTAAATTGAGAAAGAGAGACAAAGAAGTCGGGTCCGTCAACTCTCGCCAACGCCCTCCGACAGGCTGGCATGGTGTCGTGCTCCCAAGGCTGATAACGGTATCAAAAAAGGAAGGCATCATCAGTAGTAACATCTTCTTCAGTTCCTGGCCTCATCAACGATCGGTAATGCATCAATAACCACCCCATGAGGTAATGGTATGGTAGTTCTATCCACTCAAAGTCCAGCGTCGTCTCGCGAGCAATGACTTTAGACGAAAATACGCGGAGGCCGTGGTGTATGCTACACACCATGGCCGGAAGAAGGGCCAATCTGACTTTAAAGACCAGCTTCACAGCCGGAAGAATGAAGTGGCGGCTGATCCTTTTAGTAGAACCTGTCCCTCCTGAGACTACGCAATTCCGTAGCCACACCATCAAGAACCCGGCCAAAAGTGCTTTTTCAGACATCTCCCGCGTACCGTAGTGGAAATAACTGAAGGAGTCAGTGCGACTCCCAAATCTGTCGTGGGTGGACCTCGACCTTTTCGCCTTCAACTTCAGGTCCTTTACCTCCGCCTGGGTTTGAGGACTCCGAGAAGAAAGTCGGCCGGAAGGACGTAAGTTGAAAAGATACGCGACCCAGGCCGTGGTATGGGGGGCGTTCCCTTCTGAACTATTATTCTTCTTGATAGCAGTCTTGTGACAGATGCTATGGTGGCACAGCAGTTCCCGATACACAGCAACAAAACCCGGGAATCGACGATCCAGATCATCGAATTCCTCGTTCGTCGGGGTGTATACTTCAAAGGCCTCGTCCCCCATGGCAGTTTAGAAACAACATGCATTTCATGGAGAGCAAGTCCCAACTCCCCTCCGGGCGCGAAGAAAGTCCCCGTACGCCGGTTATACAGCTCCAAAAGGGCCATGAACAAAGGCTTGTTAATGGGCAAACCGTAACAGGTGCCTTGGATGTCGTAGTAAAGGTTAATCTCCCGAAGGGAGTCCCCGTAGTTCCTCAGGATCCATGAGGTAAGATTAGCCCATGTAGGAATAGGGTTTATCCAATTCAGTAGCGACAACCTGTCCACAGGATAAGACCCCTTGCGAGCGAGTTGATTAAGGAAGGTATCAGCTCGAGTAAAAGTAAAGTTGGGACCAGTCACGTTTATAAAAGTACCCGGAAGCAGCCCCATCACACTCCGACTGACTGAATCCTTGCCTGCACATGCTGACCCCGTACGCCTATTGTAGTGGATGTTGCCCATGAACATCCTCGATTGGGTAGGAGTTAGGGAGCCCGCCATTGTCCTGCTCAATGGTACCATATTAAACCACGAGAGGGGAAAATGTCGCTCCATCTCGGGAATATGGATCTCCACCCCGTCCACAGTAAAGTCCCAGTTCTCAGAAACGTCCAACAATCGGGAGTTCTTTATGAAAAAAGCATCTCCAAAGAGAAAAGCCGGTTTCAGATATTCTCCGTCCAGTCTCCCCGAATTCATCATAGTACAAAGGAAGTGGAAAGGCTGGTTGTTGATGGCATCCATCCTCTCCAAAGGTTCATTAGCGGGAAGCTGATCTGTTATATGTCGAATTAAGCCGTCGAGCCGCACGCCCACGGCAAATTGAGCTGAACCCATAAGAAGCTCTCCTGCCGGGTTAGTTGGGAGGTTCACTGGAAAAGGACAAAAAGAAACATGATTAAAAGATGGGTAAAACGAAATCACTTAAAGTTCTCAAAAAAGAAGTTCCAACGAGCCTATGCGGCTCGGATCAATGAAGCCTTATGCGGCTTCATTCAGCTGGGTTTTATGCGGCACAACTTCAATAGAGCCTATGCGGCTCGGGTCAGCACAGCCTCATGCGGCCCAATTCAGTTGGGAATTCTATGTGACATGGGTTCGATAGCTTATGCGGTTCGGTTGAACATATGCGGTTCTATCTAGCAGAAGAGCTTACGCGACGCGACTTAGCAAAATGCTATGCGGTTCAGTTTGTCAGAAACATATGCAGCTCCGTTCAAAGGAGATTTCATGCAGTTTATATCCAGAAGTAATCCTGCAATTCAAATCCTTCTCATACGGCTTAAACATAGGGCATTTCCTATGCGGCTCGGATGTGAGAGGGTCAGGCGGCCAATACAACATATGCGGCTCCATCACCATCAAACTTGGGCAGTTCAAACGAAGGCTTGTGCATAGATCATGCAACAGAGCCATGGGTTCTTAGGGTTCAAAGAATTCAAAAGCAATCCTTACCCTTGAAAGAAGGGCGGACAGCAGAGTGCATTTCGGGCATGACGGCCGACGAGGAAGCCGTATTCTTGCCCTTCGCAGCAGCGGAGACGACCTTGGAAGACTTAGGAGCCATTTTTCTCGAAGGTCGGAAAAAGAAGATAAGGAAGAGGAGACAACAAATAGTTGGATGAAGGAGAAAGTAAAGAAATCCCTCCGACCGAACTCATCCACATTTATAAACAAAACCAAGGCGCTTCGATTCTCGTGCAACACAAAAAAACTAACTCTTCGGTTATCAAGGCGAGCCGCCTAAAATGAGGGCCAGACTCCTGGGATCCCGTCCCGAAAAGTGACCTTACAACTGACAACAAATCAACAGCATTTAATGCGAAAGATTTCCAAACGTGGCAAAATAACGTGGCAAAAAGTCCATGCGGCTGAAACATCCATGCGGCCAGGACATCATATGCGGCCAGAAGAGTTTTTACACAGCCATGCTTCTTATTCAAAGTATTTCAATTTTGCAAATTAAAAACTTTGAAGGGGGTCTTGTAGAAGCATAGAAAAGAATAGAGAAAGATCCATGCAGCCAGGGAGCCCCATGCGGCTCAGAAAGCCCATGCGGCTCAAGTGTCTATGCGGCTTGATAAGTTTTATGCGGCCCAGAGAGAAGCCACGTGGCCTGCAAACAGCTCTTCCCTTTGTCCCACACCGCATTAAATGCCTTGACGGCTGACAGCTTTAACAAGGCGACAGTTCTGACACAAAGATGCAATTATGACTCTGTCATAATGACAGACCCCTAGGGAAACGAAGAAAATTTCTGACACAATCCCCCCGAGATCCAAAAAATGCCACACAGCCTAGACACGTGGACAGTCGTATGCGGCTCGAGCGGAGACTCTCTATGCGGCTCAGGCCGAAGCTGTCCTATGCGGCTCAGGTCGAAACAGTCCTATGCGGCTCAAACAGAGACTCTCTATACGGCTCAAGCAGAGGCTTCCCCATGTGGCTCATAAGGACCATCTCCATGCGGCTCACGAAGGAGCTACCCATTGTAGGTCCTAAAAAATCAAGTTGCACCCATCAACAAAATAAAAAAAATAAAAAAAATAGCTTTTAAATGAACTGCACAGACATCAGATTGCGCATCATCAGATGGCGCAGAGTGGACTGCGCACACTTTCAAGTGCACAGGCTGACGTGGCAATGTCATCATTACCTAACAAAATTAAATCTTTTGACAACTGACAGCACAAAGAACGAGGAGACTGTTCATTTATTGCGCCGCACAGCGCTCGAGGACAGTTGGACAGCTGTACATGCAGCACAATCGGCCAGGCATTCTGTTGCGCAGTCCAATCTCGCGCAATCTGAAGTCAGCACAATTCAGGTTGCGCACTTCATCATGATAATTGACAAAAGTACACGTGGCATTCATGCCATCAATTTCTCACTACGTGGCAACCGTCTACGCACGATCATGCACATTTCAATCAAATGATGCCATGTGTCCAAGACAGTTGGCCCACGATCAGACAACTGCCTGCACAGTCTAAAGCTGCACAATCCAATCCATACGCAATCCAGCATGCGCCATTCAGAATAACTAAAAGTTAGTTATTTCCAGAACTCTATAAATAGAGTTTCAAGTCTTCATTCAAGGAGATCAGACATAAAGTTCAGAAATATCAGAGAGTCCAGAAGTTCTTGCCCAAGTGCTGCTGTATTCTTCCGAGGCTTTTGCCTTTAACTTCAGAGGCTACCGTCTTCAAAGTTCACATCGTCCAAGGGATAAAGCAATCGTCTTCTAGATTGGATTCCTACAGTTGTACTTTTCCAGAATTCTTGTAATCCTTACGAAGTTTGTATCAATAAAGTTCATTACTTTTGTTTTTGCAAACAAAATGGCGACTCTGCTGGGGACGACTTTCTTCTCCGACGAGGAAGTGACAACTCAATGTGACGTAGCGTCTATCGGAAAGACGCAGAAGACGCTGGTTGTAAAGGTCAACCAGACAGCCTATGAAGCCATGATCAACTCCAAAACTACCCCTCGCACTATAACAACTTCTGCCTCGAGCAAAGTGCGCCTAGTGTGGGCCCCCAAGACTACTGCACAGTCTATTGACTCTGCCAACAAGACTGCTGTGCAGTCTGTTAATTCTGCCAAGAAAACTGCTGCGCAATCTGCTGCGCAATCTGCTGCACAGTCTACAGTCTCTACCACCAAAGTTTCTGCACAGTCCAAAGTCTCCACTGTTGCACAAACTGCCTCTAACATATGTGTATAATCTGCTGTGGCCAGTGCACAAACTTCCTATGCTGCCTAGTCAAAGTGCAAGACTCATGTTCCTCTGGCACAATTGGCAGCAATAAATCCTGTACAGTCCACTACTCCAGCAACCAGAGTACAACTCAAGCACTCTGGCAACATGGCTCCTACTGCGCAAACTACTGTGGTTCAAGCAAGAAGACATCCTGCGCAACCTGCCAATGCGCCATCAACCCATGCGCAAACTATGTCTGCACAATCCAAAGAGGACAACCCTTTGGCTAAACTCTCTTCTTCTCACAGCAAGGGAAAAAGCACTGCTCCTCTTCCCAAGCACCCTGTTGCTCATGCGCAATCCACTGGGGGTAGTCCTTTGGCTATTTCTCCTCCTCTACAAAACAAAAGAAAAGGTCCTTTGGTCTTTTCTCAAACTTCCTTGTCTCATGACTTAGAAGACAACAGAGGGAAACGCTCTTTAGCTAACCCTTTTTCACAAAATAAAGGAAAATGCCCTTTGGACTTTTCTCAGTCTTCTTCGATTTTTACCATAGAAGATCAACCTAAACGTGCCTTGGCATCAGTCAGTACAAAAACTCTTACAAATAAGGGTTCTTCTTTCCTTCATGTCAAAAAAACTTGTACTGATCAAAGAGGTATTCTGCCTACTCCGGTAGCAGAATTCCAAGATCTTCCAACTCTCAAGATATCTCGATCAAGACAGGGAAAATTGTTGGTATCTCAGACAGAAACCCCTGGGGGTGAATTTGCTGATTTAAGAACTTATCTCAACAGACCAACTTCGGCAAAACACAAACAGCCAATACCGAAGACCAAACAGCATCAGAAGCAAATCTCCAGGATCAAAAAAATCCTGACACTTATGCCAATGAAGTAAGCACTTCCCTGTACACTCAAGGGACAAAACATCTGAAGAATCGGAACCATGTTCCGAACATTGTCAAAGAACAAGTCTCTCAAACTTTTGATCTTCGAGAACATCTCAGGCAAAGGCGAGACAACGTTTTAATACCTCAAATTCAATCATCTGATCATTATTGCAATCACAAAGTCATCATTCAATGTTGTTGCCAAACAACAAAACGATCTGTCTTCGATCGTTTGACTTTTGCAAAATCTGAACATATGTCAGAAGATGAAGACGAAGTGTTATACGCTTCTGTCAACATGACCTCTCGAGACACTGGGGGTAGAAAATGCTCCAAGCACGACAAGCCTCGCAAGCCAAGCCAGCGGTATTTAGACTTACTCCAAGAATCCTCTGAAGGAGTATTTTGACATACCCGATCCAGGAGCCAAGATACAATCGGTCAAAGGAATCTTCTTCAAACTCCTTCTGGTCATCTTCCTACTTCTCATTCAGGAGATGACTCTTTCTCTGACTATGATGCATACAGCGAAAGTTCTGAACAGACAGTGTCTTCCACTGTACCAAGAGAAGTGACAGCTTATGTTGTCAATGAAGATCAGATGCTTCAACATCTGTAATTCAAGAACAGCGAATTGCTGCACTAGAAGACAAGCTAAAGACCATGGCTAAAATGGTCGCCAGTATGCATTCTATTATTGTGGATCAACATATCACACCACCGACTCTACCTGTTGCAAGTCCTGAAATCATAGCGTCGTCGGTACCTGTCAACACAGGATTTGGGGTAGTATCTCCTCAAATACCTCTTGTACAAGTTCAACCTACACCTAGTCAATCATGTGCTGGGGGTGGTGCTTATCATGCTGTTCCTCCTCCTAATACTCAGTTTCCACTAGCTCCTTCTTCATCATCAGAGGACGTTAATGAAGCTGTCAAGCTCTTACGAACGCAGTTTGAAGCTTTCAAGGAGAAAGACAACTTGCAAAGGTTGGGGATCAAGCAACCTTACCCAGTTGAATGGAAGGAAGTCCCATTTCCTCCTAAGTACAAAATCCCAACAATCTCGCTGTTTGATGGCAGCACTTCTCTCAGTCAGTTCATTAATCACTTTGAGGTTATGACTGTCCAACTTCAACCAAATGACGCTCTTCTTACCAGAGTATTCGTCGGCTGTTTAGCCGACGTAGCATACGATTAGAGAAGTTTGCCCGATGGTTGTATCACTTCCTTCTCGGGTCTCAAACAAATCTTCTTAGAACGATTTTATGAAGGAATCAATGACATGACTATGTATGCCCTCAACAAAATCAAACAAAGAAATAATGAAACTACTGAAAGTTTCATTGAAAGGTTCCGCCGAAAAGCCTTAAAGATGCCTCCAGGGACTCCAGCTGCTGTCACCATAGATACCTGTAAGGCAAATCTTTTGCCTATCATCAGTATGTGGACAGGGTCAACTCAGTTTCAAGACAGGCCATCCTTCATTGTCAACGCTAAAGCAGCTGAAGTTAGTGCTGACAAGTTCAAGCAACTAGGGGTACAAATGTCTAACCCCGATCGGGATGAACATCAGACGTCGAATAACGGTAATCGCCAGAACAACCGCAAGAACAAGGAGACTTTGAACATCAACTTGAAAAGTAAAGAGTCTCTGGCTGTCAATGTAGCTCCACCTACGTCTACCTCTACTCCTTCTGTACCTCCACCAAGGGAACTTCGTCCTAAAGTAGAGTACTCCTTTGACGAGAATGATACTGCTAGCATCTTTGATTGTCTAATCAAAAGCAACAAGATTCAACTTCCAGACCCAAAGAAGCCTGACGAAGTCGGTAAAACTGATCATCCCAAGTATTGTGTCTATCACAGGTTTATTGGGCATCCTACTCGAGCATGCTATGTGCTCAAAGGCAAAATTCAAGAACTGGTCAATGCTGGTGTTGTCACTCTACAACAAGATGAGAAGACTGTAACTGCAAATATGGTTTCAGTTCAATTCGATGACTTCCCTCAACAAATGGTACAGCATGGTGTCATCCCTATTCCTAAAGCTACTATTGAAATCGAGAATCTCCCTTCTCCACGAAGTGAAGGTCTTGTTTCCTTGTCTCTTGACAATGGCGAGATTATGTGGATTCATCCAGATCTTGCTTCAGAATTTAAACTTCCTTCTTCATCCAAGAAGAAAGACTGCTTCAAGGACAAGACAAAGACTTGTAACATGGTGTCTTTTGATCCCATAGTCGATGAAGAAATTCTGTTGGGCACTAGATCAGGGAAAGCCTATTTGAAGGATTACCCTGAAACTCAAGAGAATCCTACCTCTTCTTCTGAACCTGCTCCAGTGCAACCTGGTTCTACTGAAGATGTTCCTTCTGCCTCTTCACCGGTTGTGATACCCATTCCTCCCAAGCCGGCAGTAGCTGACAAAGGCAAACAACAAGTCCACTTTGACAAGCCCTTGAAGAAGTCATCTCTTTCCGGACTTGAGAAGCCTTACAACTTTGATATTTTGGCACAGCTAGCCAATACACCGGCCAGGCTATCCAACTTTAAGCTCTTACGTCTTTCTAAAGATACTCGAGAAACTCTAAGTGAAGCTCTCATGCAAGCTGAAACTTGTCTAGCCCTTTTGAAGAAACCAATAGCAGAGCCTGTCTCTTGCCTTCATTGTCATAGTGTTTTGGAATTGATTCCAAACATTACTTTCACTCAAGTTGACTTGTTAATGGAAGACAACAGGCATGATCATCCTCTCTACTATACAGGATATGTTGACTCGATGAAAGTCGATCGTATTCTGATAGACCCAGGGTCTGCTCTTAGCATCATGCCGAAGACAATGTTAGATGCGCTAAAGATCCCTGTACATAGTCTCTCCAGTACAATCACCACCATCCTTGGATTCAATCAAGGAAGAAGTGAACCGTTGGGCAAGATTCGCCTAAAACTTTAAATAGGCAATCTTCGCACAAAGGTGACCTTCTATATCATCGACAATCATGGTTGTTCTTATAATGCTTTATTGAGGAGACCATTCCTACATGAACACAATATTGTTCCATCAACTCTTCATCAATGTTTCAAGTACGTTGATGACAATGGAGAAGTCCAGAAAGAGGTTGCTGATCTCTATCCTTTCAAAGGCGTTGAAGCATACTGCAATGACGCTCGTACGTATAAGGATGAATTTATGAAGGTCGTATTGGCTTTAGACACCGAAGAAGAATCAGAAGCAGTGCCCAAAGACACCCTTATCATACCTGTCAAAGGGCGTATCTCCCGTCCTCAATCTTCCAAGCCATTGGCTATTCACTTGCCAGTTCAGAAGCAATCAATTGATGATAGTCAAAATCAAAGGGAGCTCACCTCTTCTGAGCCATTTGTTATTGACTTACGTCGTAACAAGGATAAAAAGCAGTCCGCTTCTTCTGAACCCTTTGTTATTGATTTAACTCATAACAAGGACAAAAGGGAGCTCACCTCCTCTGAGCCACTTGTTATCGATCTCCGTCGTAACAAGCCTTCTCCACATTCTTCTTCTCCCCCTCTTGTAATTAATCTGACCAAGCCTGCTAAGGCTAAAGGTCCTGTTGTAAATACAAATGTATAAATCAATGAAAAAGCATCTACTTTCCAGTATACTGATGTCATTTATCATACTAAATGCTATTTGGATATGTTAGATAGCTTCCAATCATTTACAATGGGAGTTGTACAATCTCTTCAAACGGAAGTCTCTTTTGAACACCCAGATGATTCATATCGAATTGTTCCTGCTCGAAAGAAAGGCGAAAGTCCAATAATTTTTGGTAGAGGACCGGAACAATAATTCAGCTATACAGATGACAGCACAAGTAACGATACAGGACATCTCCAACTCCGTCGTTACAGTCAACAATCAAAAGACATCATCCGAAAGATGGGTTATGACTTCAAAAGTGGCCTCAACTACGGCAATGGTAGACGAACTCCTATCCGTACGACTGTTCCAGAAGGAAAGTCAGAGATGTACTATAGCAGGACTAAAAGAGGTCTTGGATATGCTTCTCCTCCAATGTTATCTCCAGCAGTCTCTGACTCTGATTGTGAAGAACGATCTAACTCTTCTAATTCCAGATCAAGGGATTCTGACACCAGTATTGGTCAAGTTCATCGATCGATCGTATCATCTAACATGGTCTCCGTCGAACTTCCAGAAGGCTATGACGAAGACATTGAAGAAAGTCCTGAAGCAGATCCTTGGGCTCAACGAATAGATACCCAATGGGAACTCCGCTTCGAACAAAGAGAACCTCCTACTGAAGATCAATTAGTTCAAATCGATGTAGGAGAAAATGGGTCACCTCATCCAATATTTATCAGCAAGAACCTCTCAGAGACAGATAAACAAGAATTAATTCTTCTTATTAAAGAATACATTGATGTCTTTGCTTGGAGTTATGAAGACATGCCAGGTCTAGATCCTAAAGTTGCTACTCACAAACTGAACATTCTGCCGAATGCAAAACCAGTCAAACAACAACAACGGTATTTCAAGCCAGAAATGATGGATGCAATCGACGATGAAGTCAAAAAGCTCATTGCTTGTGGTTTTATCCGAGAAAAACAATATCCTGATTGGGTAGCCAATGTCGTCCCAGTTCTAAAAAAACCGGCAAAGTTCGAGTCTGCATCGACTTTAGGGATCTTAATAAAGCATGTCCAAAAGATGAATTTCCTCTCCCTATCACGGACGTTATGATCGACAACACTTGTGGATTCGAGCGAATATCCTTCATGGATGGATTCTCTGGATATAATCAGATTCGAATGAATCCCGAAGATGAAAAATACACATCTTTCCGTACTCCTCGAGGTGTTTATTGCGACACAGTAATGCCATTTGGTCTCAAGAATGCTGGTGCAACTTATCAACGAGCCATGAGTACTATCTTTCGAGATCATTTGCGTAAAACGGTCGAATGCTATGTTGACGATATTGCTGTCAAGAGTCGCCTAAAAGAAAATCACATTCAAGATTTGAGAAAAATCTTCAATCTCATGCGCCAACATCAACTCAAAATGAATCCCACCAAGTCATTCTTGGGTGTCTCAAGTGGTAAATTTCTCGGCTTCGTCATTACCTCTAAGGGTATATACGTGGATCCCGAGAAGATCAAAGCCATTCAAGAGATGCGTTCTCTGCGCAACTTAAAAGAGCTACACGGATTCCAAGGTCGTCTTGCGTACATCAGGAGATTCATTTCAAATTTGTCTGGACGCTGCAGACTATTCACTCAGCTGATGAAGAAAGGTGTCTCTTTCATTTGGACTGAAGAATGTCAACGAGCATTCGAAGATATCAAGCAATATCTCATGAATCCACCAGTCTTGGTGCCACCAATCTCTGGCATACCATTCTTAATGTATGTCCGTGCTATGGATCATTCATTGGGTGCTTTACTTGCCCAAAAGAACAAAGAGGGTCATGAACAGGCCATTTACTATCTTAGTCGTACTATGATTGGTGCCGAACACCATTATAGTCTGGTCGAAAAAGAATGTCTAGCTCTTATGTTTGTTGTTCAAAAGACTCGGCATTACATCATTGGTCAAATCATTCATGTCATATCCCGAGTCAATCCTCTTCGGGTACTCATGAAGAAGCCCAGTACACTCAACTCTCGGCTTGCTACGTGGGCCATTCTGCTAGCCCAGTATGACATGGTGTATGTTCCACAAAAGTCTGTCAAAGGTCAAGCGTTGGCAGATTTTCTAGCAGCTCATCCTGTTCCAGAGACATCCAAACTCTATGATAAAATTCCTGATGAGACATTGGAAGTCAATATGATCTCAGAAGAATTTTCTACTTGGCGACTATTCTTTGATGGAGCATCCAGAATCGGACCAAATGGTGCAATTGTAGCAGGAGTCGGAATTGTTCTTGTCTCTCCAGACGGATCAATTATCCAAAGTGCCTACTCTCTAGATGAACCTTGCTCCAACAACGTAGCAGAATATAATACTCTATTGATCGGTCTTCAATTAGACAAACAATTGGATGTCATGTATCTGGAAGTCTATGGCGACTCTAAGCTGGTTGTTAATCAGGTTAGAGGAACCTATGAAGTTCGCCATCAAGATCTTTTGCCTTATCATGAAGCAGCAATCAGCATGGCTACGTCATTCAAAGCCTTCTTCATAGACTATGTTCGTCGAGCTTGCAATACCGAAGCAGATGCCTTGGCCAATCTTGCGGCAGTCTTAGCCATCCCGATCAAAAGACAACAAGTGGTGGTTATTTCCAATCGTGAGTTGTTTTGCATTGAAAACAATTGTAATATTGAGTTCAATAACTTCACTGAAGCTAATATTATTGAAGAAGACTGGAGAGTTCCCTTTATCGACTTCGTAGTTCATGACATACTTCCTGAAGACCCAAAGGAGGCTACGAGTATTCGTCGACGTTCTTTCTGGTTCTACTACAACCAAACCACAAAGACTCTCTATCGGCGGACTTATGACGGTCTTCTTCTATGCTGCCTAGCTGGTGATGAAGCAAAGCAAGTATTACGTGAAGCTCATGACGGCGTCTGCGGAGCACATCAACCTGGTCCTAAACTACAGGATCGTATCCGACGAATGGATTATTACTGGCCTTCTATGGTATCAGATGCCATTGAATATGCAAGAAAATATAGAGCTTGTCAAATCTATGCAGATTTCATTCATCAACCATCAGAATTTTTGCATCCGACTGCTGCTTCCTGGCCTTTTGAAGCTTGGGGCATGGACATTATAGGTCATATCAATCCTCCTTCTTCTAGAGGACATCGGTTTGTACTAGCAATAACCGACTACTTCTCTAAATGGACTGAAGCTATAGCTCTGGCTGAAGTCAAGACCAGCAGCGTTATCAACTTCGTTAAACACCATGTCATCTATAGATTTGGTGTACCTCGAAGGATCATCCATGACAACAGACCATAATTCATCAGCCAGAAGTTTACAAGATTCTACGATGATCATCGGATTGACAATGTTGCTTCTACAGCCTACAATCCTGCTGCTAATGGATTAGCTGAAGCTTTCAACAAGACCATCATCAAGCTCCTCAAGAAGTTTGTATCTACTAACAAAAAGAATTGGAGTGAAAAGCTTGGCGAATGTCTTTGGGCCTACCGAACTACGGTCTGTAATCCCACAGGCTTTACACCCTTCTCTTTGGTGTACGGTTGTGAAGCAGTTCTTTCTCTGGAACTTCAAATCCCTTCTTTGAGGATTGTCATTGCTAACGAGCTCACTACAGAGAACAACGATCTTCGTCGACTTCAAGAATTAGAAGCGCTCGACGAAAAGTGGCTATTAGCTCAACAGCATATTGAGTTGTATCAAGCCCGCATCTCGAAGACTTTCAACCGTAAAGTTAAAGTCAGATCCTTTCAGCAAGGAGAACTCGTTTTAGCAGTCAGACGCCCTATGACTATGACTCATTCGAGTAAAGGCAAGTTCGATGCGAAGTGGAAAGGGCCTTATATTGTTAGCAAAGTCTTTTCGAATGGAGCTTATCAACTTTCAGAGTTAGATGGTCGAGTTGCAATGATGCCTATCAATGGCAAATTCCTCAAGAAATATTATGTATAAATGTAACAGAAATTTATGTAAATATGATCAGACAATTCATAAATAAAGTTTGATTTTTATTTCGTCATAAGTGATGTTACATAATATCAAGGAAGATCACTGTCATCCTTCTCAACATGGGGACGCGGACCACTGCCTTCCTTATCAAAGACATAATCGACAAAGGAACGGAGAACATCTTTGCTCGAACCTACCAGGAATTTACAAGCAGCCATCCTCATGGCCTCTTCCTCTTCAGTCTTTCCTGGTTCAAGCAAGAAATCTAGGATATCCCGCGGTGGTTTGGGTGCGTACAAACCTTCGCCTGCTTCTGCCTGCTTTGGCTGGACTGGTTCGGCAAGGCGTTCTTCAGTGCCCGCTTCAACCTTCGGGACGATTTCAGTCTTCTTGGATGCATCTCCGGACGACATCTTTATGTTGAAAAGTGGAAATGACCATTCCTTCCAGATTTCTGTTCTATTTATAGGTGGAGATTCTCAAAATAACGAAACGACACATTCATCCGACGGTTCGCCCGTTCATTCACATCCATCCGATGGTTCATCCGTTCACATTCATCCGACGGTTCGCCCGTTCGTTTATTCATCCGACGGTTCGCCCGTTCATTAATTCATCCGACGGTTCACACGTTCACATTCATCTGACGGTTCGCCCGTTCATTCATTCATCCGACGGTTCGCCCGTTCATTCACATTCATCCAACGGTTCGCCCGTTCATTAATTCATCCGACGGTTCGTCCGTTCATTCATATTCATCAGACGGTTCGCCCGTTCATTCATCATCATATGACGGTTCATCCGTTCATCATCACCTGACGGTTCATCCGTTCATCATTATCCGACGGTTTATCCGTTCATCCATTCGTTATGACGATTCATTTTCGTTCACACCTTTTTGACGATTCATTTTCGTTCATTTAATCATCCATATCAGCAACTTGTCGTCCTTGATTAAGTTGTCTATTGAAATAATAATATTCGATAAATTATATTCTGCCACGTCCACATTACCTCTGAGCAGATATAATGAATATAATTATTTTCTAAGAAATCGAGAAATATATCATGTCCTGTACCTCTGAATATATTTTCTATCACTATTATTTATATCTGAATAAGATATACAATAAATAATAGAATCCCAAAAGTTATCTTTTATTGATCAAAAAGATGAAAAATGTTACAATCATAAAAAGAAAAGAAAATACAAGATATTTTTCTACTGAGACGGAGGTGTCATCAGATTAGCAATCTGTTGCTTCAGAGTTTGTAGTCGTTCTTCGCGAGATGCCATCACTCTTCTCCTGGCCTCTTCCATCCCAGATTCTTCATTGAAAGTGGGCATAGTTACCATTCGGCGAGTGATTTCAGCATTATGAGCTACCACATATTCGTCTCTTTCTTGAGTTAGAGCATTGAGTTGTTGGATTACAGTCTGATGCTCGGTGACCTCATCTTCTAGTTCTTCTTGGAGGCGGGCAATATCCGCTCTCAGCTCAGCAATTCTTCTTTCTTTTCTCTCAGCAGTCGAGGTCACCGATTCTAACTTGGAATTATACTCAGCAGATTTAGTAGAATAGGCATCCAAGATATTCTAGAAGTTTACTCTTTCAACTGCAGCTGCCTGAGCCATCTGTTCAAATTTTGCTTGCACTAAGGGTTCTATTTCCCCCTTATTGAGCTCTTTATAGTTCTTTATTGAAGTTTCTAGCTCATTTATTATGTGGTCAAGGAAAGTAGCCTGAGGCTCGTCACCTTGCTCCCGGATGGCATTTACTAAGAAAGAGGTCGGACCTCTAACCATAAAAAAATCAGCATCTTCTTTTTCCATCACTCTATTGATCAAAGGCCCCAAGGATTCGAAAAAGCATTTGGTGAATGATTGGATGACAAACTGATTAATCGCCAGAGCACCAGGAGTCGTAGCTACTCCTGTTGATGATGAGGCAGCAGGACGTTCAGTTTCTCGTATTTGAACGGAAGGCTCTTTGAATAAAGGAGCTAAAGTGGAGCTGATTGCTCCTCCTGGTTGTTCCTCTACAAAATTAAATATTGTCATTTTGCTTGTCATTTGCTATTGTAAAAAAGAATCAAAAGTAAAAACAGTCTTACCATGGTTTTATCCAGCAACAGACCTATCATCTACAGGGACAGATTCTAGCTGAGCAGAAGTAGCTTCAGACACTACTGCCTGACTACTTCCTGTTTCGGAGCCACAGGATAAATGACGACTGCTACTAGCAATCGTCGTCGTAAGCACTATGTCCATGCACACTGGTGGTGCTGGAGAAGATTCGATTTCTGCATGGAATACAAATAAAGATGTCAGATATCAATCTATAAAAAGAAGATTGCTAATTTCATTCTATACCTTGGTGATCAACAGCAGGAGTTTCCTCCAGAGCCGTTTCTTCATCGGCTATCTTTTCCGGAGATGTTTGCACTTCAACATCCTTTTCAGGATCTAAAGTGTCATCAGCACCTTCGGGAGTTATCTGCACCTCAATATCTAAGGTGTCGTCAACAGCTACAGGAGACACATGCTCTTCATCATCACCTTTAGGATCTTGTGTATCCTCAATGTCTTCAGATGATGAACTCTCCTCATTTTCATCTTCCTCCGGTACTTCCCCGCTGGCAGTTGCAGTGGCTTGGTCAACATAATCCTGTAGACCGAAGTCACAGTCATTCAAAGCATCGATCATCAAACGATCTTCCTCCTCACGGGTTGCTCCCGGTGTAGCAGGAAGATGAGTTTCCACTGTTGCTGGTAATGGAGATTGCAAAGTTTCATGCTCTGTTTCTGCAAAAGTTTCTCTAGGCTCTGCGGCCTCATCTCTCTGGTCAACCTTTTCCCTCTGCTCGATTTCCTCCCTCTGTTCTGGACTAGGAGTTTTATGCCTAGACTCAGAAACAGGGGTAGGAGATGGCATGGTGACTCCAGCTGCAGCATTCGCCACTACCAAAGACAAGACTTGCCTTGGAGGAGAAACTGTTCTTTTTCTTCTGTGGACCAACTTTTTCTTTCTATGTAGAGGCCTCTCAGGACTCTCTACGTTTACTATCTCGACTTGTTTCTGAACAGAGGTCGGTGTAGCGGCTTCATCTCGGTTTGTCTCGGCCAGCTGCCGCGATTGCGATCTAGTGGTAACTTTCTCTGAAGAATGTTCCAAGATTAATTTCTTCTTCGCAACGGGGGCAGAGGGCTCTTCTCTCCTTCTCTTCTTCTCCTTGACCGGAGATTTGACAACCTTCAGAGAAATTTTTAAAGGTTGGTTAATTTCCTCAGGGAAATTGGCTTCTCTGGAAGCTTCTAATGGATCGTCCACTGGCTCATGTTCTTCATCGTTATTGGGAGCTAATGTATCAGTTGCTCCTTTCTTCAAACGATTTGCTGTTGCAAAACTATCAACGAGACTGTAGTTTTCAGCAAATATATTTGCAGCTATATAAAACTGTGAATAAGTATACAGCATTCTTGGACCAGCATCAGTTTTGTTTGGCATCGAGAACACAGTCTTTGTGTCTCGAGCATTATAGTAAGCCCATGCTCTGGCACCGTCGATCAGGTATCCCGTTCCTCGTCAGCAAGTTATTGCATTGCCCACGTAGAATTGGTCATATCGAAATTGTCGAACGAAGTGACTCGGCAGATATGGTTCGAAGTAGCATTTCTCCTCAAATCTATATACCAGATGCGACGGTCTGATCGCTTTCAACCATTCAAAAGATGTTCGACCTATTGGTTGCCTCCTAAGGTCAATCAGATTTGCTGCCATATGCTCATAACCAGTTGGAGGGGGAGAGCAAAGAAAATTCCATCCTTTATCGAGGTTCAGGGTTCGTCTACAGTCCCTCAAGCCAGTGTATATGCACCTACACTGTGAGAATCTGCGCAGAAAACTGCCACCAACTACGCCCATGTCAGGGTTCATCAAGGGTGGATGATGCAAAAGCAACCACCCGAACAGATAGGTGTAGGGCAACTCCAGTCTTGGAAAGTTCCCTTTCTCACCCTTCCATTTGATCATTACGTCGACATATAGACGAAGACCTGCATTTATCCTACAGGTCACCGCTGATAGCAAATCCATCCGGTAGCCGAAGACTAACCGGACGGCAGTAAAGAGAACGTCGTGGTGGAAGCGGGCCACGGCGCTTGCTCTAGGTACAACAAATCGGCGGAGCCAATATGTCAAAAATCATGCCAGTTGAGCTTCTTTAGACATGGACCTGTAGACCATTCTTATAAAGCTATCAACATATTCCCCAGGCTTGAGTGGAGGATATTGGTGTTCATCAGTAACTTCGATATCCATCCTCTTATTCTCTTCCATCAACTTTATCACTTCACTATGGCTGAGAGGTTGGAAGAAATCAGGATTGCAGGAGTCATGATCTTTGGTCTTCTTCTCAACGATATGGTTAAGAAAAAAAAAAAGGCAGCCATTTAGAAGAATAACATGTGCTGGAAGAGCCGCTCTGGTAATACAGAGAGCATATGTTATAATGGCACAGAAGCTCATCAAAGACTTCCACCATCTTTGAGTTCTCTTGACGAAGTCTATCTAACTCGTCGTTAGTGGGGACATATTCCTCGTAAGGAAAGTCTGCCATTGGTAAATACGAGATATACTTCATCTCGTGAAGGGCCAATCCCATTTCTCCGTAGGGTGTCATGAACTTCCCTGTCCTGTAGTTATACCTCTCTGCCAGAGCCAAAAACAGACGAGGATTTGGAAAGAAGCCGTATACAGTAGCGTGTACCGCATTATACAGATCAATTTCTCTGAGTTTATCTTCAAACTGAGCCAATGCCCAGTTGGCTATGTAGCTCCATCTTTTGATGTCCGGGTTAACCAAACCGGTCAACCGGATGTCTTGATCCGGATATCTACCCTTCGTCTTGGCATACTCGTTGGCAAAAATCGGTGTCCTTACCGGCAGCAACAAAGATGAGTTCTCAGGGGATAACACCTGGCTTCAACCCTCTTAATAAAGTGCTGTGTCGTTCGGAAGAACTATAGAACATATCCTTATTGTTCCGGTCTTTCTTGACACAGATCTTTCCGGTTCGTGCCTGTTGAAGGGGAGTGATGTCCCATTCCATCCTCCTAGGATGGCTTGCATGAGCATATCTTGCTAGGGGAAGGCATCTAGCTATGTCTGGTAACTGGATCAATTTCTCCTTCCATTGGAAAGTTCTCAACTCAACTCGGGGTCTTGGTTGAGAACTTTTATCAATAGCGTCGCCGAAGAGAAACATAGGCTTCCTGTGAGTGACAGCGTCAGCAGATTGCAAAGGCTGTCCATTTATCAGACTTAACAGAGTCTCGTTAACCTGTGCTATCAAAATAGCCTGGCGAGAAGATGGAAGTGCATACTGCGGAAAGAGTACATGAGATAACTCTTCTTTGAAATCTGGCTCAGCTAAAGTTCCTACAAATATTTCATATTCAGGATCTTCTCTGGTATTCACTACATCAAAACAGAGAAAACAGAAATTCAGCACAAGTACAATCAAAGATGCTATTATCAGATTGCGCAACCATCAGATTGCGCAACCATTAGATTGCGCAACCATTAGATTGCGCAACCATCAGATTACGCAACCATCAGTTTACGCCAGCATCAGATTGTGCTGGTAATCTTGCGCAAATCAGCATATTGCGTTGACTTTTGCCAGCGCAGTTCAACCGATTGCACAAGAAGATATTCTTCATAAAAATAAAGAATAACTAGTTCGTGCAACCAAAACCCTAAAAAGGGTGGCGCAGTATGATCACATCTCTAAAAAGAGATGGATTTTGAAGATCAGTGAAGTCAAAAATCCCTAAAAAGGGGTTTTCGATTGGATTGCCTACCGCGCAAAGCAGGGTGTGCAGTCTCGTGACGGGAAGGACGTGGCACAACCCTAGCCGAAGACTCGGCGGGGGCCTTACCCTTTGCGGCGGCGGAGGATCGTTTTGGGGCCATGAGATCGACGGAGAAGAAGGCTGAAGTCGGGATGAGCTCAGGAGTTTCTCTCTCTCAAATACAAGAAAGCAAGTAAAGAATAATTCGAAGGATCGAGAGAACTATTTATAGTTTTTCAAAGAGAAATGGCCGCCTCAGATTGTGCCGAAAAAGCAGGGCTGAATCATCCGATTGCGCAGACAGCTCAACCTATGCGCAACTTGATTTTAAAATTCGAAATTCAAAGTATTTCGAAATTTTGAATAAATTCAACTTTCGAAAACTTTGAAGGGGGTCTTGTAGGTCCTAAAAAATCAAGTTGCACCCATCAACAAAATCAAGTAAATAAAAAAAATAGCCTTCAAATGAACTGCGCAGACATCAGATTGCGCATCATCAGATGGCGCAGAGTAGACTGCGCACACTTTCAAGTGCGCAGGCTGACGTGGCAATGTCATCATTACCTGACAAAATTAAATCTTCTGACAACTGACAGCACAAAGAACGAGGAGACTATTCGTTTATTGTGCCGTACAGCGCTCGAGGACAGTTGGACAGCTGTACATGCAGCGCAATCGGCCAGGCATTCTGTTGCACAGTCCAATCTTGTCCAATCTGATGTCAGCAGAATTCAGGTTGCGCACTTCATCATGATAATTGACAAAAGTACACGTGGCATTCATGCCATCAATTTCTCACTACGTGGCAACCGTCTATGCACGATCATGCGCATTTCAATCAAATGATGCCATGTGTCCAAGACTGTTGGCCCACGATCAGACAACTGCCTACGCAGTCCAAAGCTGCGCAATCCAATCCATGCGCAATCCAGCATGTGCCATTCAGAATAACTAAAAATTAGTTATTTCCAGAACTCTATAAATAGAGTTTTAAGTCTTCATTCAAGGGGATCAGACATAAAGTTCAGAAATATCAGAGGGTCCAGAAGTTCTTGTCCAAATGATGCTGTATTCTTCCGAGGCTTTTGCCTTCAACTTCAGAGGCTACCGTCTTCAAAGTTCACATCGTCCAAGGGATAAAGCAATCGTCTTCTAGATTGGATTCCTACAGTTGTACTTTTCCAGAATTCTTGTAATCTTTACAAAGTTTGTATCAATAAAGTTTATTACTTTTGTTTTTGCAAACATCCATTATGCGGCTGCCTACGTCATGCGGCCCAGATTATCATGTGGTTCGAAGGTTAGGGGGCCACTCCCCAAGCAGCCTTGACACGTGGCCAGGCTTATGCGGCTTAATCCTTATGCGGCTCAGATCCCCTCAGTGGCTCGCGGTTGAGCCACGTGGCAAGACACGTGTCATAAAGCCAATCAATCTCAATCTTCCAGATTTACTATAATCAAAAATTGGGTCAAATCCCAATAATCTGGGACATGTGGCAGGAGAATGAATTAAATTTATTTATTCAGATTTGCAGACATCAGCAAATCATCATCACGGTGATTTATTGCAATCAGCATTAATTACTGATAGGATTTGGCGCAATCTACATTATTGGCCCAGATTCATCGCACTCAAGACTAAGGGCCCAGATCGATCAATCAACAGGCCGCCGCCACTCTAAGGGACAATCATTGCAAACCCTAATGATGGCATTCCCCTTTTATAAATAGTAAGGTGCCATTCCCTTGCAAAAGGACCCTTTTTCGAGATAGAGCACCAGAATACTTGGAGAGAAAAAGAGAGAGAGAGAGAAGAGAGAGCATTTCTTCAACGCTAAGCAATCTTTTCCGGAGCCAAGGCTGCATACCGATTGTCCAAGGAGTAAGGCAGAGCTGCCGTCGCTTTCCCGAGCCTCTATCGTCACCCCCCAGAATCTAAAATAAATAATTGTACTTAGATTGTTGTACCTAGGTTTTCGTCCCTAGGCTTTCTTTGTACAAGCGAGTTTGTAACGTAAAGTAAAAGTCTAGTCCTCCGATAATTGTTCTGCTCTTTTATATTTTATGGCAAACAGTGACTGGGAATCGAGTAAGACACTACAACTGAATCGGATATAGCAGATATCAAGACAATGAAAACTATCAGTGAATGTACTCGCCTGTGGTCCTGAGCTGATAAGGTGAACAGACGCTCAGAGTAATCACAGACCTAAAGATGAGATACTACAAGTCAAAACATGGTTTAATATTGAAAGGAAAGCTAATCGAGTCATGATATACAAGTCTAAGTCAAAAACTAGGTCAAACCAAGTCACACAAAGATAAACTAGGTCACACTAGATCATACTAGGACAAC
This sequence comes from Iris pallida, assembly GCA_029216955.1. Lineage (NCBI taxonomy): Eukaryota > Viridiplantae > Streptophyta > Magnoliopsida > Asparagales > Iridaceae > Iris > Iris pallida. The sequence continues at coordinate 8,554,705 of JANAVB010029816.1, read as the reverse complement.
CAAGGTCAAACAAAGTCACAGGAAATCAATCCAAGTCAAACTAGGTCAATCCGGGTCAAAGGTTGACTTACAGTTGACTTTTGGTCAAAAAGTCAATGTTGGTCAACTCTGGTCAATACTGAGTCAACCCTGGGTCAACCCTAGGTCAAACAAGTCAAATGTTGACTAACAGTTGATTTTCAGTCAACTGGTCAACTCTGGTTTGGTTTCGGTCAATTCTAAGTCAAGTGTTGACTTGAAGTTGTCCTTCGGTCAAAAAGTCAACTCTTGGTCAACGGAGGTCAAGACTAGCCTAAACTACCCTCATCTAGTCATTACCAACCAAGACAACCTATTTTTAAGCCCATCTTAGAAGTCAAACTCAATATCTTAACAATACCCTATTACCTACATTTACCCTTCACAAGGTAAATATCAATACCTTGCCCATTACAAAGAAAACCCCTCTAGATCTCAGGATACTAGCCTAGGCTTCTTAGGGTAGCTAGATACTATCCTATCTAGGGTTTACCAACCAAAAAATCTAGGTATCTAACCCATCCAGTCCATCTTATCTTCCATGTTGGTCATCCCAACCAGGGCCGGCCCAGGGGGTTGGGTTGCCCTATCCGGAGCTAGTTTTGGTTGCCCCTTGACCCTTACATGTACCAGACACATCATACCACCATATGTATAATGTATTGTTAGTCAGTGAAATGGGTCCTTTACTACTTGAGATACATAACAGATACCAGTACAAAAGAGGAGCATATGAGTGAAATAGATTCTTTAACTGATATGATCATTATTTTGTACGAGAAGAGAATATGAGCAAAATCGATTCTTCACTACTTGAGAGATGCCTTATATTACAATTTTTTTTAACATATGTTATGTCAGTTCATGTCTGTGAATCCAAAATTTGATGAATCTATATGATCCATTTTACATTAAAATGCGAATCCTGAAATTGTAAGTCCAAAATGATCCTGATGCTCATCTCAGGTTCTTCATTTCTATTGATTCATTTTACATTAAAATGAGAATCCTGAAATTGTAAGTCCAACAGAGATGCACTAGTATTCCAAAATTATTCATCCATATTCATTATCATTATATATTAGTTAATAGGTATTTAGGAGAAAGAAAGAACCTGAGATGAGCATCACATCTGCGTGATATCAAACTCCATGTTGCACTTGCACTGCTTCCCGTTGCTGTTCTGGTTCAATAGAAATGAAAAAAAGAAACCAACTGTCAGGAAAACACAATTGTGATTTCTGCATTCCTTAGAAAGTAATATTTCACATACAATAATGTGAACGAAGCTTGGACTAACTTGCATCACATTGATCTCCTATGAACTGCTCATGAAGACATCCACAATGGCCAATACCTGTGAACAGAACAATAACAAAGTTCCAGGTGAAATGTAGCAGTCAATGATCAATTGGACCACCTCCAATGATATCACTACAATCAAAACTCAAAAGACAAATTGCTGCGGACATATATACCAAGGTTAGTATATTTGTCTATGTTAACACCAATTTCCAGGCAAAGCATACATGACCAATGAATTCGTATCACCAATTTCCAGGCAAAGCATACATGACCAATTTCCAGGCAAAGCATACATGACCAAAACTCAAAAGACAAAATGGCAATATGCAACCATATTGAAAAAATAATTACAACAAAAGCATGTAGATAATTTTTTTGATAAAAACCAAGATTACATTGTGCTTTTAGCTTGAGCTTGAACTATATCATAAAATCTTGATTACAAAAATTACATAAGCTTGAACTATATCAAAGAAAAATGCTTCTATTAAACTAAATAATTTACAACATGATTTGCGGCATTAATTATTAAACTAAATAATTTACAACATTAATTTTTTTTAATTTCATTCCAAGTCAAATGAGGTCACACCATTAAATTACAAGAATAACAACCTAAACAATCTAATAGTGTTTTCCATCCACAGGAACATGAAATTAAATTACAAGAATAACAACCTAAATAACCTAAGCAATCTAATAGTGTTTTCCATCCACAGGACCATTTAGGTCACACCATTAATTTCATTCTATTTCTAGGTCAAATGAGGTCACACCATTTTTTTTAATTTTTTTAATTTCATGTTCTAACTAAAAATTAAAATGAGAAGAAGATAGCATCATAGCAGTCTGGTTTTAATTTCATGAGAAGAAGATGGTTTTAATTTCATGTTCTAACTAAAAATGAGAAGAAGATGGTTTTAATTTCATGACAAGAATAACAATCTAAACAACCACAGGCTTTCAGTGAGTGACCTGTTCAGAGGGAACGAGTCCAGCTCCTTTATTCTTCAAAACCATCTTCTCTAAATTTCATGTTTTAATTTCATGTTCTAGCTATTAGCAGATGTAAGAAAACTAAATGAATCACCCAAGTCTTCACAAATGTTAATTAAATGAAGGAGCAACCACAACAGAAGAGTAAACCTTGCTTCGACGTGACGACGATGACCCAGAAATCCCTTGTTTCTCACTTTCAGGAGAGCATACTAGAGTCTCATGAACACACGAGCTGCTCAGGAGCTCTCTGCGGTGGTCCGGTGTGGGCCGCGCGGCTGGACGAAATTTTTCTTCAGCGCCACGCCGCCAGCGGAGAGGCTTCGGTAGTCGGTAGCTGGGAGGAGGGAAAAAAATTAGGGATTTGAGATTTGCTCGTTTGGGAAAAAAAAAAAAAATAGGGCTTCGACACTCACCACTCGCAGTCGGCAGAGCAGCTTCAGTTCAGCAGAGAGGCTGAGCTCTGGGCTCATTTGCTTCAGCTCTTTTGTAAAAATTTTTTTTTTTTTTTTTTTTTGGGCCTGGGGGGTTGCCCCAAGTAGGGGGGTTGCCCAAGCCCAGGATCTTTTCGGGCTTGCCCACGGGCCGGCCATGATCCCAACATTACCTTAGGGTATCGTCATGATACGATATGGTATCGTGAGATACCACACCCTACTCTCTACCAACCTTTCTAGTTCACTCTCCCACACTCTTCTAGTGTCTAGGTTAGCCACTCTAACTAGTCTTCTAAGACACTAACTTAGTTAGGACACTAACTTAACCAACTCACTACTAACACTAACACTCACTAACCCCTCTAACTAGATACTCACCCACACTAGACACCACCCAACTAGGCACTAACTAAGGGTTTATATAGGCTTCTAGTGGATCAATTTGTGGGGCAACATGGGGTTCAAATGGTATATGTGAATGTATGAATTTGAATATGGGTATTGGATGGATGAATGGGTGAAATGATGAATGGAACTATTATGAAGTGAATGAATGGTGCAATAGGTTAATGAATGTGGGGACTAATTTATAGGTGGTGTGGAGGCTTATATATGGGGTGATAAGTGGCTGATTATTGGGGTTAAGTGGACCAATACATGGTTGCCTATAGGGCTGAAATGTATGCCAACTAAGGGGCTAATTAGTGGACTGTTATGGGCTGAATTATAGAACTAGTTTGGTGGACTGGTTGGCTGTCCTATAGGCTGATTTGGACTGATTTTTAGGACTATTTAGGACTGTCAAATGAGGGTTAAAATGGACTGTTATATGCTGAATTTATGGGGCTGTGTTGGGGTTCAAATAGGGCTGAATTTGTGCTGATTTTGGGCTGCTTTGGGGACTGTTTAGTGGGACTATACATGGCTGAATGTAGGCTGATTATAGGCTGTTTCTAGGTGATATTGGGACCTATATATGGCTGTCAAGTGGCTGCCTAGATGGCTGAATTTATGGTGTTATAGGGGCCAATTTTGTGGGCTGAAAATAGGTGAAATGGAGGCTTAAACATAGGGGTTAATGCTGTACATTGGGCTGTCCAAAGGGGGCTACTATTAGGCTGATTTGGGGCTGAACATTGGGGGAACAAGGGGCTGTCAATGAGCCACAGCTGCTGTCCATGGGGACAGCAGCTACTGCTACTACAAGCTGCTGTCCATGGCAGCTATCACCCCCTCCTCTTCTCTCATTCTCCCACACTCCTTCACTCCCTCAATCCTCTCGCAAACCCTCTAGCCTCAACTCTCTATACAACACACATACATATATACATTCAACCAAACTCCAAACACCCTCAAGTTTCAACTCTCTATACAACACACATACATACATACATTCAACCAAACTCCAAACACCCTCAAGTTTCCCCCTTCCTTGGCCGAACCTACCATACCCCATTCATGAACACATATACATACCATAGTATATATATACATATATATATATATATATATATAAGCCACAAACTCATAATATATATATATATATATATATATATATATATATATATATATATATATATATATATATATATATATATATATATATATACTAACATATATAAAATCAATTATGTATACAATATATAGATAAACCAATATGATACAATATGATACATTGGAAACACAATCTCTAAACAATAGGAAATTTGGAATTTAATCTCCAAATAATCATCCACAATATATTTATAATAAAAACAAGTGTCCAAATAGGTTTCTTTCCACTAGGACACAAACCTACACACAAGGACACTCCTATGACCTCCAAATGGACACGAAATGGACACAAATGGAGATACAACCATGGGGGTCATTCCTACGGGTTCAAAATAATTCTATATGCATGTTGGGGTGGTTTAGAGGAGAGATTATACCTTCCGGGAGAGAGATTCAAAGGAAAAAGCCTTCCGACCCGACACCGACACGTAGAGATTCTAAATGGACACGAACGAGCTCCGAATTCTCCCAAACTTGGCTAGCTCCTTCCTTTCATGGAGTAGAGAAGAAATGAAGAAGATTTGGTGGAAGGAGGGGTTGATTTGGTGTAGAAATCAATGGGGTTGCTCTCTAGAAATTAATTTGGGGAAGAACAAGAGAGAGAATGTGGATGAGAACAAATGAATGAAAGAGTGACTCACTCCTTATCCCCCCCATAGGTGGCTGCCCAAAAAGGGTGAGGTGTCCCCTATTTGAATGTCCAAAATGCCCTCCACTAATCTATTAGTTAATATTGGGAAAAGGGTTTTAGTCGAGGTCAAATTAGTCATGATTTAAATCTCTAATTAAACTAAACCTACCATGAAATAATTAGTCAAACCACTAACTAAAATAAATATCATGTGGGCCATGGCTAACTAATGTGTGGGTCAACTAGAGTCAAAACTACCCCGGGTTCCCGTTTCAAGTCGGATTGAGCTGAAATTCGAACCCGACTCAAATAACCCTAAAACATTATCATAAATAATAAAATAAATTTCAAAAATATTTCAAAAATACAAAATGATAAAAATATCCCTATTTTTGAAAACTGGAGGTGACAGGTTCGGACCGCTGTATGATTTTTTTGGAGCTTTTGCCGCTGGGTTTGATGAAGTGCTTTCGCGTTGTTTTCATGGATACAATTACAAATTTCGAAGCAAGGAGAAAAGAAGGAATTCTAACAAAAGTGTGGGTGCCATTGCAGGAGCTCGCGTAACTAAAGCTTGACGTTGCGAAGCGCTTCGACGATCGGCACGAGCAAAGTAAACGGTGGGTGATTCGGCCTTCTTTTCTACTCCGTCCTGCAAACTAATTTCTTGCCTCGAATTCATTCAAATCGAACGATGCTAAGTTAATTGCATGCCAATCCACTAAGTCAAGAACTCGAAAAAATGTATCGATTTAGAGTAATCTACTCTGAAAAATACAAGTTTATCGTATAACCCAGAAAGTTTAAGGTTTTCGAAAAAAGATAGACTATTTCAAGTGCTGCAAAATAATACGAAACATCGATTATGGCTTAGGATGCCTCGGACAATTTGGTACCTATGGGACGCTAAATCGGGTGTACGACTTAGGGAAAATGAATCGTGCATGAGTTGGGGGAAAATGATAATGTCGTTCAATACTGTCCGCGCTATACAAAACTGTTGCATATGTTAAACAGTTCACGCATTGGCATGGTCATGGACAGCTTGTGCACAAGTTGATATTTTTCCTCGAATCGGTATCCGGGACATCGGAATCGAATCGACCTAGGGGAATGAATAATCGTGCTTCGGCACTGATGCATTGCGGGACCGTCAGTCATGCTTGCAACCTAGACTGAGCGGGCCGAAATACCGTTGAGATAGTCCCACGTGATGTGTAGCATCAATGACCGCATATAAGATAGTAGCATGCTCACCTATTGTCTTATGCAGGTGTAAATATTATCTCTGTTTTCATGCAGGAACGAGCACGGCCGTGGTAAGAAATATGGTAAACTGCTATGTTTCACTGTATGCTTTATTATTCAAAGATGGCTATCGAATAAGAACTGAATTCATTTAGTTCTAATAGAAAGACAACTCTAAAGCATGCCTACCCTAACAATCAGAGTCGATTTAGACGAGTGGGTTCGTCTCGTCTACTTAGCAAGTGTGCTAATCCCATTCCTCCAATTTCTCCAGGTGCGACGGCCGCTCCCAACTAAACAGAAGCTGAAGTACGGAGAGACGTTTTGAAGCTCTTCCTATGCTAAAGTATTTTGAAGCCAATTCAATCGACGGCTTATGTATAAAGGGGCAAATATATGGGACGGCAATTGTTAGTTTAGGCAGCTTGTCGAATGTATTTCTTTCTGTTTTCAATCAATGTAGCCACAACGACATCCAATGTAAATTACGACTTGCACTTCGTTACAATCTATGAATGAAAAGCATTTCTATCTTCCTATACTGCGTCTTATATTCTGATGTGATTTGTGAAGTTTCAACTTGGCGTATTAATATCAAAAAGCAATGTAACGTTCTTGTCTTGTACAAGTGCAATTCCAGACTCGTACCGCATCACGCCTTAGCGAGGACGATCGAATCGGCAAAGTAATACCGGGGATGAATGGTTTGTCGACTCGGGGCGTGACACACCTCATACTGCTTAACTGTTTTTGGATAACAGCTTTGATGTGATGATCTTTTCCAAAAAGACAAACAACCTATACTCGTCTTCTACTGGGCTAGCTGTACTTATCCCACGAGTGTAATTGTGTGATTATTTATTTAATTAAGAGTAATGCTATGGGAACATATTTTTTCTTAACACATTTCTGTTTTTTGACATTCCATGTCCACACTTATGTGGCTGTACATTATCGGATGTCAAGAGAAGCTTTAAAAGAAAGGTAACGTTTGACAACTTGACATCTAATAATGCACGACCACATCTGTGTGGCAATGAGAGTGTGTCAAGAGAAATATGTCTCCTTTGTATTATTGTTTAACTAAATCCAATTACTTGGGGTTTGATTGATACCCAACCAATTTGTGATAGATTTAAATCTTTTTAATGAGATAATATTTAGTCCTGACTCAAGGGATATCATTAAATTCCCATGGGATATTAACCTCGTGGGCTGTCACCTTAGCTTCTTGCGGATATCATTAAATTCGCATGGGATAAAACCAACGTTTTAAAAATCGACCAGTAATTGAACTAATTTTTTTTTTGGCATAGATTGGATAGGGGTTGAACCAGGGTTCAAAAAGACTTGATTTGGTTTGGATCAAATAGATAATATATCCTCAATTAATTCTTGGTTTGGCTTGGCTTGCCCACTTGTTATCTATTTTGATATAATCTTTCTCTCTTAACTATCATTAAGGGAAGGTAGCTCTGCGAAAAATATAACTTTTACTTTCCTTTTTGTTGATAACATGCTAAGAAACAAATGCAACTTGTCCTGGTTTTCTTAGTTAGGACATCACTATGGCTCGGCACGCCTCTACCATGGCTAAACACTAGTCAAAACTTGCTACTGCACTACCCGTGCCATGATTCCTAGTTGTCTTGTATTTCAAACTCAACTATGGCTAAAATTATCTACCGTAAAAACTAACATATAAATAATTATTTATAAAAATTCTAAAATCACTATTTAAATCAAATAAATAATGAAAAATATTCCAAAAATTTCGGAAAAGGAGGCTACAAATCTACCCACCTTAAAAATAATTTCATCCTCGAAATTCTAGTTCATAACTATTTCTTAAAATTCAAAAAGAAAGTCTACCTTAACCTTAATCTCCTCAAATTTAATTTCTCCAAAATATTTTATAACCTTCTCTAGTCATTTCGTAACTACGAAACTTCGAGGACTTTTACCCACCTTTAGTCACACCACTCCTCAAAATACGGTCACTAAAGTCTTATGGTCTTCTAACTAGTTGCTAACAATTCTACCGGCAGATATCTAAGCATATGGCATTTATACTCCCCCATATCTATAAACAACCAAACATTCAATAGTCAAGCAACATTATGCTATAACTTAAGAATTTCTAATGAATCCTAGACAGCACGATCATTCGTCACCTCGGAATAGGAAGGGACGAGAATCAATGGTACAAGAAGACAAGGGAGAATAATCGAGAACGAATACGAAGTTTCAAAGACGGTAGAAAAATTTCTAGAAGAATTTTCAAGGTAGAGTGGATTAAGATTTCTAAGGTTTAGTCTTTGTCGCAGGCTCGTACCAGTACAGTTACGTAACCAGTACGATATGCTCTGACCTGTATGGGCCACCAATAAACTTGTCACGACCCGCACCCGCTTTTCGGACGCGAGAGCATGAGCAAGCCAGCTACGTTTCGAGCAGACTACAGCCTGACTCGAATACGTAAACGCTGTCACGGCTATGATATACTGCCAAATCACGGCAAACAAATCTATATCTCAATCCTCAATAAGGTAATAAACATGAATGAACACTATGGGTCATGGCCTGCAGCCCACTAGCATATATGACCGATAAGACTCTAAAGAAAGTAACAAGAGTCTAAACTGAATCAGAAAACATGATAAAGTAAGAAAACACGAAAGGATAACAACGTAATAATGATACCTGAATCCCGCAAGAGGATCATCGCATATGAAAACCCACAAGAATCGCAAATCCTCCGCCACCTAGAACTACTAGCTAACTCTATGCAACCGCTAAACTTGAGGAGATCATCATGTCCTCAGAGGACATAGCAAGATACATAATATACATGCCTATCTAACAGTTTTATCGTGCGTGAGAAAATAAACAAGAAGAAACAGGAACACGACAAATGACTACGAACACGAACATGAATACGAACACAAACACGAACGCAAACACAAACACGAACACGAACACAAACACGAACACAAACACTAGAACAACTACGCATAAATGAACTGCCGGATGAACGATACACGAGATCAATGGAAGAACCAAACCCTCATCCCGAGTGTGGACTCACGGGTTGTGTAAAATGATAATCAAGGCTATGACAGTTCACTACATGCACTTGTTCTATGACACGACTCAAGCAAGGTACTGACGAGAACTCCAAGGGTGAACCATAAGACCAAACATGGACACGGCTATATGCAATAAAAACAACTCCACATAAAATAACACGAAAAGCACATGTCCATAAACAATCAAAGACTGAAAACTGAAATGAAATGCATGTAAATAAAGCTATAGAGGGAGGCAAGATATACTTGCCTGGAGGTTACACGCAGATCCAACAAATATATAGTCAACTGATAAGCCACGAAGTCCAAGTCATCACAACTGTCTCCGAAAGCTGAAACAAATATAGCCAACATTCTCATAATAGTCAAATTAGCTAGGATTGCCTGTTCTTAAGTCCAATTCTGGATACAGGGGCAAAACGGTAATTTCAGACCAAAACGATATCCGCCGTTGGATCCGCTTTTCACCGAAAAATGTGCCAAAGTCTACGGTCTCTAAATTCGTTAAACTACATGTCTACAGATCCCGTTTGATGATATGAACCCAACGGTATATCCAACTTTGGATTCCGGTGGACCGTGCACAAAATCGCCCGTTGAATTGGATCGTAGGGCCCGCGAAACGGCGATTCAATCAACTGTCTCAGAATCGGACCAAACTTGGCGTACAGGACCAAAAAAACGATACGGTCCTGTTGGCACAAATTTCATCTCGATCTGACGAGCGTGCACAAAGTAATTAGGAAACTTGCACAGAGGCCGATACGGTGAATTTCGACGGATACGCATCAAATTCGTCGTGTACACGCGACCAATTTGAATTCCGTCAAAGCCCACACGACCACGAAGCCGTTACGCACCTTTCGATGCTTTCAGTTCGTGACCACGTCACCCAGATTGGCGGGACGCACGTCGTATCGGACAAATTTCTAGATTTTTAGACAGTTTTAAAAATAGGTTTTTCTCGAACTTTGAAAATAGTTTAACAGCAATATAATCGATGGAAAATAAATCTATAAATTGGGTTGTCCTCTCGTATAGGTTGTCGATGACTGACATGAATTGGTTCAGAGGAACTGTCAGTAGGTTGGCCGAAATCAGCCTTCCAAATTGGGTATCTGGAATAGAATCCTGTCCTGTTTTAGGACAGTTTTTGCCGGTTTTCGGGCTTGTTTTCCGATGCACATGACGCAAAACCAATCGAAATACTTGAAAGAATTTGGAGTTGTATATATCGGGAACAAACCTGATCAATTGGATCGACAAACGATCCACCACACGTTGCGAAAGCGCGTAGCGAAGTGGCCTTCCGCGCTGTTGTTGTCCTGTTCCCTCTGTTGCGCGCGCGCGTGTCTGCCGTTTGCTCGTCCCGTGTGGCCGGCCTCCGGCCTGGTGCGGCGGCGCACGGCCGCGGGTGGTTCGTCCATGGCTGGGGTCTACTCTGGGTGGTCGGCGTGGATCAGAATTAGGGTTTACGTTCTTGTTTCTCCCATCTCTTCTCTCGACATATATATTGCTGAACCGAGCGGAAGGCTTTGGGAAAGCCCAGTCTGGGCTCGGGTTGAGTTTGAGTTGGTGAGGCTTGGCCTGGCTGGTTATATAATTCGGAAGGCAAACATAGCAGGATTTGCAAGTGGCCATGTGGTTACGATTACACAGCCACATGTGTAAGTAAACCACTATAGTACCCATTGAATTTAGGTAACTCAAAAGGTTACTAAGTTACTAACAAAAGGATTTTCCATGGGTAACAGGGCAGAAAAATTAATACACAGCACCATGTCTTTAACTGGTTCAAACAGGTAGATTTGAAGAGTAAGCTTTCCAGAATATACAATTAAATGCTGGTATCAAATAGTTAGTATTCATAGTTGTTTAGAGTCATTCATTTACTAATATTACAATGTTAAAGAAGGATCGAAAGGACATAGTCCTTAACAGAGCCGAATGGTAGAAGAGGATAACAAAATAAATAATGTGATAATAGGGTTCATACAAATGTGTACAGTAAAATCTTAATACACAAAAATAATATAAAGGGATAGTTACCACATTCCCAAGAATAAATATTTAATCAAAAATAATTGAATATTGATATCATATATATAATAATTATTCTAGGAAAATATTTATTAGATACTTACAACAAGGTAGACGTATACACTCAGAGTATAACGTCATGGACGTCTTTGGACTCACTACAAGCCTACACGGCTTGGCTCGGTTCGGGCCCAGTCCGGACTAGTTTGGTATGATCGGTTCTTCTACAAGTCAATAAACTAATTACTAAATAATTAAACCTTTTATAGGGGTTAAGCCGCAACTTGGCCTGGTTTTCTTAGTTAGGACATCACTATGGCTCGGCACTCCTCTACCATGGCTAAACACTAGTCAAAACATGCTACTGCACTACCCGTGCCATAATTCCTAGTTGTCTTGTATTTCAAACTCAACCATGGCTAAAATCATCTACCGTAAAAACTAACATATAAATAATTATTTATAAAAATTATAAAATCACTATTTAAATCAAATAAATAATAAAAAAATTTCAAAAATTTTGGGAAGAGAGGCTACAACAGATCAAGAAAAATACCCTCATCCCGAGTGTGGACTCTCTGGGGCCAAGGAAACAATATCAAGGATTTAGCATTTCAATTACACGTACTCGTTCTATGACACGACTCAAGTAAGGTACCGACGAGAACTCCAAGGGTGAACCACAAGACCAAACATGAACACGGCTATATGCAATGAAAATAACTCAAAAGAATATAATATGAAAAGCACATGTCCATAAACAATCAAAACTGGAAAATAAAATACAATTCATATAAATAAAACTGTAGAGGAAGGCAAGGTATACTTGCCTCAGGTCCTGGGCTGCTGTTAGGGTCCAGTATCGAGTCAATGTCCAATGAACCTGGTTTAAATTAATAGAATCAATGCACATTTTAAAAAGTACCAAGGAGCCTATCTAGTTCTGTTGTTTAAACTTCTAGTTTACTTGCATTAATTAGGTGGTATACTGTCTAATGCTCCCAATCCCCTTGTGATATGTAAACATAGTCTACTTGGAGTCTTAGGGTCATGCCTACATGTTCTCAGTCTCCTTACAAACCTATATTTAACATATACTAAATCAATACACAGTTATAGGTGTACAAAAAACCTTTCTATTTATTACTTAGGTTTTATAGATAGTGAGGGTGACCACAAAATTAAAAACTCCAAACTTCAAAACAACAAAACTAAGGCTTGAACTTTAACCTCACCTATACAACCTGAGCACTCAACAGTAGACTAAAATCAAATATGTGATTGATCATGGGTCATGTTCATTAACAACCCTTGCTGAGACAGAAAGTCAACTATATCCAGATCTGGGTAGAGATTACAGATGTTTGTACTTGGTAGCATCAAACATCTACGGTCTACCAGAAAGCTCAGGCACTTTTGTCGAAAATGAGACTGGAACTGCTATATTGGGTGATACAGGGTTATGCCTCAAGATAAGGTGATTCAACAGCTGATTTCCCTGCTCCCGCATCTATGGGTTTAATAGCTTGTTTGCTAAATAACCTAGCTCAAACTATAAAAAAGATCCGACTTATTTTTTTCTTCAACAAATATAATGGCATTTTTTTACTATGGTTATAAAGCTTAGTCTTGGTAAGCATACTCATTATCTACATAATCAATTTTGGGAAAACAAATATAACTATAGGTTCCAGGATTTGATCAATAAACTAATAAGATCAATCTTGGCTGTTTTGGCATAGATGAATTTCAAGAATCTAAGGAATATGCCTCCGTTTCTAAGGCAACTTAAGGAAGTTCAAGCTCAGATTCAGCTTGTTAGCTTGAAAACTGGGTTATGCAGAAGAAAATAACTGTGCTATCAGGAACCTTGATTCTGGCTCCTGAAAGGTAAATACTTTATGCTGGTATGCAAAATAGACATATATGAGCCATAACAAAATGACCATATTAATCTTGTAGAACTCAGAGATGTTCTGAATAGACCATAAGCCTTGTTGGCAACCTACCAGGAAATGGGAGAACTAAAAACATATTGAAACAACACATGGATCAAAATGGCATCAAAATACCTTCATGTGGTACCAGGGACTCGAAAATATGTTCCTTCACTAATCCATACGCGCCGCAACCAGGTGAGTTAAGCACTCAATTTGTTAGAATATGGCTCTAGTGGAAATTATATTACACTCCCCTCATACTTTCCCCTAAGGATTCTTCCTGCTACTGAGATTTAATTAATTCTTGACACCACTCTTATGCGCTGGCACCTCAAGAACTAGTTTGTGTGTGTTGCTATGCACCTTTATCCCCCACGTGGTGAAGGTTGCATGGGAAATACACAACACTGCTCACTCACGTTTTGTTAAGCAGGTTTTCGGGTTCGAGTCATTAATCACCTCACATACTTGCTACACAGCAGAGCACCCTTACTCCTTTTATGAGTTAACTCTAACACTAGTATAGGAAGCAAGGGATATATATACATGTTCAAAGATAGGCATGAAGGAAATAGGGAGATGGATATCAATACCAGAAGGAAAAGTGATTCAAGAATGTTTGGCTCCACAGATCGTCGAGTTTCTCATCTTTTGCGCTCGAACCATGTATGGGAAAGGATGGCCTCGACACGCTCGTTGTCGCCTACAACGCGGACTACTGATGCTTGAGCAAGGAAGAGGAAGCTCTCTTTCTAACGTGAGCGAGCCATCAGTGCCCGTGACGCACGAAGCCAGGTCTGGAGATTCTTGCAGGGTCTGGACTGCACGGGCTCCACCGGGAAAGGGCAGCGTTGTGGTTGCAGCGGGTAGTACAGGCGAGCTCAGAGGGCGTCGATGTGGGGGCTGACAGCATCGGGCTCCACACATACGGTGCTTCCTGGTCGCTCGTAGGGACGACAACAAGGTCATGCGAAGCCGTCAATCAATGGGAACGAAAACACGATGAGGAGGTTAGCTAGAACAGAGCGAGGTGTGGTCGGAAGAAGCTTCACAGTTCCATTAAAAAGGGGTTATGAAGGAAAAGAATAGGATCGTCTAGGGTTTGACGGGAGCTTGGATTCGGCTGCTATCTTCCTATATATATATAATATTGGATTGGATCCAGGAGAAGAACAGATATGATGGAATCCCTTTAAAATCAGGTTGTTCTTATCTAAGGGTTGGAGAGCTTTTAAGTATTCGAAAACTATTTCGACTTCAAATATGTAAGTCTGCGGTTAGGATTTGAATTAATAGCTTTTGCATTAAGGCCCCTGAAATTTTAGGTATTTACCAGCCCCCCCTTTAAAAATCACTTTAAACTTAAATATCTATACATGGGTTCCCATACAGTAAATCAAGGATGAAAGTCAATAAAAAATTCACGTAGTTAAAATAAAAATAATAAATAAATAAAAATAATCAAGAAAAGGGGGTTCAATACTCAGAAATCTATCCTCCTTAAAATAATTTTGTCCTCGAAATTCAAATTCATAACTATTCCTTAAAATTCAAAGTCTACTATTACCTTAATCTCCTCATATTTAATTCCTCAAAATATTTTATAACTTCTCTAACCATTTCATAGCTCCGAATACTTGAGGACTTCTACCCACATTTGGTCACACTACTCCTCAAAACACGGTCACTAAATCTTATAATCCTCTAACTACTGGCTAACAACCCTTCCAACAGATATCTAGGGCATATGGCATCTATAATCCCTCATATCTACAAACAACCAACCATTCAATAGTCAAGCAATATTATACTATAACTTAAGAATTTCTGATAAATCTTAGACAGCACGATCGTTCGTCACCCCGAAGTAGGAAGGGACAAGAATCAATGGTACGGAAAAGCAAGAAAGTATAATCGAGAGCAAATATGGAGTTTTCAAGGACGTAGAGAATTTCTAGGAAAATCTTAAAAGTAGTGTGGATTGAGATTCCTAAGGGTTTAGTCAATTTCGCAGGCTCGTATCAGTGCAATTACGTAACCGATAAAATATGCTCTGACCTGCATGGGCCACCAAAAAAACTTGTCACGACCCGCACCCGTTTTTCGAATGCGAGCTCGTGAGCAAGCCAGCTACGCATCAAGCGGACTCCAGCCGAACTCGAATACGTAAACGCTGTCACGGCTAGGGTAAGCTGCCAAATCATGGCAAAGGTAAATCTATATCTCAATCCACAATAAATATACGAAACATGAATGAACACTATGGGTCGTGGTCTGCAGCCCACTAGCATATATGTCTGATAAGACTCTAAAGAAAGTAACAAGAGTATAAAACTGAATCAGAAAACATGATATCTCATGATAAGGTAAGAAAGTACGAAAGGATAACAAACGTAATAATGATACCTGAATCCCACAAGCGTAACATCGCATCCGAAACCCACAAGAATCACAAATCCTCTGCCATCCAGGACTACTAGCTGACTCCATGCAATCTCTAAACCTGAAGAGATCATCAGGTCCTCAGAGGACATAGCAAGATACATAATATACATGCCTATCTAGCAGTTTTATCATGCACAAGGAAATAAACGAGAAAAATATATGAACACAATAAATGACTACGAACACGAACACGAACACACGAACACTAGAACAACTATGCGTAAATGAATTGCCGAGCGAACAATGAACACGAGATTAATAGAAGAACCAAACACTCATCCCGAGTGTGGACTCACGGGTTTGAACTAATCACTAACCCTCATCCTGAGTGTGGACTCTCTGGTTAGTACTAACCCTCATCCCGAGTGTGGACTCTCTGTTTAGTTCACAGCAAGGCACCCTCGTCTCGAGTGTGGACTCTCTGGTGCAAGTACTACATCCTCGTCCCGAGTGTGGACTCTCTGATGTAAACACCCTCGTCCCGAGTGTTGACTCTCTGGTGCAAGTCAAGTCAAGTCAAGTCGACACCCTCGTTCCGAGTGTGGACTCTCTGGTGCAAGTAATTCGACATCCTCGTCCCGAGTGTGGACTCACGGATGCAAACAGATCAAGAAAAACACCTTCATCCCGAGTGTGGAATCTCTGGTGCCAAGGAAACAATATCAAAAATTTAGCAGTTCAATTACACGTACTCGTTCTATGTGTCATGCCCCGATTCCGTAGAATCGATAGTCGTCCCCCGGGCGTGATGCCGTGCGAGCCTAACTTGCGCTCGCACAAGGCATAGTCATAAGGTTATCCGAAACACAACAACAAGAGAATGCGCAGAGTAAATTGAACACACATTATAGAGAAGGAAACATAAGCTTTATTGATAATGAACATCATTTTACAGACTCGATACAAAGGCGCCGCGCGGGCTTTTGTTACAAACTGACTCCATTACAAAATGAACGTCGACGAGATAGCCATTCCATACGTTTCATCCCTTGATTACAACCAGCATTACAAAACCACCTGGGATGACGGAGAGCCGTTCCATCTGTCTTCTTGGCCTTCGACAGCAGGATCTTCAAAAGTTTGATCCAAGCTTCGATGCACGGACGAAGCTTCAAAACACACGAGCGTTGCCTACCTTCACGTTGCACGCTCCTTCCGATCTATCGCACCTGTAGAGAGAGCGAGGATCAGTACAATCAACATGTACTGGCGAGTGGCTAATTAATTTCCAGGCTCTCATTTGGTTCAAGAATTTAGATAAAATCATACAACTTGCTTTTAGTGGTCTTTCTAGCAATCCTAGATATTTTTATAAGAAGCATTCAGTTACATCAAGATTTCCTCCGGCAGAGCGCACCGTGCGACATAAAAACTTACCATCACTTTCCTTGTTAGTTGATAACATTTTATGTCAAGTGTTTGATATGGAGGTCACGGCATTAACTAGCCATCTTGGACATAGCCTGGCAATACGGGACCCTTGCAACGCAAGTAGCGAGCCCCGATGCAAGTCCCCGTCTTACCGATTGTCTATTACCCAGCTCGGCTATAACCTGTTTTTTCCTAGGCCGAGTCGGTCCCGTGGCCCCGGGTTGCCGCTCGAAGAAACCATCGCCCTTGTCGACAAGTTGTCCATGACCATGATAGGTTAACATGGTGTATTAAAGATACCGTTGGAGCTTGTTATGTAATCAAATCATTTACTTGTTCATTTTGCAGGCCTAAAATAATTCTATCTCTTTTCAACACAACACCTTCTTTTTCACTTCCAACATACAGGACTTGTATTCTGTAAGCAATTCATTCAATTTTAGTAACATTACCCGAGTTCTCATTTGAAATAGAGGGTCGAGACGAAGGGGGTCAGCCACTCACCATGAGTTTTTGCTTGAGGCGAGGGACTTGTTGGCTGCGCTAGACGTCGCCTACGCGATCACCTGAAATCGCACAAGCAACCGATTAGAACACTGTATTATGCAAGAGTTCGATAGGAAATGCGAGCTCGAAATGTAAACCATGAAAACCATCGAAAACATTCACGAAAACGCATTCAGAAAACCAAAGCCAAAACCAACGCAAGCGGCGTGAAAAGCAGAGCAACGAGAGGTCTCTCCCGACTCAGCCGCAGAGTCAATCCTCGAGGCGCTACCCGCTGAATGTGGGACTTGGTTCCGAAGAAGCCATTCCATAACGTAGAATGGATCTTAATTCAACCGTTTCCGTTCGATCGATTCGATCGATCCCGACCTATCGGTCCCGACCGAGTCGATAGCGACAGTGTTCCTTTCTCGCGCACACCGTGGACGGACAACGGGGCACGATGTAGGGACGGGGCACTACACTATAACCAACTAAAAATAAGTTTCGTCCTCGAAACTTAAGAACATAACCTACCTCTATGAAAATAATGAAGGAAACTTTTCTTTCATCTCTGACTCGAGTTCCCATGTCGACTCTTCCGCCGCATGGTTCCTCCAGAGTACGCGAACAAGAGGGATCACTCGACTTCGCAGAAGCTTATCCTTGCGTTCTAAGATTTGAACTGGTTCTTCAATGTAGAATAAGTCAGACTTTAGCTCCAGCTGGCCAAAATCTACCACGTGGCTAGGGTCGTGCACGTACTTCCGCAGCTGGGAGACGTGGAAGATATTGTGCACACCTTCAAGCGCCGGCGGTAGGGCAATTCTATAGGCTACTGGGGCGACCCGCTCGAGTACTTCGAACGGCCCAACGAATCTCGGACTCAGCTTTCCCTTCGCGCCGAACCGAGTAACTCCTCGCATAGGCGACACCTTCAGGAACACATGATCGCCCACCTGGAACTCAAGCGGTCTTCGATGGGTATCGGCGTAGCTCTTTTGCCGACTCTGTGCAATCTTCAGTCTTTCCCGAATGAGCTTGACCTTCTCCACAGTCTGTTCCACCAGCTCCGGGCCGAGTATCTGCCGTTCTCCGACTTTATCCCAGCAAATGGGCGATCTGCACTTCCGGCCGTACAAAGCTTCATACGGCGCCATTTGGAGGCTGGACTGATAGATATTGTTGTATGCAAATTCTGCCAACGGTAGGTGGACGTCCCAGCTTGATTTGAAGTCAATTGCGTAGAGCCGTAGCATGTCTTCGAGAATCTGATTAACGCGCTCCGTTTGGCCGTCGGTCTGAGGATGGTAAGCTGAACTGAATTGCAACTTGGTACCCAGCGCCGACTGAAGGCTACTCCAGAATCGCGACATGAACCGTGAATCCCGATCAGAGACGATGGATACTGGAACTCCGTGCAGCCGTACTATCTCGTCAAGATAAATTTGTGCCAGGCGATCAACGCTCCAAGTAACTTTGATGGCAATGAAGTACGCTGACTTGGTTAGTCGATCGACGATGACCCAGATAGCGTCGCTCCCCCGTGGTGTCTTCGGCAGGCCAACAATAAAGTCCATCGTGACATGATCCCATTTCTACTCTGGAATGGCAAAGTTCTGCATCTCTCCGCCCGGTCGTTGATGCTCAGCTTTTACCTGCTAACAGGCCATGCATTGCGACACGAAGAGCGCCACATCTCTCTTCATCCCGTGCCACCAGAAGGTCGTGCGGAGGTCCTTATACATCTTGGTACTGCCTGGATGCAATGTATATTTCGTATAATGGGCCTCCGACATTATCTCCTTTCGTAGTTCTGAATCATCCGGAACACATAGTCGGCCATTCATTCTCAGCACGCCGGTCTTGTCTTCCGCAAAGTCGGTCGCACTACCTGTTGAAATTTGCTCGCACATTTTCTTCAGGTACGGATCATCCTTCTGAGCGATCTTGATCTTTTCTAGCAGACTCGGCTCTAACTGCAGCTGCGCCAACCGTATATCCCTGAATCGAACCCGGAGATCGATACCCATTTCTTCTAAATCTTGTAATAGTCTGCGGTTGATGGATAGCGAGGCAAGATATTTTCGACTCAGAGCGTCCGCCACCACATTTCCCTTGCCCGGAGTGTAGTCAATCGTCAAGTCATAGTCTTTGATCAGTTCAAGCCAGCGCCGCTGTCGCAAGTTCAACTCCTTCTGAGTGAAGAGATACTTGAGGCTCTTGTGGTCGGTATATATCGCGCACGCCACACCATATAGATAGTGACGCCACAATTTTAACGCGAACACAATCGCTACTAACTCCAAGTCGTGCGTAGGATAGTTCTTCTCGTACGGCTTTAACTGTCTGGAGGCGAAGGATATCACCTTGTTTCGCTGCATGAGCACACATCCCAAGCCCTGGCCTGAAGCATCGCTGAATATCTGAAAACCCTCTGGCCCATCCGGAAGTGCGAGTATAGGTGCCGAAATTAGTCGCTGTTTTAGCTCCTGGAATGAAGCTTCACAGTCATCCGACCACTCATACACGACTCCCTTCTGAGTGAGGCGAGTCAGTGGCGATGCAATCTTCGCGAAGTCTTTCATGAAGCGTCGATAGTATCCCGCCAAACCAAGAAAGCTTCAAATCTCACTAGCAGACGCAGGCCGCTTCCAATCAGCAACAGCTTCCACTTTCTTCGGGTCGACTGCAATACCTTCGGACGAAATAATGTGACCAAGAAAGGATACGCTGCTTAGCCAAAATTTACACTTACTCTGCTTCGCATACAACTCATGTTCTCGAAGTGTCTGGAGCACGGCCCGTAGATGTTCTGCATGCTGCGCCCTGTCTTTCGAGTAGACGAGAATATCATCAATAAAGACTACCACAAATTTATCAAGGAAGGGTCGAAATACCCGATTCATCAGATCCATAAAGCCGGCAGGGGCGTTCGTCAGGCCGAATGGCATCACCAGGAACTCGTAGTGGCCATAACGGGTGCGAAAGGCTGACTTTTGCACGACGTCTGACTTGATCTTGAGTTGATGATAGCCCGAGCGGAGATCAATCTTCGAAAATACCGAAGCGCCTTGCAGTTGATCGAATAGGTCGTCTATGCGGGGCAATGGGTACTTGTTCCGGATGGTGGCCTTATTCAGCTCTCGGTAATCAACGCACAGACGCATAGACCCATCCTTCTTCTTCACGAACAATACGGACACTCCCCACGGTGAAACACTAGGCCGAATAAACCCTTTATCGAGTAACTCTTGTAGCTGGACCTTGAGTTCCTTCAGTTCAGCAGGAGCCATTCTGTACGGGGCCTTAGAAATCGGTCGAGTATCGGGAAATATATCGATGCTGAACTCGATCTCTCGGTCGGGGGGCATGCCGGGTAGCTCGTCCGGAAACACATCGGGGAATTCTGCCACAACGTCGGTCTGACCTACGTTTGCACCATCCTGTCGCATGTCTCGGACGGACGCCAAGTAGCCTTCGCACCAAGAATGCAGCATCCTCCGAGCAGAGATTGCCGAGATCAACATGCAGGTCGACGACGCCTCACCACACGAAAAGCAGAATTCAGGCACTCCTGATATGCGGAAAGTGACCGTCTTTCTGGCACAGTCTATGGTTGCGTTGCACGGCCCGAGCCAATCCATTCCCAGAATGATATCGAAGTCATTCATGTCTAGGACCATCACGTCCAGACCGATCTTTTGACCGCCGATACAGATAATCCCGTCGGTGCAGGCTGAATTAGTGAGTATAGGTGTGCCCGAAGGTGTGCTCACGCTAAGGTCGAGGTCTAATGATACTAACAGAAATTTGTGCTCGGCGATAAAGTCCGCCGCTATAAAACTATGCGAAGCACCTGAATCAAATAGTACGCGAGCAGGCACATTATGAAAACTAAGTATACCTGTCACGACCGTGTCTGATGCCAGCGCTTCATCTCGAGTCATGGCGTAGACGCGGCCCTGGGCATTGGGGCGACGGTCTTGGCCATTTTACGGTACAGGTTGCTGGGCTCGAGGCGCTGGAACTTGATTTCCTGGGCGGTGTTGCTGAGGCGCCGCTGGACGGTGCTGTTGGGGCACCGTTGGGTTCGGCCTTCTGGCTCGACACTCAGCACGCATGTGGCCCCTCTTGCCACAGTGCCAACATCCACCCTCTGGTACCTGGCAATCGTCGATCGTGTGACCGATATTGTGACATCGGTTGCAGTAAGGCTTTGGGTTATGCCCTCGATATCCGCTTTGGTGCCTATTGTTCGGACGCTTGGTCACGTTGTTCCCTCCTGCGTGGCTAGGGCATTTGTGATTGTAGGTATGCACAGCGCCGGCAGCACCTGGAGGATATTGGCCTTCAAGGCGGAGGGCGTGGTTGAGAGACTCCCCCATCGTTTTGTATTACGGGACGGACACGTGGGCGAAAATAGATGGCCGTAGGCCCACTTCGAACCGTCGAGCACGACTCGCCATGGAAGGCAGGTACTGTCCAGCAAACTTGGCTAACTTGTTGAACTCTGCTGCATACTGCCGCACCGTCATATTCCCTTGCCTTAGCTGCATGAATTCATTTTCCTTCTCTTGTCGAACGGCTTCGGGGAGGTACTCGATCTCGAACGCCTCGCGGAAGGTGGCCCAAGAAATTGCTGCTGTCTCGTTGTCGCGTCTGATCGCTCGCTTTTGTACGGCCCACCAGTCGTGCGCGTTCGACCGGAGTAGAAGTTGAGCGCATGCGACTTTCTTGGACTCTTCGACGTCTAGCAGCTCGAACTTGTCTTCCAGTTCCTCTAACCAGTCGATCGCCAAGGAGGGATCTTCCGTGCCGTAGAAGGAAGTACGACAACTTTTTGTGAATTTCGACACGTCGAAGTTAGAACTTCTCGGTGTTGCATATGTTGGCTCGGGTGCCTCCGGATCGACATCACTTTGTCTGGCCACAGGCTCGGTCACGGCAGGAGTTGTCGTAGAGTTGTTGTTGTTGGCCACCACCGTCTGTACTATCTACTGAAGAGTATCAAGCTGCTTCTGCTGCAACTTGAATTGTGCATCGAATCGGGCCTCGAACTGGGTCTGGCATGCCTCTACCTCCCGTCGATGTGCCTCCGTCTCCCGTCGATGTTGCTCATTCAGGCATTGATTCTCCTGAGCTTGTTGTTGTTGCACTTCCAGCATACGCAACATCCGTTCCATGGCATTGTTAGAGGGTCCGGGCCTCGCGCTACTCGAGCCGCTCGAAGCACTTTCTTCGTTCAACACCACGTTTACCGCCGCACCTTCTGGGATTTTGAAGGTAAAAAAAATATATTAGTCACAAAACTTATTACAGACTCCCTCGTATGGAACGACATATCTCATCGACACGAGACCAACGATTTGAGACTGAAAACTCGACACTAGAGGCCAAGGACGTAAAGCCGTGCTCTGATACCATTATGTCATGCCCCGATTCCGTAGAATCGATAGTCGTCCCCCGGGCGTGATGCCGTGCGAGCCTAACTTGCGCTCGCACAAGGCATAGTCATAAGGTTATCCGAAACACAACAACAAGAGAATGCGCAGAGTAAATTGAACACACATTATAGAGAAGGAAATATAAGCTTTATTGATAATGAACATCATTTTACAGACTCGATACAAAGGTGCCGCGCGGGCTTTTGTTACAAACTGACTCCATTACAAAATGAACGTCGACGAGATAGCCATTCCATACGTTTCATCCCTTGATTACAACCAGCATTACAAAACCACCTGGGATGACGGGGAGCCGCTCCATCTGTCTTCTTGGCCTTCGACAGCAGGGTCTTCAAAAGTTTGATCCAAGCTTCGATGCACGGACGAAACTTCAAAGCACACGAGCGTTGCCTACCTTCACGTAGCACGCTCCTCCCGATCTATTGCACCTGTAGAGAGAGCAAGGATCAGTACAATCAACATGTACTGGCGAGTGGCTAATTAATTTCCAGGCTCTCATTTGGTTCAAGAATTTAGATAAAATCATACAACTTGCTTTTAGTTGTCTTTCTAGCAATCCTAGATATTTTCATAAGAAGCATTCAGTTACATCAAGATTTCCTCCGGCAGAGCGCACCGTGCGACATAAAAACTTACCATCACTTTCCTTGTTAGTTGATAACATTTTATGTCAAGTGTTTGATATGGAGGTCACTGGCATTAACTAGCCATCTTGGACATAGCCTGGCAATACGGGACCCTTACAACGCAAGTAGCGAGCCCCGATGCAAGTCCCCGTCTTACCGATTGCCTATTACCCAGCTCGGCTATAACCTGTTTCTTCCTAGGCCGAGTCGGTCCCGTGGCCCCGGGTTGCCGCTCGAAGAAACCATCGCCCTTGTCGACAAGTTGTCCATGACCATGATAGGTTAACATGGTGTATTAAAGATACCGTTGGAGCTTGTTATGTAATCAAATCATTTACTTGTTCATTTTGCAGGCCTAAAATAATTCTATCTCTTTTCAACACAACACCTTCTTTTTCACTTCCAACATACAGGACTTGTATTCTGTAAGCAATTCATTCAATTTTAGTAACATTACCCGAGTTCTCATTTGAAATAGAGGGTCGAGACGAAGGGGGTCAGCCACTCACCTTGAGTTTTTGCTTGAGGCGAGGGACTTGTTGGCTGCACTAGACGTCGCCTACGCGATCACCTGAAATCGCACAAGCAACCGATTAGAACACTGTATTATGCAAGAGTTCGATAGAAAATACGAGCTCGAAATGTAAACCATGAAAACCATCGAAAACATTCACGAAAACATATTCAGAAAACCAAAGCCAAAACCAACGCAAGCGGCGTGAAAAGCAGAGCAACGGGAGGTCTCTCCCGACTCAGCCGCAGAGTCAATCCTCGAGGCGCTACCCGCTGAATGTGGGACTTGGTTCCGAAGAAGCCATTCCATAACATGGAATGAATCTTAATTCAACCGTTCCCGTTCGATCGATTCGATCGATCCCGACCTATCGGTCCCGACCGAGTCGATAGCGACAGTGTTCCTTTCTCGCGCACCCCGTGGACGGACAACGGAGCACGATGTAGGGACGGGGCACTACACTATGACACGACTCAAGCAAGGTACTTACGAGAACTCCAAGGGTGAACCACAAGACCAAATATGAACACGGCTATATGCAATGAAAACAACTCAAAAGAATATAATATGAAAAGTATATGTCCATAAACAATCAAAACTGGATAATGAAATACAATGCATATAAATAAAACTGTAGAGGAAGGCAAGGTATACTTGCCTCAGGTCCTGGGCTGCTGTTAGGGTCCAGTGCCGAGTCACTGTCCAATGAACCTGGTTTAAATTAATAGAATCAATGCACATTTTAAAAAGTACCAAGGAGCCTATCTAGTTCTGTTGTTTAAACTTCTAGTTTACTTGCATTAATTAGGTGGTATACTGTCTAATGCTCCCAATCCCCTTGTGATATGTAAACATAGTCTACTTGGAGTCTTAGGGTCACACCTACGTGTTCTCAGTCTGCCATGACCCGTACCTACTGTAAGGGTACGAGAACGTAACAACGCCCAACCTACACTGTAATGTCGGCGGTAGAACGCTGTCCTAGGTCTCAATGCATCTAACAATATAACACTAAGCAGTTTATACTCCCTGAATGGGGGTGACATAATAGAAAGTAAACTCAATCACAACTAAGGAAGAAAAAGCACGATATGATATAGAACTCAAGAAAAATTCAGATGATCAGAAATTCTAAGACAACATCTCAGCAATATCCAGAAATACATGGTCTCAGCTGCTGAATATGAAAGAATATACAACCCACATCTCAAGGACAGAAATAAAGTCTAACTACTAGTCTCAAGACAACATAAGTAAGATAAGGCCTAACTAAGCTAGTCTAGGCAGTAGGATAAAGTCGTCAGCTAGAGCTGTCCCGTAGAAGGTATCCACGCAGGCCTCCTCCTCATCCTCTGTAATATTTTCAACAGGTCCAGTCAGGACAGGAGCGAGCACAATACATCTCAACAGTTCATAGCAGGTTAGAAAATATAATCATGCAGTAAAGTAAGATATAGATACTGAAAAAATGCAGTATGTAAACAGAGAGAGAGAACTGTAATAGAAATATCTACTATAAGTAAAGAGATACCAGTGACTAGTGATTTAGAGTACAAAGTCGACATGTGAACGGCTTGATTTGTACATGGCTATACTAAAGTGGCATACATGGCTATTCTACTTTGGAATTGTTCACATGACTATTTATACTCCCTCGTACCCCCAATCAGTACACAAAGATCCAACCAGGTTATATTATGATTCCATGTAACAGCCCCCAAAGGGTGGTACATAGTAGTCCCATAAATGGGGATTTTTGAAAACCCAATAAATGGGATAAGGATTCAAAGAAGACTCTGTGATCATAAGAGTATATATTGTTGACACAAAGTCACAGGCAACCAAATATTGATAACATTGACTAAATAATACTTGTAATAATTTAATACGACACACGACGACTACATCCAGCTCAAGCCAGACGACAGCTCAGTTTTGTAAATGCAGTCATTTTTGAGTCTGTACTTTTATATTTATTGAGTCTAGAATGATTGTAAGCTGAGTTGTGCTGAGGTCTTGAGACTAAATCCATAACCTATCCAAAATCCATAAAGTTTCACATCCAAAATTAGCCCATTGGACCCTTAGACCCATTCTGTGCTCTGGAGACAGAGTTCGGGCCGAACTCTGCCTCCACACAGAGTTTGGGCCGAACTCTGTCCCCTAAAAATCAGCACCCTAATTTTAGGGTTGGCTGGTTGCTAGTTGTCCAACGACCAAATTTTTGAAAATTCCTACCAGAATTCTGGCCGAATTCTGTCTGATAAAACCCTATAAATAGGCCAAAAATTCTCTCATTTTCATTCATCCAATCTTCTCTTCTCTCTTAAGCTCAATATAAGCCATACCCTTCTTCATCTACTAGCCACAAGCTTTCTAAGTCTCGAGTGCTCATCATCTCTCAGTTAGGAGTCTTGTGCAAGAGTTCAAGAAGTCGCTTGAAAAATTCCAAGCATCGCCACTGCGATCCTTTGTAAGAAGTTGACGTGCTCTTCTGAAGAAAAGGCACGGGGTGTAACTATTATTTCACAAATAGTGGATTTAATCCTGAGCTAGAGTTCTCAGGCCTGGACTAGTCCTCCACGAGGGAAACCAGGTTAAAATCGGCTGTGTTTGTGTATGTGCTTTCTTGCTTCTCATTTATTTCCGCATTTACTCTGATTATTTTTTGATTGTGAAAAAGTTTAATTTTTAATTGGATATTTTCGCTATAAACTCTATTCACCCTCCTCTAGAGTTGTCATCTGTTCTTCAATTGGTATCAGAGCTCTGTTCTCTTTACAAGGACTTACATCCTAGAGCTGATCCATGGCAACCACACAATCCTTGATTTCCAATCACGGTGAAGGACAGTCCACTCATAGGCCTTCCCTATTTGATGGAACTAACTACACGTATTGGAAAACAAGGATGAGCTTTTATCTCAAGTCGCTAGACTTTGACCTGTGGACTATCGTCACTGACGGTTACAAAAAGCCCGCCAGAAAAGTTGTCAATGGTGATCTCATTGAGAAATCACATGACAAATATTCTGACGAGGAGAAGAAACAGGCAAGTCTAGACGCGAGAGCTATTAATGCTTTATTCTGTACTATAGATGGGAATGAGTTCAACAGGGTCTCTACATGCACCACCTCTCATGAAGTATGGAGACTTCTAGAAGTGACGCATGAAGGAACCACCCAAGTCAAGGAATCAAAGATAAGCCGTCTCACTCAAGAATACGAGGCTTTCAAGATGAAGCCCAATGAGACAATCACGCAAATGTTCACAAGATTCCTCGACATCATCAACCCCCTATCCTCGCTCGGCAAGCAATATTCAAATCACGAGAAGATTCGCAAGCTACTTAGGGGGCTACCAAAAATTTGGAACCCTAAGGTGACAGCCATCATAGAAAGAAATGATCTCACAACTATGTCCATAGAGACCTTGATGGAAAAGCTAATGACTCATGAGCTTGACCTCAAGGACTTCGAAGAGCCTGCTCCTAAGGCTAAGGAGATCGCACTCAAAGCTCACCGACGAAGGGCTGAACCCGAAGAGACGGATGATGATGACTCAAAATATGATCAAGCCCTTATGGTCCGCAACTTCAAGAAATTCCTTCGCTTCAATCGAAGAAAGAAGGAACCACAAGAAGATGGCGAAGAAGAGCCAACCTGCTACGGTTGCAAGAAGACTGGACACGTCCGAAAAGATTGTCCATTCTTGAAGAAGAGCAACCGCTATGAGAAGCCATACAAGAAGACTTCCTCAAAGAAATATGCCAACACAAGCATTTGGCATGAAAGCGAAGCTAGTGACTCCGAGGAAGAAAAGGACTCTCCTCAAGATATGGCCAATGTGTGCCTAATGGCAACGTCCGACAAGGTATGAAACGAAACTCTTGACGACTTCACTTTTGATAAACTTGGCGATGCTTTCACCGATTTACTTAGTGATCACAAAAAGGTCATTGGTAAATACAAACATGCCAAGGACAAAATCAAAAGTCATGAAGTCGAAATACAAAGACTTTCTCTATTACTTGATAACATTAGAGACACTTCACCCACGGATGTCACTGATGAGGTATCTAAGCTTAAAATAAGCTTACATGATGCCGAAGCACGTATTGAACAACAAACACAAGAAATCACAACACTCAATATGGAGCTTGCAGAAGAAAAGAGTAGACACAAGATTTCTATTACTAAGATGCATGGTTTGAATGCTAAGATTACTGAACTGCAAGCTATCTCTAAGAAACTAGAGACTAAATTGGGTAAACAGGTTGCTCAACCTCAAACCCAATCTCATGAGACACACACAAAGCATGACACTACTCAACCACGGCATCCACCTGCAACACGGAATCATGCATACATATACACACACTTTCACAAAGTACACAAACCACATGCACGTAAGAATAACTCTCATATGTTACACAATTATCATGCTACTTTCAGATACAATCATCACAATATTGCACAAAGACACAATCAACATCACTCTACATATAAAAATCATCACCATGCCATACCATATAGACAATATCACCATATCACTCCACATCACTCTATATATAGTCATCACCACCATGCTAATTCTACATATCATCATACTTTTCCTCATCATTCTGCTTATAGACATCATCAGCATGCTCCTAATATAAATAGAATGCTACATGTACTTATTGTGGTTTACATGGACATATTTTACCACAATGTAGAATTAGAAGATTAGTAGATAGAAAGATATATGCATGGTTTCCAAAAACTAACTCTTCAGGACCCTCAAGAACTTGGGTACCAAAGGTCACATCTACTCTTGATGTAGGTGGACGTTCCATCCTCAACTAAGAGTAAGTAGATTCTCGATAGTGGATGCTCGCGACATATGACGAGAGACGCAAATCTTTTCGCATCACTATCGATGGAGAGAGAAGGATATGTATCCTTCGGCAACAACCTAAAAGGTTATATTATAGGTAATGGTATTATTGGTCATCTTCCCTCTCCCGTAATAAAGGATGTCTGCCTAGTGACCGAGTTAAAGCATAACCTGCTCAGCATTAGTCATCTTGCTGACCACTGATATGACATTAACTTTGGACAAAATAAATGTTTTATTTATGATAGGTCAACAGGAGACATCACTTTTGAAGGGATGAGAGAGGATAACATTTATATTTTCTATTTGTCTAGAGATACTAACAATGCAGGTAGATGCCTATATGCTCATAAAGATGAACGATTACTATGGCACCAGCGTCTTGGTCATGCAAATATGGATACTATATCCAGGCTATCGACCAAGAAGCTAGTCAGAGGCTTGCCCGATATCACATTCAAAAATGACACGGTATGTGCCGAATATGAGTTGAATAAGGCAACCAAATCCTCTTTCAATTCCATAAACTCTGTAAGCAATACTAGACCCTTACAACTACTTCATATGGATTTATTTGGCCCCAGTAGAGTAGCCAGTCTTGGTGGAAAACTTTATGCCTTTATTATCGTTGATGACTTTTCAAGATTTACTTGGATTTTCTTTCTTACACATAAAAGTAATGCTATTTCTGTTTTCAAGATTTTTGTTAAGAAAGTTCAAAACGAAAAAGGCTACATGATTACTCGAATCCGAAGTGATCATGGAGGCGAGTTCAAAAATTCTGATTTTGAAAAGTTTTGTGATTCTAATGGTTTTGATCATGAGTTTTCTTGTCCAAGAACTCCTCAACAAAATGGTGTTGTGGAGCGGAAGAATAGGACTCTTGGTGATATGTCCAGAGTCATGTTGAACAAGTTTTCACTTCCGAAATACTTTTGGGCTGAAGCTGTGAGTACAGCATGCCACATTTTAAATAGAGTACTTATTCGTCCTATTACGAAGAAGATACCCTATGAGCTTTGGTTTGGGAGAACCCCAAATGTTCCTTACTTTAGAGGTTTTGGTTGTAGATGCTTTATCCTTAACACCAAAGACAACTTAGGCAAATTTGATGCCAAAGCTGACGATGGTATTTTCCTTGGCTATGCTGCCAAGAGCAAGGGATATAGAGTTTTTAACAAACGCTCATTAATTGTGGAAGAGTCTACAAATGTGACTTTTGATGAAGATTACAGTGCAGCAGCTACTCTTGATGATGATGTTGAGCCATCAACGTCTACTCCAATGAACACCACAACAGAAATAAATTCTCTGGAGGGCTTGCCAAAAAAATTCTCTTTCAAGCCATCACATCCAGAAAATTTGGTAATCGGCGAGGTTTCACGTGGAGTAACTACTAGATCATCATTAAGAGACTCTATTGCTAGCACTGTCCTTATTTCACAAATTGAGCCGAAAAACATTTTACAAGCTTTCAATGATGAATTTTGGATTTCTGCTATGCAAGAGGAACTCAACCAATTCGAGAGGAGCCAAGTAAGGGAACTCGTTCCTAGACCAGCTAATCACTCGATTATTGGTACTAAATGGGTCTTTAGAAACAAAGTGAATGAAGATGGTTCAGTCACACGCAACAAAGCTCGTCTAGTAGCCCAAGGATACAACCAAGAGGAAGGTATCGACTACGATGAGACGTATGCTCCTGTTGCTAGATTGGAATCCATTCTGATGCTTTGTGCATTTGTAAATTTTCAAAATTTCAAATTATTTCAAATGGATGTTAAAAGTGCTTTTTTGAATGGATTTATTAAGGAGAAAGTTTATGTAAAATAACTCCCTGGTTTTGAAAATCATAAATTTCCCGACCACGTGTTCAAGCTAAAGAAAGTGCTATATGGCCTCAAACAATCCCCTAGAGCCTGGTATGAACGGCTAAATAATTTTTTGCTTGAGAAAGGTTTTTCAAAAGGGAAAATTGACACTACACTTTTTATAAAATCTTTCAAAGACACTATTCTTTTAGTACAAATATATGTAGATGATATTATATTTGGTTCTACTGATGAAACCCTTTGTCAATATTTTGCCAAGTGTATGCAGGCCGAGTTTGAGATGAGCATGATGGGGGAGCTCAACTACTTTCTTGGGCTGCAACTCAAACAAATGTCAAATGGAACCTTCATCTGTCAGTCGGTATACAAAGGACATGCTGAAGAAATTCGACCTTGACAACGTCAAACCAATCAGCACTCCTATGGCTACTTCAACCAAACTCGAACCAGATGATAGCGGCAAACCCGTAGATCAGCGTAAGTATCGAGGTATGATAGGCAGTCTACTTTACCTTACTGCTAGTCGTCCTGATATTATGTTTAGTGTTTGCCTGTGTGCTAGATATCAAGCAAATCCTAAGGAATCACACATGACCGCGGTTAAGCGTATCTTTCGATACCTTAAGGGTACAGTTACAGTGGGCCTATGGTATCCCAATTTAACATCATTTGACCTCATTGGTTACTCTGATGCTGACTTCGTCGGATGCAAGGTCGACCGTAAAAGTACGAGCGGCACGTGTCATTTATTAGGAAAAGCTTTAGTCTGTTGGTTTAACAAGAAGCAAAATTCTGTCGCACTATCCACAACAGAAGCTGAATACATCGCAGCTGGGCGTTGTTGTACACAAATTTTGTGGATGAAGCAAACCCTTGAAGTCTATAATTTATCTTTCATGCATATTCC
Organism: Iris pallida; assembly: GCA_029216955.1. Lineage (NCBI taxonomy): Eukaryota > Viridiplantae > Streptophyta > Magnoliopsida > Asparagales > Iridaceae > Iris > Iris pallida. The sequence goes on along the minus strand of JANAVB010029816.1, from coordinate 8,522,920 downwards.
AATCTTTTGTGACAACACTAGTGCTATAAATCTTACTAAGAACCCCATTTGTCACTCATGCACGAAGCACATTGAAATTCGTCACCACTTTTTGCGTAATCATCAGCAAAATGGCACGATTAACTTAGAATTTATTGACACAGATCATAAGTTAGCAGACTTCTTCACAAAACCATTATCCGAAGAGCGCTTCAATTTTTTTTGTCGTGAACTTGGAATTTTAGATGAAGCTGTTGTAAATTAAGATAAACCTGCATAAATATCGAGTATATCTTGATTCTATTATGATGAACTTGCTATGGGTACAAGCCGAAAGGTTCCTTCTGACAACAAGGCGTAAAAGCCTAAGCGACACGGTGCACTAGTCCTCAGGACTACCGCTAGCTGGGATCCGGTCCCTGCAGCTAACCCATGGCAGCTTCAAAATATTGAATTATGATATAATTCCTTGTTTATTATATGGTTCATTTTCATTTATCACATGCTGAAATACTAATTTTTCAACTTCATATTGCTGCTTCAAACTCACTATCTGTTATTCTTTTGTTTACCTATTGGATCTTTTCTGTAATTATACTTATGTCTTATATTGGTTAACCAATATTTTTCTCTTTTCTGCCTGATTCCAGTTCTGTAACCAGGACCCGGAATTCGGGCCAAACTCTGCCCCTACCAGAGTTCGGGCCGAATTCGGCCTGACTGTTCCAGAACCGGGAACAGTCCCAGCCGTTGATCTAAAGTAAGATCCAATGGTCATGAATTGATCCGACCAAGAGAAACCCTTACCATATTTTCGGTTTCTCTTCCCTCTCCTTCCTCATTACCACCTTTTTCACTTCTCCAACACAATTCTCTCAAAACCCTAACCCTAATTTCTCCTTTCTAGAGCTCCATTCTTCCCCAAACTCAAGAAGAAGGCTTATTTTCAAATTCTCTTTCGTTGTTCATCACTAGTTTGAGGTATAATTTCTTACTTTTCTATATCTCAATTTCTTTCATTATCCATTGTGTTATGGCTCCATGTTTGCTCAACCCCGGAAAGAGACTTCGGACTGAGGGCGCATCCTCGTCGAATGCTCCTCCTCCCATGCACCGCCCGTTGTACCACCCGTTGCACCGCCATTGAACAACAACCACCAATCCATCCGTTGTTCAATCCTCTACGTCCAAATGATCCAAACACTTACGACGATCGAATTTTTGTATCACTAGACGCCTCAAACGATTGGTTTAGTGATTTTCGGACACGTCCTGTAACGACCCGCTCCGCCCTAGCGGAACGCCGATCCAAACGGCAAGTGCAACGACTCAAATGAGCCGTCGACCCGAAAAGTTGCTTCGACCCGATGAAGTATCGATACGAATCGATGCAAGACTTGTATTGGCCCGACGAGATGGATCCAGACTTAGACTTTCAAAGGCGCGCTCGGAGTATCGCTCGGCCGATGCGAACATCGCTAAGGTGGGTGGCTCCGATGAACCCGTCTGTGCTTAGCCTAGACACATAACAATACGGACACTATCACGAGAATCGCTAGGCGATAACCCGCACATGCTAATAAATGACTCAACGCACCTAGCTAAGGGAATAATCCCGTCTTGCATGCTTGTTTAGAACATGGAAAAGAACTCAGCAAATATAGAAACTCTCACGCCGCGCTCTACGCTCGTGCTACGGCACAAGCTTACGTTCAAGTCTCGTACGCGTTCAACAATGAAACAATGAATGGATTATAACAATGAAATGGGAAGACTATCAACATAGTCGTTCCGAGTATAGTATAGCAACATTGAAAGGCTATGGGACCGATGGGTCGCCAAGGCGACTCCCGTACTGGGAGTCGCGTAATGCGTGATATGAATGAATCAACGAATGAATGAACGAATGAATAAATACGTGAAACATGAATGAACGAACGAACAAGTGAAAGAAAGAAATAAAAGAAAGAATACATGAAAGATAAGACATGGAAGACGCTAGCGACAGGTGTGACGGACACGTGCAACGGGGCTCGCTACCCGCGCTGTACGGACGCCAACCTGGTCGTTAACGCATTATGGCTAAGGGTTAGCCTACGGCTCGAAGACAGCCGATATGTTAAAAGACAAGTAAAATACGAAATGGTCGTGGACAAACGGCACGAGCGATGGGGGGGAATACCGTGGCCGTCTTGAGGAAGGATTCTGCGGCACGGGCGATTGGGGAGAATACCATGGCCGGCCTAGGCGGAATCAGACATGGGGCTTACGGGCTGCTTTGAGTGGGGGCTCGGCCACTCAAAGAGACGTAAGGCCAGGCATTTTAAGAAACTATCAAGGTCTACCAGCCATCACGCTTCGATAGGTGAGAATGCCCATGTGATATGTCCAAAATGGCTTGTAAAGCCAGCGACCCATGCATGTAGATTAAGTGGACTATGCTGGTGGCAATCCACGTGCAAGTTCTTGTATTGAAACAAGTAGTCTAAGTTAACTAAATGAAGTGTCTCATGAACATGCTCGAATTATAACACTCCTGAACATGCCCGAAATGTAATACACCTGAACATGCTTGCAAAGTAACACTCCTGAACATGAATATGCTCAAAATGTAACATGCCTGAACATGCTTGAAATATAACACCCTGAATATGCTGGAAATGTGCCTTCTGAACATGCTCGAAACCTAACACTCTGAACATGCCTGCGACGTGAATGAACATGCCTACAACGTGCTAGAACCCGAGACATGGACACGCCCGTAACATTGAATGTTTGCATGAATCACGTTAAGTTACTTCATGTTATATTGTTGACTAACTTGGTTTACTTTGGACAGGAAAGGCCGGACGGTAAGTATGGGTAAGTCGTGCATGCATTTTCCATACGACACTTGAAATCAGTAACACGAGATAGGTCATGATATGTGCCATGAAATTGACCCTAAGGCAAGATTAGAAAGACAATGAATGATAGTCGGTGCACGAAAGTAAATGCAACGTGTTTGGTAATGATGGTATTGTGGGCGAGCTAGCCTCCCCACCAGTGCATAACAATGTACTGATAACCCCACAGTCTGCTTGCAGGAAGCAGGAGACGCCGGCTGGTGCGGAGCTTCCATCGAACGTGTTAAGGTACGGAGCCAACTCCGGGGCCTTGGGATATTGCAGAAGCTGAAGCACCCTATACAGAACATAATGTATCGGAACATCGCCATGTATCATTCCATCTTGTAAGCCACTTGGCACGCCTTTTATGTTTCAGAGAGAGAGCTTGAGCGATTTGTAATATCGGCCTAGCGCCGCTTTTAACCTTCATAAATATCAATAAAGAGATCGAATTTGCTTCTACTTGTGTTTATTTACTTTCTGCTGCAATGGGGACACTCTGTGCGACTCTGTGGCCTAGCTCAAATCGGCCGTTTTTGGACTTGGCCTTGCACAGGCGCAACCTTGGCCCGTGCGGCATCACGCCTTAGCGAGGACGATCGCTCCTACGGGAGCGGGGCGTGACATATTGGTATCAAAGCACGGCTTTACGTCCTTGGACTTCACATCGAATTCTCAGTTTTGAAAGCTCGTTAGAAATAAAGAAGTATCGCTCTCTCTCATGTGCCTTGGGATGTTCCATACAATAAGTCTAATATTTTCAAAAGCTGGTACAAGTACTCGGTTGAACGGGATCGATAGGCGAAGGCCTTTGTGCCAAACCATGACAGACTTGAGTCGAAGGAAAACTAAAATGCTAGAAGTTAGCAAACACAAGGCTTGCTTGAATAACTTTACGCTAACAATGTCGAACGATGTTAAACTTGACTCGATAGAAAACATATGCTAAGTTAACATGTCGCGTGCGTGCCTGACTAGTCTTGCGTCGACCTAGCAAGTGAGCGTGCAAACTCAAATATAGTCCGCACGAGATGGTTATGCGGCACAACTTAGTCCGTGTGTCGTGCACCTCGACCTTTGGGTGCAATCGGGTTGTGAGCGATATCCAGTACCGCTCGGTCGGGAACGGAGATACACTTAGAGTGTATATCGATAGGAACGCTATCAAACTAACGCTTAGGCGTGCACGAAAGATTGGCTTGGATTTTGAGGATTAGCCTGAACGACTTAGTACGTCGAGGCGACGCGAGCGATTACGCTAGAGATTCGTCGAACGAATCTGAAGGATGTCTTAGCGCATGGCGCGAACATGATTGAGGACTAGATTATATGGCTTGAGTTCGAGTGGTGTATGTGATAGGTTTGGAAGAAGAATAAGAATGAGTGACGACGACTAGTCGAGTGGCTCGAACCCTGAGTAGTGTATGGACGTTATAGAAATTATTCGATCGAGACTACAAGATATACGGATAGAACGGGTATGTCGGCGAGGCGATGCGATCGCGCAAAGCCTTAGAACGTGTCACGCTTAGTTGGTCGTGACTTCAAAAGTCCCGAGCGAGATGTCGCTGGACAACTTGTCATTGGGCAACGCGAGTTAGAAAATGGTTCGGAACGATGAATGAAAATGAATGGTCTTGATCGAGGAAACTTAGAGGATCGTGCATACGATTTCGAATTGATTCAAATGAATTGTGACTTGAGTTTGAACAACGATCTTGAAACGAGCTTGAGGAATAGCGATCGAACTTGATTTTGGATTGAATAGAATGGGATTGTGGAATATCCAACTCGGACAATAGCATCAACGCACGACTCAAAATCGGTTGCAAAGGAAGATCATCAGGTTACGCATATCGTCGATGGTATTGAGGCGTATCAAAGATCGATATGCGATAACTTGGGGGTACTCTGACTCGGCAAATGACGATCGTGCAAATGTCATTGTTCCGTTGGATGTTATACTTGGGATATTAAAAATGTGTTGAGGAAAAGATAGACTTGGCTCGAGGATTCTCTAGTTGAACGAAATAACGAATGGACTATCCATCTTGGCTTGAATGAAAATAAAAATACTTAGATTTACTTCGACGATAACCCCAACGTCGACATGCTTGTCTTATGCGAGCGTAACTCCAGCCTCGCACATGCGTCGCGCCGAATAGGGCGATCACTCCGCGTGAGCGCTGGTATGGTGATTCATACAGCGGGGGTGATTGACCTAGCTTGGTGTGACAATTTGCGTGCTTAGACTTGTGGTTTGACACGAAGGTGACTCGAGAATGGATTTGTGTGCTTGAAGAATCGAATTTGAGGATTGAGTAGGTCCAATCCGCGTATCGAAAATGAGTTAGTCTAAACTCAAACAAGAGTTACGCTCCGATGAGAATGATTATTCCGCGGGTGTGTTGCATGGTGATTCATGAACCACCGTGGATAATCGGACTCGCGTAAGATTGGGGCACAACGTATTGTCGAGCTAGATGACCTCGTGATCGAATACATGAATTGGTTAGAATTGGTGATTTGAATGGATTCGAATACGCGCAACGAATGCGTTGATACGAATAGGTGATCGTGCTCGATGTTTAGAAACCTGAGTGACGCGAGCGTGGGTAGAAAACCCCGTACTACCGACTTTGGTTTGATCCTAGGATTGGGGTCTGTATTGGCATTATTGTTGGGGAACTATGATTCCAATCCTGACATTGACTTAGCCTCGAAAAGATGGCCTAGCGGGTAGGCAAGATGCCCTGTTTCATGAGTTATCAATCGAAGGATTGATCTTGAGGATTGGCATGGATGGATAGTGTGAATCACGAATATAGGAATATCCCTCACGAGATTCGGCTGACATGCATATAGTCAGGGATGCTTGAGTATGTGCACGATGCGACTCGAGTGAGAATGACAAAATTTCTAGATCATGCGGCTTGGCTGAATGCATGTATTTTGGAGATGCTTGAAATGCGTGCACGATCCAGCCAAGTGATACATTGAGTTCAAGCAAGACTTGAGGAATGGAAGAGTGTCGAAGATCTTGAAATTGCGTTAAGTAAAGGATCGATACTAGTATGAGCGTGGCTCGGAATCAAAGAAACGTGTAAGCGGAGTGTGCGTGAACGACAACGAGATTGGCCCTAAACAAGTGAATGATATGGAATCGATATCGTGCAAATAAAAGTTGGTATAACGAATTGGACCATTGATAGGAAGATATACTCGAGGATAGTACAATACTTAGTCTTGAATCGGACGAAAATTTCATAGACTTGGTCGACCCCGCTAAGCAGAAATCATACTGATTTCGTGGACACGAACGCTTGAGAAGCGAGTCGGGTCATCTCGATGACCGAGATAAATAAAAGTGAGTTTGTCTCAGCCTACGACCCTCGTATTTGACAAATTATAACGTGCCTCGTGAAACCATTTTCGTCCCATGACACGGAGAAATAGCAACCAAGACGAAGAAACACTCGAATTGAATAAGTACAATCAACTCTAAAATGAATGAAAGGCTATTCAATAAAATCGACCAAACGCGTGCGACACGGAACTTAGAAAGATTTCAAGTATGGTTCGATTCCATCGAACGATAGAGCCATTTGAAAAAATTGTCTAAGAAACACGACGACACGAGTTAAGGAATGATAGGATGACCTGCACTTAAGAAGTCTCGAGGACGAGACTTATTTTGAGTGGTGTATTATGTAACGACCCGCTCCGCCCTAGCGAAACGCCGATCCAAACGGCAAGTGCAACGACTCAAATGAGCCATCGACCCGAAGAGTTGCTTCGATCCGATGAAGTATCGATACAAATCGATGCAAGACTTGTATTGGCCCGACGAGATGGATCCAGACTTAGACTTTCAAAGGCGCGCTCGGAGTATCACTCGGCCGATGCGAACATCGCTAAGGTGGGTGGCTCCGATGAACCCGTCTGTGCTTAGCCTAGACACATAACAATACGGACACTATCACGAGAATCGCTAGGCGATAACCCGCACATGCTAATAAATGACACAACGCACCTAGCTAAGGGAATAATCCCATCTTGCATGCTTGTTTAGAACATGGAAAAGAACTCGACAAATATAGAAACTCTCGCGCCGCGCTCTACGCTCGTGCTACGGTACAAGCTTACGTTCAAGTCTCGTACGCGTTCAACAATGAAACAATGAATGGATTACAACAATGAAATGGGAAGACTATCAACATAGTCGTTCCGAGTATAGTATAGCAACATTGAAAGGCTATGGGACCGATGGGTCGCCAAGGCGACTCCCGTACTGGGAGTCGCGTAATGCGTGATATGAATGAATCAACGAATGAATGAACGAATGAATAAATACGTGAAACATGAATAAACGAACGAACAAGTGAAAGAAAGAAATAAAAGAAAGAATACATGAAAGATAAGACATAGAAGACGCTAGCGACAGGTGTGACGGGCACGTGCAACGTGGCTCGCTACCCGCGCTGTACGGACGCCAACCTGGTCGTTAACGTATTATGGCTAAGGGTTAGCCTACGGCTCGAAGACAGCCGATATGTTAAAAGACAAGTAAAATACGAAATGGTCGTGGACAAACGGCACGGGCGATGGGGAGGAATACCGTGGCCGTCTTGAGGAAGGATTCTGCGGCACGGGCGATGGGGGGGAATACCGTGGCCGGCCTAGGCGGAATCAGACATGGGGCTTACGGGCTGCTTTGAGTGGGGGCTCGGCCACTCAAAGAGACGTAAGGCCAGGTATTTCAAGAAACTATCAAGGTGTACCAGCCATCACGCTTCGATAGGTGAGAATGCCCACGTGATATGTCCAAAATAGCTTGTAAAGCCAGCGACCCATGCATATAGATTAAGTGGACTATGCTGGTGGCAATCCACGTGCAAGTTCTTGTATTGAAACAAGTAGTCTAAGTTAACTAAATGAAGTGTCTCATGAACATGCTCGAATTATAACACTCCTGAACATGCCCGAAATGTAATACACCTGAACATGCTTGCAAAGTAACACTCCTGAACATGAACATGCTCGAAATGTAACATGCCTGAACATGCTTGAAATATAACACCCTGAACATGCTGGAAATGTGCCTTCTGAACATGCTCGAAACCTAACACTCTGAACATGACTGCGACGTGAATGAACATGCCTACAACGTGCTAGAACCCGAGACATGGACACGCCCGTAACATTGAATGTTTGCATAAATCATGTTAAGTTACTTCATGTTATATTGTTGACTAACTTGGTTTACTTTGGACAGGGAAGGCCGGACGGTAAGTATGGGTAAGTCGTGCATGCATTTTCCATACGACACTTGAAATCAGTAACACGAGATAGGTCATGATATGTGCCATAAAATTGACCCTAAGGCAAGATTAGAAAGACAATGAATGATAGTCGGTGCACGAAAGTAAATACAACGTGTTTGGTAATGATGGCATTGTGGGCGAGCTAGCCTCCCCACTAGTGCATAACAATGTACTGATAACCCCACAGTCTGCTTGCAGGAAGCAGGAGACGCCGGCTGGTGCGGAGCTTTCATCGAACGTGTTAAGGTACGGAGCCAACTCCGGGGCCTTGGGACGTTGCAGAATCTGAAGCACCCTATACAGGACATAATGTATCGGAACATTGCCATGTATCATTCTATCTTGTAAGCCACTTGGCACGCCTTTTATGTTTCAGAGAGAGAGCTTGAGCGATTTGTAATATCGGCCTAGCGCCGCTTGTAACCTTCGTGAATATCAATAAAGAGATCGAATTTGCTTCTACTTGTGTTTATTTACTTTCCGCTGCAATGGGGACACTCTGTGCGACTCTGTGGCCTAGCTCAAATCGGCCGTTTCTGGACTTGGCCTTGCACGGGCGCAACCTAGGCCCGTGCGGCATCACGCCTTAGCGAGGACGATCGCTCCTACGGGAGCGGGGTGTGACACATCCAGTATTTACGGGACACCCCATCAACTTTACTATATTCTCACAATATGATGCACTATTTCATGACCTTTGCCTTGATGAACTCGTTACCACAAATTCGGTCATTTATCGTAGTACCATTCAAATGTTTTACTGCAACTTAACCCATGATGACACTCATATTTATTCACGAGTTGCGAGAATTGATATCTCCTTTGATAATTTTGAATTGGCCGAATATCTTGAGCTTCAAGAGCCTAATTCTTGGAAAAAGCTTGTAGAAGCTAGATTATTTCAATTTCTTGAAGGAATTTCACTTGAAAGCTTCAAGGACGACTTGTGTAGCCCTAACACACGTCCTCATAAGCTTTTGGCTAAATTCCTCAATCCCTATTTCTATGAACTTCATCGGATCATATTCAACACCATTCTACCCAAAGCGGGTTCTACCGATGAAGTCACTTATTTCGAGATCTCAGTATTGTACCATCTCCACTTCCATGTTCCCTTTAATCTTCTACGCACAATGATGGATTGGATGATCAACAGTAGGAAGAAACCAAGATCTTTGGTTTATGCATTATACCTTCCTATGATCTTTCGTGCATTTTATGTACCCATTGATGAGTGTCCATTCTTACCTTCCCCTGCCTTCCTCTCTAAGGCAAGGAGGCTTCAGGCGGCCATTGGCTCACCAGTAGTGTCTGAGCATTCTGATGATGAGCCAGATGCTCCTCCTATTGGATAGGATCCTCCTCCTCCTCCTCCTCCTGCCACCCTCGAGTCTCTTCAGACTATGCTCCGAGATCGCTTTACTTTGGAGGACGATCGTTGGACTCAGCTGGATTACCGGACTACTTTGCAGATGAGTGCTATCAGCAACTCGCTGCATGACATTCGGTATTCCATATCTCGCCATCCTACCATGCCCACTCCTATGGAGCGAGACCCCGATCGTGAGGGATTTCGTATTGACGACCCTTGGGTTCATCGCTACATGGATCCGGATGCGATATTTGTGGACCCACGTCGCTCCTTTACTGATCCATCGGAAGGCGCCGGGCCCTCTTATGCTCGATGATGGATATGGATTACTCTTGATGATGCTACTAAGGATCTTAGACTATGGTTTATGCATGTTGCTTTAGTTGCTTTTATGTACTTGATTTGTAGTAGACTTATTATGAGTTATGACTTTTGAGACTTTGGTAGTTCTATTATCATTTTATCTGTCATTATGACTCTTGAGACATTTTGGTCATTATCTTAGTTTATATGCAGTTTCTTCTCTTTTGGGTGTGTTTGCCAGTTATTAAGTGTTATCTCATATTGCTAAATGCCAAAAGGGGGAGATATGTGTATATTCTGTTTGGTTTATATATGCTTATGGAAGAATATTCTTAACAGGCCAACAAGAATCACAGCATTGTTTACGGGGGAGCTATTCTTAAGCTCGGCACTAATTATGGGGGAGCTATATTTTTTTGTCACCACATGTGTCCAGGTATGAATATTGAATATACAATTATTATTTTTGTCAATTATCAATATGGGGGAGATTGTTGACACAAAGTCACAGTCAACAAAATATTGATAACATTGACTAAATAATACTTGTAATAATTCAATACGACACACGACGACTACATCCAGCTCAAGCCAGACGACAGCTCAGTTTTGCAAATGCAGTCATTTTTGAGTCTGTACTTTTATATTTATTGAGTCTAGAATGATTGTAAGCTGAGTTGTGCTGAGCTCTTGAGACTAAACCCATAACCTATCAAAAATCCATAAAGCTCCACATCCAAAATAAGCCCATTGGACCCTTAGACCCATTCTGTGCTCTGGAGACCGGGTTCGGGCCGAACTCTGTCCCCTAAAAATTAGCATCCTAATTTTTAGGGTTGGCTGGTTGCTAGTTGTCCAACGACCAAATTTTTAAAAATTCCTACCAGAATTCTGGCCGAATTCAGCCTAATAAAACCCTATAAATAGGCCAAGCATTCTCTCATTTTCATTCATCCAATCTTCTCTTCTCTTCTCTCTTAAGCTCAATATAAGCCATACCCTTCTTCATCTACTAGCCACAAGCTTCCTAAGTCTCGAGTGCTCAGCATCTCTCAGTTAGGAGTCTTGTGCAAGAGTTCAAGAAGTCGCTTGGAAAATTCCAAGCATCGCCACTGCGATCCTTTGTAAGAAATTGACGTGCTCTTCTGAAGAAAAGGCACGGGATGTAACTACTATTTCACAAATAGTGGATTTAATCCTGAGCTAGAGTTCTCAGGCCTGGACTAGTCCTCCACGAGGGAAACCAGGTTAAAATTGGCTGTGTTTGTGTATGCTTTCTTGCTTCTCATTTATTTCCGCATTTACTCTGATTATTTTTTTATTGTGAAAGAGTTTAATTTTTAATTGGATATTATCGCTATAAAATCTATTCACCCCCTCTAGAGTTGCCATCTGTTCTTCATATGTCACAAGTGATCAAAGAACCAAAGAAGCATAGTGATACGCCATGTAAATAAAACGCACGAAACATAGAGTACCCGATGCTCCCTGAAGGGATAACATCTCAAGAAGGGATCCATATAGTACAAATCCGTGTGACCAACGTGACAGTATCAAGTAAAGTAATTTAATACAGAAAATAATTCTAAGCAGGATATGAAATGATCAGAGAATGTACTCGCCTGTATCTGAGTGTCCGGATGAAATGTACTATCCGAGGAGAGGTGTCTGGCTCCTAATCAGAATAGCATAGGTCACAACGAGTCTAAAATGATATAATAAAGTCCTACTATGCATCCTACATAATTCTTGGTCAATCTAGGCCCAAGTCAACTCTTGGTCAACTCTGGTCAACCCTAGAAGTCATACTAGGTCAACTACGGTCAAACTAGGTCCAACAATTCTAAACTAGGTCAAACAAGCCTATACTAGTCTATTCTAGGTCTAACAAGACTACACAAGTCTGACTAGACTCTATAGTGACACACAGATACACCCATAGGCTAATACACTAGGCCATGGGCTAAGGCAATACCATGCCTAACCAACCTACAAATCACCTATACACAAGTCAAATCATTTATGTAAAATGATACCCTTATTGGTATATTTACAATCTAATATAAGAATACACATATTGATATATAGGCTCATATACATATCACATACACAATATCTATATCCATATTACTATAATATGGTACACATATTAGCATATAGGAATACCTACCATATACATAAATTATCTATATATACATTTAACATATATATATATATATATATATATATATATATATATATATATATATATATATATATATATATATATATATATATATATATATATACATGGGGAATGGGAAATGAATGTGTGTGTGTCATGGGTGAAGTGAGAGTGTGTGGAGTTATACATAGGTGTGTGTGATGCTTGTGGGTAAAAATCAGTGAGTGATAACTTGTGGGTGTGTGTGTGTTAGTGAGAGGGTACATGAGAGTGTGCCATATGAGACACTTGTGTGTGAGGATGTGTTAATACAAGGGTGTGTGATGAGAATTGTGTGTGTAAGTGTCATATATATATATACTAGTGTGTGTGTGTCATGAGAATGAGGGTGTGAGTGTGAGAGGAACATGTGTGTGTGGTGTGGGTGAATGTCACATAGTGTCAAGTGTGCATGAGTGTTGGAAAGACATGTGAGTGTGAGAGGATGCATGAAACAGTGGTACACATTGTGACAAATCAGTGTGCATGCAAATAGTGAAGGAAACCAATCAATATCACCCATAGGCTAAATACCTAGTTTAAAATAGTCACCCAAATCTCAGTTTAAACAGTCCATAAACTCATACTCAGGTTAAAACATGAAGAACCATCAACTTAGCTCACGAAATCAGTTTAAAATAGTTCCCCCAACCCAGTTTTTCAGCCTACATTGCATTCTCAATTTTATGAACCAATTCACATCCAAACAACCCCAAATTTGACATACCATTAGTAAACCTATAGGTGCACATATTAGAGGTTTAAAATCATGCAATTAACAGTTTAAATTAGGTTAAAATCGATGTCAAAACTCAATTTCAAAATCTGGAAAAACAGGAAATAAGAGACTGATACATAGGTAGCAGTGAACAATTGGGTAAATACGAATTCGACATGAAATTAAGCTAATACACCAAACCAATGGTTGGTAACAATTCTAGGATTTGTGTACGTGTCTTACAAAGTGTTTGTGTCCACCCAAGTGGACACAAACGTGTCCAATCAAAACGAAATACAAAACAGTGCAAAAACTGAACAATTATCGTGAACGTGTTCACAGTGTCCGTGCGCACGACACGACACGACACAGACCACGTGGTCGTGTCCAAGTGTCGACCAAGACTAGGGCTAGGGCTAGGACACCCTGTCATGCGTCCACGATACGCGTGCGTGCGATACGACACGCGTATCAGTGCACGAAAATGACAGCCACCCGCACAGTGCATTCCCCGTGCGCGCGTTCGTGCGTGTTCGACACGACACGAGAGGGGCTGAAACTCGACACACATGATGAAAGACATTGCCCCTCACTGTGTGTCGAATCCCACACATCCACGTGTCGTATCCGTGTCGCAATCGCACCCGAGCAGCAGGACATGAACAGTGCCCGTGCACGCGCGCGCGTGACAGCGTGTTCGCATGTATGTGTGGACTCGACACGACACAAAAATTGCACAAGGACACAGGAAACCTATAAGCGACACATAAACCTAATTTCCTATTCAAATAGAATCCTAAAAATCACACGAAATGCCCATTGGGGCATTTCATCGAACACATTCACCATGACACTGATACCTGTCCAAATAGGACACGAAATGGACTCAAATTCTAGGGTTTCCTATTCCTACTGTTAGGTTAGGCCTAGGGCTTCCTAGGTATGCAAGAAATTCATAATTCTATGGTATAGATTGGAATATACCTATGTGTATCAAATCCTTCAAAAGCTTAAATGAGAGGTGTTCCTCTTGATGGTCAAACTTCTCCAAATTGATTTGAATCTGAGAATAACATGTAACAACAGCAAGAACACTTCATTTAAAACTCATTGCAATTTGTTTGAGGGAAAATGGAGCTAAAATGGAATTTCTAGGGATTTTAGAAGTTGAGAAATTACCTCCTTCTAAAGCTTGTTCTTCCTTAGAGGCTAGCCCTAATTTCTAAGAGAATATTTATAAAGGGGGAATCCCTAGTATGGGTTAAGTGGCTGGACAATTAATATTAGGGTTAGGGTTGGGCATTTGGCTAATGGGCTTTGGGCTTAGTCATAAAACAATGTCTCAAAAATCACAAGTTATGACTTGTGATCAAAATCTTTCTATTCTAATCTCTATATTCCTAATTGATTTCACTAACTAGAGTATGATTAACTTAACTTAACCTAGGGTCTCATATCTAGCCAAGTCCAACTCAACTAGGGTTAGGTTACAAAGTCAAAGCTAATCAAAGTCAACCTAGTCAACCTACATTCAAACAATTCCAAAATAAATTCTAAAAATTCCCATAAATTTAAATAAATTAAAATAAAATCAAATAACCCCAAAAATGACAAAAATACCCTCAATTAGAAATGATAACAAAATACCCTAATCACAAGGCTAGGCTCTAGGTCAACCAGTCTCCAAGGTTACACTATCAAAACACCAAAATCATAAGTCATGATTTAAAATAGTTTTAAATGATTAAAATCACTAAAAATTATATCATGATTTAAATATCATTATTAAAAGACTAAAATTACAAAATTTCAAAATTATCCTCTTCTGAAAAACTGGGTGTTACACAGTCTCCTTACAAACCTATATTTAACATATACTAAATCAATACACAGTTATAGGTGTACAAATAAACCTATCTATTTATTACTTAGGTTTTATAGATAGTGAGGGTGACCACAAAATTAAAAACTCCAAACTTCAAAACAACAAAACTAAGGCTTGAACTTTAACCTCACCTATACAACATGAGCACTCAACCAGTAGACTAAGATCAAATATGTGATTGATCATGGGTCATGTTCATTAACAACCCTTGCTGAGACAGAAAAGTCAACTATATCCAGATCTGGGTAGAGATTACAGATGTTTGTACTTGGTAGCATCAAACATCTACGGTCTACCAGAAAGCTCAGGCACTTTTGTCGAAAATGAGACTGGAACTGCTATATTGGGTGATACAGGGTTATGCCTCAAGATAAGGTGATTCAACAGCTGATTTCCCTGCTCCCGCATCTATGGGTTTAATAGCTTGTTTGCTAAATAACCTAGCTCAAACTATAAAAAAGATCGACTTATTTTTTTCTTCAACAAATATAATGGCAGTTTTTACTATGGTTATAAAGCTTAGTCTTAGTAAGCATACTCATCATCTAGAGAATCAATTTTGGGAAAACAAAGATAACTATATGTTCCAGGATTTGATCAATAAACTAATAAGATCAATCTTGGCTATTTTGGCATAGATGAATTTTAAGAATCTAAGGAATATGCCTCCGGTTCTAAGGAAACTTAAGGAAGTTCAAGCTCAGATTCAGCTTGTTAGCTAGAAAAATGTATGTAGAAGAAAATAACTGTGCTATCAGAAACCTTGAGTCTGGCTCCTGAAAGGTAAATACTTTATGCTGGTATGCTAAATAGACATATATGAGCCATAACAAATGACCATATTAATCTTGTAAAACTCAGAGATGTTCTGAATAGACCATAAGCCTTGTTGGCAACCTACCAGGAAATGGGAGAACTAAAAACATATTGAAACAACACATGGATCAAAATGGCATATCAAAATACCTTCCTGTGGTACAAGGGACTCGAACCAATGTTCCCTCACTAATCCATACGCGCCGCAACCAGGTGAGTTAAGCACTCAATTTGTTAGAATATGGCTCTAGTGGAAATTATATTACACTCCCCTCATACTTTCCCCTAAGGATTCTTCCTGCTACTGAGCTTTAATTAATTCTTGACACCACTCTTATGCACTGGCACCTCAAGAACTAGTTTATGTGTGTTGTTATGCACCTTTCTCCCCCACGTGGTGAAGGTTGCATGGGAAATACACAACACTGCTCACTCACGTTTTGTTAAGCAGGTTTTCGGGTTCGAGTCATTAATCACCTCACATACTTGCTACACAGCAGAGCACCCTTACTCCTTTTATGAGTTAACTCTAACACTAGTATAGGAAGCAAGGGATATATATACATGTTCAAAGATAGGCATGAAGGAAATTGGGAGATGGATATCAATACCATAAGGAAAAGTGATTCAAGAATGTTTGGCTCCACAGATCGTCGAGTTTCTCATCTTTTGCGCTCGAACCATGCATGGGCAAGGATGGCCTCGACACGCTCGTTGTCGCCTACAACGCGGACTACTGCTGCTTGAGCAAGGAAGAGGAAGCTCTCTTTCTAACGCGAGCGAGCCATCGGTGCCCGTGACGCACGAAGCCAGGTCTGGAGATTCTCGCAGGGTCTGGACTGCACGGGCTCCACCAGGAAAGGGCAGCGTTGTGGTTGCAGCGGGTAGTACAGGCGAGCTCAGAGGGCATCGATGTGGGGGCTCGCAACATCGGGGCTCCACACGTGCGGTGCTTCCTGGTCGCTCGTAGGGACGACAACAAGGTCATGCGAAGCCGTCAAACAATG
The DNA here is from genome assembly GCA_029216955.1 of Iris pallida. Lineage (NCBI taxonomy): Eukaryota > Viridiplantae > Streptophyta > Magnoliopsida > Asparagales > Iridaceae > Iris > Iris pallida. The sequence continues at coordinate 8,506,425 of JANAVB010029816.1, read as the reverse complement.
GGAACGAAAACACAATGAGGAGGTTGGCTAGAACAGAGCGAGGTGTGGTCGGAAGAAGCTTCACAGTTCCATTGAAAAGGGGTTATGAAGGAAAAGAATAGGATCGTCTAGGGTTTGACGGGAGCTTGGATTCGGCTGCTATCTTCCTATATTTATATAATATTGGATTGGATCCAGAAGAAGAACAGATAGGATGGAATCCCTTTAAAATCAGGTTGTTCTTATCTAAGGGTTGGAGAGCTTTTAAGTATTCGAAAACTATTTCGACTTCAAATATGTAAGTCTGCGGTTAGGTTTTGAATTAATAGAGCGGACATCCGGAGGGGCCGGCAAGGTTCGAGCCTCCCAATTGTGTGTGTGCGTGTGATTTCAAAAAAAAAAAAAAAAAAAAGAATTAATAGCTTTTGCATTAAGGCCCCTGAAATTTTAGGTATTTACCAGCCCCACTTTAAAAATCACTTTAAACTTAAATATCTATACATGGGTTCCCATACAGTAAATCAAGGATAAAAGTCAATAAAAATTTCACGTAGTTAAAATAAAAATAACAAATAAATAAAAATAATCAAGAAAAGGGGGTTCAATACTCACAAATCTACCCTCCTTAAAATAATTTCGTCCTCGAAATTCAAATTCATAACTATTCCTTAAAATTCAAAGTCTACTATTACCTTAATCTCCTCATATTTAATTCCTCAAAATATTTTATAACTTCTCTAACCATTTCATAGCTCTGAATACTTGAGGACTTCTACCCACCTTTGGTCACATTACTCCTCAAAATACGGTCACTAAATCTTATAATCCTCTAACTACTGGCTAACAACCCTTCCAACAGATATCTAGGGCATATGGCATCTATAATCCCGCATATCTACAAACAACCAACCATTCAATAGTCAAGCAATATTATACTATTACTTAAGAATTTCTGATAAATCTTAGACAGCACGATCGTTCGTCACCCCGAAATAGGAAGGGACGAGAATCAATGGTACGAAAAAGCAAGAAATTATAATCGAGAACAAATATAGAGTTTTCAAGGATGTAGGGAATTTCTAGGAAAATTTTTAAAGCAGTGTGGATTGAGATTCCTAAGGGTTTAGTCAATTTCGCAGGCTCGTATCAGTATAGTTACATAATCGATACGATATTCTTTGACCTGCATGGGCCACCCAAAAAACTTGTCACGACCCGCACCCTCTTTTCGGACGCGAGCTCGTGAGCAAGCCAGCTACGCATCAAGCGAACTCTAGCCCGACTCGAATACGTAAACGCTGTCACGGCTAGGGTAAGCTGCTAAATTATGGCAAAGGTAAATCTATATCTCAATCCACAATAAATATACGAAACATGAATGAGCACTATGGGTCGTGGTCTGCAGCCCACTAGCATATATGTCCGATAAGACTCTAAAGAAAGTAACAAGAGTCTAAAACTGAGTCAGGAAACAGGATATCTCATGATAAGGTAAGAAAGCACGAAAGGATAACAAACGTAATAATGATACCTGAATCCCACAAGCGTAATATCGCATCCGAAACCCACAAGAATCACAAATCCTCCGCCACCCAGGACTACTAGCTAACTCCATGCAATCGCTAAACCTGAAGAGATCATCAGGTCCTCATCAGGACTACTGGCTGTGATTTCTTTCTCATTCCTCTTCCCAATACTACCTCGTCGGGCATCTCTGGCAGCACTGTATCCCCTGTATCATCAGTAGTATCAGCATCACCCCCAGCGGACTCTCCTGTCAATACTTCTGCATCTACCTGTGCATCCTCGCCACTCGATGTCGAGCCACCAGCAACCACTCCGGGCTCAGCAACCGTAGCCGGCACCATCCCAAAAGCCTCTATATCGTCTTCCGGCGCCTCAACAGATGTATGGCGTGTCAGAGAAGACATCTTGCTAGTAGAGCCACACCCAGGAAATTCTTTTTCATAAAAAGTAACATCACGGGACAAAAAAAATTCACCAGTCTCCAAATCATACAGTTTCCATCCTTTTTTATCAAGTGGATACCCAACAAGGATACATTTTCTGCTCCTGCTAGCAAATTTATCATGTCGGGATGTCAAATCATACGCATAGTACAGACAACCAAAAATACGTAGATGATCATACGAAGGAGCCGAACCATATAAAACTTCATAAGGAGACTTAAAATGCAAGATACTAGAAGGGGTTCTATTTATCAAATAACATGCACCCAGAACACATTCTCCCCAAAAATCCACGGAAAGAGAACCCAGAAATCTCAATGCCCTGGCTACATTTAAAATATGTCGATATTTTCTTTCCACCCTTCCATTCTGTTGAGGTGTCCCAACACAGGATGTTTGGAACAATATACCTTGAGATGAAAAATAATCTCGTAAACAATTAAATTCAGTGCCATTGTCACTCCGCACACGACATATATCACCCCCAAACTGACGCTTCACCATAGCAATAAATTTAAGAAATATAGAATAAATAGCACACTTATCCGTCAATAAAATAACCCAAACAGCTCTAGAAAAATCATCCACCAAAGTCAAAAAATATCGTGTCCCATTAGATGACGGAACACGATATGGTCCCCACAGATCACAGTGTATAAGTTCAAAGCATCTCAAAGCACGACTACTACTATCAGGAAAGGCATCACGAGTCTGTTTAGCTTGATGACAAATATCACAAGCCTTATGAGAAAACACACTACTACCAGAGAGAAAAGGTAAAGTCTGCATTAGGATGCCCCAATCTACTATGCCAAACCTCGGAATCACTCTCTTTGTATGCCAGGATCACCGAAGCCAAAGAAGCTGGAACCTCCCCCAAGAAGTAAAGTACACCCATTTGTTCACCTACTCCAATCACCATCCTTGTACTTCGGTCCTGAATAAAACACAAATCAGGAGTAAATAACATATCACAATTTCTGGCACAAATCAATTGTGAGACAGAGATCAAATTATAAGTCAATGTCGAAACATAAAGAACATCCGTCAACACCAATGAAGCAATAAAAAATACTTTGCCTCTCAGAACAGCCTCAATAGTGCTCCCATCAAGCAAAATCACAGGACAGACAGGGCCCTCAAAGCAATCAACTAAACAGTCACGAGAGCCTGTCGCATGAAGAATAGCCCCAGTATCGAATATCCAAGTGACAGAAGAATTCTTACCCATCAGACGATCAGAGTTTGAAGAACCAGAGTTGGAAGGATTGTCGTTACCCAGCAAGCTCATCAGTTTCTGCCATTGTTCACTTGAGAGTGGTGAAGGATATCCTCCATGCTTCATATCCGCCGAACTCCCAGCAAGACCAGCAGGGACACCATGACCAGCAGCGACGACATGATGAACAACCCCTGCGCCACCAGTACCGCGTCCTCCATCATGTCTCTGCTGTGCCGGGCCTTTGCCACCGCCAGCACCACGTCCGCCCTCACACCGAGGACGAGTCTTCCACCACTCTGGATAGCCAATCTTGGCAAAGCAAGTTGCAACATCATGACCTATTTTCTTGTAATAAGTACAGATCATACCTGATTTATCCCCGGAATCTGAGGTTCGACTATTAGAAGTAGTAGAAAGACGAGGTAAAGTCTTGATAGTTAGCGCCAACACCTCCTCAGCAGTGGATTGGACCTGAGATTTTTGCATATCCTCCTCCTCACGGACTATCTGGTATGCTCGATCTAAACTTGGCTGAGGATCTCGAGCCAGAAGATTAGATCGGGTATGACCATATAACTCAGCATTCAACCCATACATAAAATCCTGAAAGTGGTCTTCATCCCTCATAGCCTGTAGCTTTACAGCAAGTTCACCACAGGAACAAGAAGGCAATGGAAAATAAGCAGCTTGTTCATCCCACAAAGACTACAAAATTCCAAAATAGGTTTCCACAGACATCGAAGCCGTTTGTTTACACTCAGCCAAAGCTACCTTAATTTGTTGCTTCCGACTGCCATTGCTAACAACAAATCTTTTCTCCAACAAGTTCCACAATAGATAAATCTCCTCAAAGTACGGCAAAGATTTTTTTAGAGACGGATCAATGGTATTAAGAACCCATTGAACCAATAGCGCTTGCACACATCTCCAATCAAGCAATTTACTAGCATCATTAACAGGTTTGATTTCAATACCTTCCAGAAATGTGATCTTTCGTCTAGAGATCAGGGAGAGACGTATCGACCGAGACCACTCAGCATAGTTCGGTCCAGGCAAAATAATTGGAGTAATAATATTTCCTGGTTGATCAGCAGAACTCAAAAAATATGAATTCTTCGGATTAGAAAAATTTGGATTGTGAGCACCGCCACCGCCAGTAGCGATGGAGTAGCTGGACGCAGTATCATCTGCCATTGCGGATGTCGGGTGTACAAAATAAAGTACAACTCCGATGAATCTGCCGCAGATGGACGGGGTCGACGACGAATCGGCCGCTGCTGGACAGGGTTCACGGCAAACATGTCGCGATCAGGGGCGCCGGATCTGGCACGTAGGGGCGAGCGACACGGATGTCGGGTGTACAAAATAAGTACACCTCTGACGAAGCGGCCGCTGCTGGACAGGGTTGGGTTCCGCGGGTAAGGGCTGGGCAGTCGGAGCCGGGCCTGATGGAGTCGGGCACCGGTACAGTCAGGCGCCGGGCCGGTGGACTCTTCCGTGGGTATGGGCTGGACAGTCGGAGCCGACTGTTGGGCTGTCGGGCGCTGGTGGAGTCGGGCGCCGGTACAGTCGGTCGCCGGTGGAGTCTTCCGTGCCGAATGCAGTCGGGCGCGGTGCAGTCGGGCGCCGGGCCGGTGGATCGGGCGGATGAGCCGGAGGGACAACAATATTTTATTATTACAATAAATTCATATTATTTTTCTTTGTTATCTGAGTTTAATCCCTAGGGATAATAATATTTACAATAAATTCATATTATTTTTTTCTTTTTATTGGTTTTTTTTATGTGTGTGCAATGCACGTGCATGTTACTAGTATATATAAGAGACAACTTGATGGGCTTGTTCTCGATAGTGATCATCCTGGTCCCGAATTCGAAGTTGATGCTCGGATCGTGCACGAGTTGGAATCGCTTGTCAGACTGCAGAAGGTGGCACGGTGACTACTGGGAGCACAGTGGACTGGCGTCCATGTCGGAAAAAGGAAAGGGCAAAGTGGTGGACCGGAGAGGTCAGGGTTCAGGGTCTCTTACCCCTGGAGTTGCCACCCGCTCACAGGGAGGCTCTCCGCCCAGCGGGACGGTCCTGGACTGAGATCTGCACACCGTTGGGGCCTAAAAGCCCAACTTCTATGGAGTATGTGCCATAGAAACCCGCAATTTTCCAGTTACATTTTTTAATTTTATTAATGTGTGTTTGCCACTTAGTTTTTTTTAACCTGTAAATTTTAATTAGCCAATTATTATTATTAAATCATTATTAGTTATTAATTTGAAAATTTTATATTTTTTAGAAAAATTATTATTTTTTGGAATTTTAGAGTTGGACCTGACCCGTCCAGACCCGTCTCGAACCCAAGTTCAATTTTTCGAAACTAATTTGGAAATCCCGTAGTATATATTTATAAATAAATAAATATCATTTTTTTATCAAAAAAACAAAGAATTCTTATAATTTTTTCTTTAAAAACTTTCATTAATTACTCACTCCTCTTTTCCAGCAAAAGGAAGACTTTTCCTTTCCTTTCCAAAAACCTTTTGGCCGACCCCTTCTTTCCCGTGGAGGAAACGTCGAGGACTCTCGGCCTTCCCGAGCCAACTGTCGCCGCAACCCCCTCGACTCCCCTCCGGTAACTCCTCCTCTCACTTCTCCTATAAAACCCCCCTCTTCCCCATTCTTTTCCATCACTATTTCACCTTCATCCCCAAATCTCCCGTGCCCTAACCCTATTTTCGGTGATCCCGACCCCGCAGCACCGTCGCCTCCCGAGCTCCGACGCCGAGCCCCTTTCCCGGCGACTACGCACTCCAGCAAGTCTCCCCAGCCGAACCCCTCGGCTGCTCCCCGCGACCGTCCATATCCGGTGCCAGCCCCGACGCCGGCGACCCCGCCGCCGTTCTCGACCGCCCAGGCGCCCGTCCGGCAAACCCTGACCCATCCTCGGGCCAACCCCTTCGTCGACTGTTCTTCCGCCGGCTCCGTCCGAGCCCAGACGCCGTGCATGATGCCCCATGCGTCCTCCTTCCGTTGTACTTCCCGATTCCGTGGCTGCCCATACCCTAGCCCTGATTCGCTTCCCCGCGGGTTTCTCGACCCGTTGTTTCAGTGACCCGCGACAGCACTGCTGATGTCTGCCTCACTTTCGAATTCCGATCCGAAGTCCCCGCTCGTCCCGATCCCCGCGGCTTTTCTGAGACGTTGTTCGCTGTTTCGCAGATTCTGTTCCGCTGTTCACAAGGATAATTTCTCTTTTACATCTGAGAGCTCTAGCCGAGCAATTTCTAGTATATTCTCGTTGCCCCGTTTCTATTTTTATAGTCTGCGATGAATTTGGTCCACGAATTTCCCCGAAAATTCGGTAACGAGACATTTTCGGATTTTCCGAAATCCTTTCGGAAACATTCTGTGAGTTCTCGGAATATTTCATTGGTTTAGGTTTTCCAATTCCATTTCAGAATTGGTTCTGTGGCTTATTTTCTTTGTGTGTTCTGTTGGTTCTGGAATTTTCGAGGAGTTTCGGTTTTCCGAAGTTCATTTCGGGTTTTTCGAGTTTCATTTCGGTATTCCGAATTTCGGAAACGTGCTGTGGATATTATTTTCGGGTTCTGGATATAATTATTTTCTGGTTGGAAATTGGGTTTCCCTGGTATGGGACTTGTGTTTGGTGTTTGTGGCATATTTTTTCAGTTTTGGGTTATCCCAAAAATAGAGGGAATGCTGCCAAAATTTTTATAAAATTATATAAATAGATTTCAAATCGGTTTTCGAAATGGTTTATTAAATTGGATTTTTGGGCGATGACTGTACCGGTCAGTGGGCCCTTAGTGAAATGCAAACGAAACCGATTTTACCGGACGTTGAGGCATTAGCTATTTTTGACGATTGGACCAATATCTGAGACTCGTAAATTAATTCAATTTAATTTAAATTATTGTTTTATTTTGTAATTAAATTGTAGGATAATTTTTAAAGACTAACCAGAGTTTTCTTCTTATTTAAAGTCATGTAAAATGGTCTGTAAAGGGCATAAGCCCAATTTTATTATTTCCTGTGGTTTTGTAATTAGTTAGTTAAAATTTTTTTTTCTGGTTATGGTTGACGTAAACACGTAAAATAGTAAAATAATTATTTTATAGAAAATCAATATTGTTTTCTCACGTTAAATAATTAGGAAATTACAAGTTCATTGCAAATTCATATTTTCTCATTTAAATAAAAATATTAATTTTATATAATACAAAAAACAAAGTTTTGCCAAATAAATTTGTAAATACGATTTTTTCTAATAAAAAGTTAAATTGACTTTTCTTTGTAAGATAGTAACTCACCTCGATAAGCGTTCTAAGTAGAGTTGTAAATAAAACTAAAATTTGACTAGGGTTCTGTTCTAGATTTCAATTAGATATGGTACAACATTGGTTCTAAGATAGAATTTTCAAATTGTAGGATTTCAAGAATATACTTGACATCTTCTTCGGTTCAGACATCTCAATCCAGTCAATAAAACAAAGGCAAGTATAATTTGTGTTAGTTTACCAGTTATTTAGTAATCGTTTTATTGCAAGTTTAAACCACGATGCAACACGGAACTCTCTCGGAGAGCATTGACTGCTTGACTGTTGGGTACTGGGGGAGTAGTGTAATGAGTATGACCACATCCAAAGTAGTATACTGACTGTGTTAGCTTACCCCTCATACACACGGGGATAAGCCATATCGTATCAATAGGATACAACTGTACAACCCAATCCTGTCATATTCATTGCCTATTCACATCATAATATTTTAACTGCTGGAAAACTGTTTATTTTAAATTGTTTAAAAGTGCATAATTCTATTATTATTTCAATTGTTGGATTATCATGAATTGTACTTTGCTCCCTCCTGACTGGAGACCAATATTTTTAGGTGATTGCGTCATCGAGGATCTGATGTCTATCTCTGGTCCCGTAGAACTTGGAACCTCATAATCTTAAGAGCTGGATTAGTATTTATTTTTCTGTTGGAAACAAGTGTAATAATTGAATGTTGTATTAATGTTTGACTTTTCAAATTGAATAAAATGTTTTTTATATTTCGTTAGAATTTTATCTGCATGAGTTTCACTGCTTGATACAGCTTACTGCCGCCATCTCAACAACGGTGCAGGCTGGGCATGATCCGATTCGACCCAAGAAATTGGGACCGGATCGTGACATGTTTTTAGTGGTGGCCCATGCAGGTCAGATCTGTAAATTGGTCTAGTCAACTTAATCTAGACCATCGTGCAATTCTGTAACTTGACCTAGGAATAGTTGACAACAGACTTTAGAAACAACTAGAACACTTAGATGATATACACCATGTTATATTATAGGGCCGAAAATTATTTACTTAAAAATCTATTTTTGCATGCTTATTATTCGTAGGATACCTTGTTTGTGTTTGTACCTAAACCTTATTAGGCTGATTGTACCTTTGAGTGTCCCATGACTTTCGAGATTATTTTCCTATCATAATTTTCAGGTTCTAGTATACCTTAGGATTCATATTCTTTTTGGAATAAGATTGAATTCTTTGGTCCTCTTCTTCTTTATCAAATCTAAATTTCGAATTCTTTATTACTACTCTACCTTTAATTGAAATCTTGATTCATTCGCTATGTAGAATTTCGAATTCTCTTAGCAACCCTGATAAATTTTTATCTATCCAATATATATCTACAACCATTATCCAACCTTTTGCCTTGATCTCCTTTCCAATTGACTAACTTTCTTGGAATCAATCCTGAATCAAAATTCTTCTGATCATTTAAACCTCAAGGTCAATTATTACCAGAAGAATTAGTTTAGTTCATGATTCTCTTAAAGGGGTTATTTTCAATTTCAATATTGATTGTTATCTCCAGAGTTATTCCAAAGACCGAGAATATTCTCATATGTTGACTTCCTCCACTCTACTCTCTCTATGCAATTTCTTGATCAAATCAAGGCCTAGAAAGCTTCTATGATCATGAAGCAGGAACGGTCAGAAAATTGATCATATTTTTGAATCCATTCTATTGTTCAATTTCCTTTAGTCAAGGAGAATTTTTAGCTGTCCCAAAGCTATTTAATTTCTTGGCGTTACTAGACAATTTCAATTTGATTTTCTTGAATCAATGAGACTTACCTTCTCTCAAATCTTCAACTTTTCTTAGTTATGAAATTATTCTTTTCAAAATAATTTTTGTATTCCCTGAGTAGTTTGTCGAGAATATTATCATTGGTTTTTCTTACTTAATCTGAAGCGGTGATGCTTCTATATTATCTAGTGTTTGACTCAATTATTCAAATCAAGGTTGATCGTTACATCTTTGAAAAATAAAATCGGAGAACAGATACTCCTCTTGATTTTAGCTCCAGTCTCTTGAATCTCAAACACACATTTTGAGAAATCCCTCAATCTCAGAAGAACAGTCATCTACATTTTCTATCATGTTTAGAACTTTAAACTCGTTATGATTATTTATATTATACCTCGATGTTTACTCATGATTTTGATCACAACAAAATATTCTAAACTCTATCTAGAAGATTCTAAACATGTTTACATTTTATCTTGATATTTAGCAATCATGCCTCGAATCTGATTTTGCCTTATGAAGTAAACCTAGAACATTTTATAGCTTGGATTTTTAGAGTGCATGATATATAGGATATATATGAGTTAAAATGTACAATGGTGATTAGTATCGAGGAAAGTTTGTGAATAATTAGACATTGAAGATTAAAGGCATAGAGATGCACTCTGGGAAGGTGCATGGTGAATTAACTATAAAGGATAATCGAAACAAAAAATATTGGACTTAAATATAAATAATTAAGGATGACGAATTGTATGAATAGAAGGGGGCCAATTAAAATTTTTTTTTGATAAGATTGCACCCGATAATATGAACTTGGGTTTAGTGAAAATTAATAAAGGAAAAGATCTTATTTGAGTAATGATATCATATGCATCTTAGAATTAAATTTTATATTGACTTTGAAGAGTTGACACTTTTGATTTTAAGGAGAACAATTTTTGTAATGATAGGCCACAAGGAGTTTTGATTAAATATTTTTGAAGATGTAATTGATTGAATATAAAATCTACTAGTTGAGGGAAGAATATCATGTTGGGTAGAAATTGAAAGATTAGAGGATTTAAATTTGGTAGATTAACACAAATAAATTTTGGTGATGTGGCTTCGAGCTTTAAATTAGTTGTCTCTAGATATGAGATATATATGAAACGTTATGATTTCAGTTTTGAAAGTAAATTTTTGATTTAAGGATCCCATTTAAAGGTTATCAAAGTTTTTGAAGTATGATTTTTTTTTTGATTTACAAAATTACCTCATTTATTTTATGTAGGAATTTGATTTGTGAAATGACAGTAAGGTTTTTTTTTTGATTATTCATTTGTCGAATTATTTAAAAACTTATGGTATTTTTTTTAAAACTATTTTTATAGATCCTCGCGGCAGGATAATTATATTGAGATGATCATCTTGCGCTTTATTAAAGGAGAAAGAGTAGCCATGATTAAATTTAAATCTTTGAGAAGGTTGTGTTTGAATCTTTTGATGTTTGAATTTGGATTTTGAAATTGAGATGGATGAACTTTAGGCTAAAGAGAAAATCAAATCTGTGGAAGTTCTATAAATTCTTGGAGACAAGCATTACGTGACCAAGATTGAATTTTGACTTTTAAGAAAATTATTTTTTTATTTGAATGAGGGAAAAAAAACTTATTCATCGAATTAACATTAGTAAAAAAAAATATTTAACTGAGGATTTGATTTGATTTTATGATCGAGTCACCAATTGATGTTTGAAGATGTTAATTTTTGGATACAAGAAATGGCATTTTTGGATTCCAATTTTAATTAGCTTGAAAAACTTGAATGTGAGGATATAAAAAAAATTGTGGATTAGCAATAAAGATTTTGATCTTATGATTTGATTTCTTACTAGAATTGGAATTGATGAGTAAAATTTTAAATTTGATATTTTCTAAGGTGGAAAGTGGAAGCTATGTAGGATTAAAATTTAAGGATAGAATTTATTTAAATAAAAGAGTTGAAGAATTGATATGGCACATTGATGATTTTGTAAAATCACAAGTTTTGAGGGATGTAGTATGATTGAATTTGATTTTTAAGAAGATTATCATTATATTACAAGATATAAATTTAAAGGTTGTATTTGAAGATTGAAAATTAAAGTTTGTTGGAGCATTGAATTTAAATTTAACGTTTAAGGATTGGATTTGATTCAAAAATTTAAAATTTTGCGGAAAACCAAATTTCGAGGAGTTGAGGATATTGGTGATTTTGAGATTTGGCATAAATAGTTATTATTTATTATTTGAGTTGAAAAAAAAATGAAGAATAGGATCTGTGGATTATTGTTCAAATTCGAATTTCGAGGATGAGCTTTGAAATGTTAATCAAGAAATATAAATTGGTTGGGTTTGATACGATATGTGATTGAACACAAATTTTAGTGATGTGACTCATTAAATTTTAGAATTTACTAGCAGACGTTAAAAGCTTAAATTTCGAGGACAAAATTTTCTAAGGAGGAAAGGTTGTGAAACCTGCAATTTTCAAGTTACATTTTTTTTAATTTTATTAATGTGTGTTTGCCACTTATTTTTTTTAACCTGTAGATTTTAATTAGCCAATTATTATTATTAAATCATTATTAGTTGTTAATTTGGAAAAATTGTATTTTTTAGAAAAATTATTATTTTTTGGAATTTTAGAGTTGGACCTGACCCGTCCAGACTCGTCTCGAACCCAAGTTCAATTTTTCGAAACTAATTTGGAAATCCCGTAGTATATATTTATAAATAAATAAATATCATTTTCTTTATCAAAAAAAAAAAGAATTCTTATAATTTTTCTTTAAAAACTTTCATTAATTACTCATTCTTCTTTTCCAGCAAAAGGAAGACTTTTCCTTTCCTTTCCAAAAACCTATTGGCCGACCCCTTCTTTCCCGTGGAGGAACCGTCGAGGACTCTCGGCCTTCCCGAGCCAAACTGTCGCCGCAACCCCCTCGACTCCCCTCCGGTAACTCCTCCTCTCACTTCTCCTATAAAAACCCCCTCTTCCCCATTCTTTTCCATCACTATTTCACCTTCATCCCCAAATCTCCCGTGCCCTAACTCCATTTCCGGCGATCCCGACCCCGCAGCACCGCCGCCTTTCGAGATCCGACATCGAGCCCCTTCCCCGGCGACTACGCACTCCAGCAAGTCTTCCCGGCCGAACCCCTCGGCTGCTCCCCGTGACCGCCCATCTCCGGTGCCAGCCCCGACGCCGGCGACCCCGCCGCCGTTCTCGACCGCCCAGGCGCCCGTCCGACGAACCCCGACCCAGCCTCGGGCCAACCCCTTCGCTGACTATTCTCCCGTCGGCTCCTTCCGAGCCCAGACGCCGTGCATGCTGCCCCGTGCGTCCGCCTCCCGGCGTACTTCCCGATTCTGTGGCTGCCCATGCCCTAGCCCTGATTCGCTTTCCCGCGGGTTTCTCGACCCGCTGTTTCAGTGACCCGCGATAACACTACTGATGTCTGCCTCACTTTCGAATTCCGATCCGAAGTCCCCGCTCGTCCCGAGCCCCACGGCTTTTCTGAGTGTAACGCCCCAGTCCCAAAATACGTAGGACTAAGTACGTAGACATGCCAGCTGTATTCATACGAAGTATGTAGGTCTTGTATGAATACATAACTGTAAAATGCAGTAATTGAAGACAAACTAAATCTCATCCACAATGAAAAGAATAATAATATTAATATCAACTCGAATATTTATGATACAATCGTTGGGCGGAGACAAAGTCCACTACCAACTATCTCAATGAAAGAAATGTACAATAAATCGAGCGATAAAAATGGCAAGACGAACCAAGCGCAATTGTCTTCGAAGGAATGAAGAAGACCACGGCCTTGGCTAGAATACCTGCGGAAGACATGAACACACACCTGGGGAAAAGTCAGGTCCTCAGACGGACGTAGCAAGATACAGGAAGAACAAGCTAATATAAACTGTCAGAATAAAATAATATATAAATGACTATTCTAGACACAAATATGCAAAGGAGATTCTAACCGCCTATTGTGTAATTTAGAGGACAACTTTCATGCGCATGGGTGGGATTTTAGGCTATGTGTACGTAACTGGCATCCAGTCATCTGTATCCGACCGTAACGTCCAAAACGTCAGAGGGTATCTGCAAATAAATCGCCACAGTTCCATCCGGAGACTGTGGTTTACCTGTTTGGCTTCCCATATGCACTAGCGACTGTCCTCCCCCAATATTTCCCACACTGTTCAAGTCATGTCCATGGCTCGTCCAGTTTTGTAACTGCTTGAGCCTCTAAACCCTAGTCATAGCAGTTACGATTTTCTACCGTCACACGACTTTAGAGATAGCTAGTCAATGAGTCGTGCCCCTAGCACATGTCTCAAAACCGTGTAGTGTGAGTGTCACAGCCAAAGGAAGATATAAGGATATCCTCCAAAAAAAAGGTAGTCTGCTAACACTAAGTCAACATGCACAAAATAAAGTAACGAATAATAAAGTCGCTTGCACCCAAGTATGGCTTGGACGCGCAGTTTATAACAAAGGAAACTAACAATATGAAACAAAATAAATAATACAAAAAATAAATAATTTGACAGTAAATTAGCAAGGTATACTTGCCTGTTGCGACGCCTGGTGAGCTGCCTGGTGAGGTACAACAAAGGTGGCACAAGATTGACTTTGGTGCTACAACTATGCAAGGGGGCCTCTGTTGACGACATGAAGTATTCCATCGGGTCCAAGAGGGGTTAAAATTAGCTAGGGACGACAAGGGGAAGTACGGTATTGGCAAGGAATAGAAATAATGGGCTAATCACGAGATGGAGAAAAATCGAAGGAGGTCAAATAATATATAAATTTTTAGAAAATTATTTATAACCTTGAAAACTGTATTTTTTTATTACCAAATTATTAAGTAGTAAAAATCGTTTTAGGTCGAAAACTATAGTTTAATCAGTAGCAATATTTTATATAAATACCTGGAAATATTTAGTCAAAAATCATTTTGGATAATTACTTGAAAAGTATTAAAAATCGTTTTAGGTAAACTCTAATTTTAAAAATATCATTTTGAGATAGAAACTATATTAGTTAAAAATAAAATTTTGGAAGAAGAAAGAAAAAAAACTAAAATTTTATTTGATACTCGTGAAATATTTATAAAATATTGTAAAATATCTTTTTACTAGTTAAGATATATAAAATGAAATATACAAAAATTAATTTAAGTAAAAACGCATTCATAATCACTTAGGAATATATAATCATATATTTTAAGTTAAAATTAACTAGATTTGTAAATATTAAATTATGGTATTGGTAGTCCAATATGAAAATAGTATTAGGCTATCTATAACAGTAGTAATGATAATGAAATAATCAATAATAATAGTAATAATAATAATAATAATAATAAAATAATACTGATAATAATGAATAAAAACAAAACAAAACAACAAAATAAAAATAAAAAAAAAGTGAAATAATAATACCCAATGGTTCTCCTCTACCAGCGGGTTAATCAAAAAAAGAAAGAAAAAAAAACTCAGAGGGAAGAGAGAGAGAGAGAGAGAAAGTGAGGAGAGCGATGAAGAAGGGAGAAGAAGAGGAAAGAGGGAGGCGGAGAGTATAGAGAGAAAAGAGAGGGCGGAGGGTTCGAACGGAGGGGCGAGCGGCCAGCGGAAGGAGGCGGAGCGCGGGAAGTCGGCCGGAGTGAGGTGGAGCGGGGGTTTCGATGGGGCGGAGGACGGAAGAGGGTTTCGGGAAGCGGCACGGCGGTGGACAGTGGGGGTGGCTGTGGCCGGAGCGGGTGATGGGGGTCGGCAGCGGTCGGGTGGAGGTGGAGAGACGCGGTAGGGTCATCGAGAGAGTCGGAGAGAAGCGGTCAGGCGGTTGACGGCGACGGACGGTGGAGGAACGGGGATAAGGGGGTTTGGCCACGCGGCTCGCCGGCGGACGCGCGGCGGTGAAGAAAGGAAGAAGACGGGGCGAAGGCGGCTAGGGCACCGGCGGCGGAGGTTGACGACTGGAGCGGGGCGCTCGAGGCTCGTCGCTCGGAGGTCAGCAGCGGAGGTACGGTGGTGGCGGGGGTGTTTGTTTTTATTTTATTTTATTTTATTTTTTTCCTTGGTCGACTGTGTTTTGGGTCGCCGGCCTTGGAGCCGAGGATGGGGGTTTCGCCGGTGGGTGGCAGGCCGGATTTTGGGGCGACAGTGGTGGTGGTTCTGGTGGTTGCTGCGGTGGCGGTGCTTGGTGGTTGTGAGGGGTTGATTTGGGCACCGGGGATGGCCGAGATTGTGGCACGGTGTGGTGGAGTTGCTAGGTTCGTGTGGTGGTTATGTCGATGATGGTGAAGTCCTGGTTGGTGGTTATTGGTGGGATTATGGTTGTGGGTGGTCTAGGAGAGTCGGCTGGTGTTGGCGATGTGGATGGCAAGAAGCTGGTGTGTGGAGATGGCCACGAGGGGGTGGCCGAGAAGTCGAGGGTAGGTTTTGACGGTGAGGCGGAGGTGGTGTGACGACTTTTGGGGGTTGTGTTGCAGGAGGAGGCCGCGATGATGGTGGCGATGGTGGTGATGGCTACGGCAGGACGGGAAGAGGAGCGGGTGGTTACAGCGAGGCTGAGCTAGAATTTTAGGCTAGAAATAGGATTCGATTGTGTCGGGGGCGTGTCCGACACAAGAAAGTTATGTATTTGTAAAAAAATATGGAATAAGAATTTGGATGGACACAGGCACGATGCAAGTATATTGTTGAGAAATTTGTAGAGTTGTAGAAGTTTATGAATGAGTACCTGCCTATTTATTGGATATGGGAATTTCCAGTTAGATAAAGATTAGAAAAAGATTTAAATCCCATTTTTGATAATTTACCATTAAAATTAAAATCAATAAAATCCAAATTCAAATACAAATCCAATTTAAATTTTACTTAAATCTAATCTAAATTAATATAGATAAATTATATTTCCAAATAAAAGCTATTTAAAACCTTTTCAAATGTAAGCCAATAAAAATAATCTTTTCAAATCTACTTCATCATATTTAATTCAATCTAAACCAAAACAATATTTTCAAACACTTTTTCGAATAATAAAATATTAATATTAAATAAATTTTGAAAATTATAATAAATATTTTTAAGTATTAATAGGAAATAATTTAAACTACATTTTTAATAATTTAGATAAAACAATTTCGAAAATAAACATAAATAATCAAATCTTTAAAATACCTTCTTGCTAAATTACTTTTAATAAAAATAACTATTGTATATATTATTTTGAAACTATCATCGATCAAAAATATTTTTCTAAAAATTTGTACCTCGCACATATTCGTACTCGACGAGTAAATACGGAAAATGCAAATTTCCGTACGACGTACAATACGACTATGCGACGTATAAATACAAAAAAAAATCAGTACTAAAGATATAGTAAAAATTTAGGGGTTTTACCTCCTACCCAACTTACTAGAATTTCGTCCTCGAAATTAAGAATAAGTAGGGAGGAGGGGAGAGTAGGTACAAGGGTATGTCGATACGGAACACGATCCTATCATCAGGCAAGGAGATGACGTTCAATGCAACATGCATTAGAAAATCGCGATTTCAAATAATGTCGAAATAATCATGGATATGATTATGGGTGAGGTCGCTAACTAACGTAAGTAAAAGATCGAAAGTTTTGGAAATAAAGGTAAAATAATTAGAGAGCAAGAGTACACGGTTCCTTAGAGTGAAGTTACGCGTCTAGGTTTTAGGGGTGGTTAAGGAAATAATTCTAGTCATTTCTAAATATCAAATGATTAGAGATCATGATCAAGAGTCGAAGGGTAGGTCGAATAACTCGAGACGAGGTTGTAAACACAGGGCTTGGTTGATGGCTAATTATAACTATCATGGTCATAGGGGAACACTTGGTTTCTATCTATCAAGTACGAGTGTTCTGTCCTTCCAAATTAAGTGAAGGACAAAACGAATAAGAGTTCGAAGGAGATGTTTATTGAATACGAACACGTGGTTCAAAGGTGACTGAATAAATTCAAAGAGAATTGCCAAGGCAGACGTGGATGAGATTCTAGGGAGCAAGCTTAACTATATCTCCACCCACGTATAACGATAAATAAAAGCGAACCAAAGTGCACTCGGTTGATCAGACCATCATGCATTGGTTCTGACTAGACAATATGTTAGTGAACGCGCGCTCAATAGCATGTGTCTTGAACAAGTTTGATAACGGTTTAAACTTGCAAAACTAGGCTATAGTAGCAACATTTAATTAAGATGGGAAAAATACTACAACAAAAAACCCTTTTAATGACGCTCGATAAGACGTATTAATGATGCTTGATACCTAAGCGTTATCAAAGTTCGAAATACCTTTTTTTTTATGACGGTTTGGGCTAATTCTGGACTTTTTATAACGTTTATAAAACAAAACGTTATTAATATTTTAGAGCGGTGGCAAACTTGTAATTAATAAACTTTCAACAAAACCCTTCACACCCGATCTTTTTCAGAGCTTCCCTACTTCCCCTCTTCCCTTCTCTTCCTGAACCCTAAAATTTTCATAAACTCTAATTTTCCCAAACCCTAACCTCATCCGCCGCTCCTCCAACTTCAACATCGCCCGCCTCGACCACCTCTACGTCGACCCCCACAACCTCGGCAAGGCCCGCATGAAGCTCCACTACGCCGACCTCTCCGACGCCTCCTCCCTCCGCCGCTGGGTCGACTCCCTCCTCCCTGACGAGGTCTACAACCTTGCCGCCCAGTCCCATGTCGCCGTCTCCTTCGAGATCCCCGACTACACTGCCGACGTCGTCGCCACCGGCTCCCTCCGCCTCCTCGAGGCCGTCAAGTCCGCGACCAGGCACAAGCCCTCCATCCGCTACTACCAGGTCGGCTCCTTCGTCGATACCGGTCCTTCACCAAGGTCTCTTCCACTTCTGGCAATGGCTCCTCCGTCGATACCGGTAAGTTTTTCCCCCTCTCCAGACCTGCCTTTCCTGTTTTTTGCATGTATTCTCTTCGTTTTGATTTCTCGATCGTCGCTAGGTCTGAGCATTGAGCTGGACGCGGTGTCGAGCTTCAGCGAGATCGTGCCGGACACTGTCGTCTTCGACGATTTCGAGAGGTTTCTTTTCTTCCTCCTCTTATCACTCGTTTGATTCATAATTTTTTTCCTTCTTATTGATTTTGTTGAAAAATTTTAGGTTTCCGCCGACCGCCGCGACTGTGAGCTCTTCCTTATATGTTAAATTAGACCAGAAATTGGGATTTCGACTGGATCAATTATTGGGGTAACAGAAAATTGATGCCTTGGTATAGTATCACAAAGTATACCTCGACCTTCCTTAGTTCAGCTTCACTTTTCGCTTTCTGATAATTTTCCCATGCTTGGATTTTGATCTCTTCTTGCTTAAACCTAAGTAGTTCAAAATCACAGAGAATTCCTTCAAAGATAAATTCTAAAAGAAACTAACACTACAATGTTAATTCTTAAGAATGTGCATGCAATGCATAGTATGGTTAATTGTTTTATGCAGGTTTGTAATATTTGATTATTGATAGTGTGATCCATATAATGTTGCAACTTTGCAGGATGCCATGGGAAAGGATGTGGACCTCAGCACTTACAAGGGGAAGGTGCTGCTGATTGTGAATGTAGCATCCCAGTGGTAATGTCATTCTTCATGACCTTAGCTTTCTTCTAATTAATTGATCATCTAGATGCCATGATCAAAATATGAGCTGGTTATAACTAGTCCAACTTACTTCTTGAATACATATTGTACTATTTTTTTCTTAGTTTTCCTTGTTATTTGTTGCAGTGGTCTGACTAATTCGAATTACACGGAGCTGAGCAAAGTGTATGAGAAATACAAGGATCAAGGTATTATGCTATTCTTCATGCAGTAGTTGCAAGATTTTTTTTAAAAAATTACTGTTCTAGTCTATGTTATTGGTCTCTGGTGAAGTACTATGGTTGTTACGGCTTCATATTTTACAAGATTTGTGTGGTTCACCTTCAACCTCATTGATGCTCTATATCAAGGTTCGAGGTATCGGTATCAAAATCAGTATTGGACCCTTCAATCAGTATTGGACCCTTCCTATTGGACCCTTCAATCAGTATTGGACCCTTCCTATGAGTATTGGCGGTTTCGACAGTATTGGTAGTTTCGGATTGGAGTGTCCGATTTCTTTGGTATCGGAAAGAAAATAATTATTCATAAATTTAGAAAAAATATTTTAGACATTTAGGCATAATTTTAAGTCTTTTCTACTATTGTTCCACAATAGTTTTCAAAGTGAATGAAATAATAGTCACCCTTGATGATTGGGTTATCTATGATAGACAAGTTTTGTTCATTTACATGCTTTTACAACCTTACTATTCTTTTACATCATTGCTTATTAGTCTTTTTCGTTCAATTTTATTTGTTGAATTTACTGGGAAAGAGACCGTCAATGTCGGTATCGGTCAATATCGGTATCGGTCGGTATCGGATTGGGACATGCCAAACTATATCGGTGTCAATTGTATCGGGTCGTTATCGGTAGATACTGCAAAGTATGCTCTATGTGGAACGACAGTTTTGTTGATATTTTCCTCTTGGAAGAAGAACGGTGTTTTCCACAGTAAAATTTGGTCACGTTTAATTAAGAGCTTATGCTTGAAAGAAAGGCCACTCCAAAAATCTTGTTATGTGCCTAACAAGAAGTGTTAAAACATTTTCCAGACACTACACGACACGAAAAAGGCAACATGTCTTAACATTGTGTAGTATACATATCCCTACAGCTTTCTTTATGCATAATAAAACTTTACCAAAAAAAGTAGTATACTACACAATCTGCCACTGTTTAGCTACATGGTACAAATATTATTTTGATCCTGTAAATTGTACCATCAACTTTCTTTATGCATAATAAAACTTTATTTGTGCCATTGTGCTTGCCCTTTGCTTGTTTGCCGGTATGTCATGCTGAGGTTCCATTATATTTTGCAGTTGACTGATGCTCTGGAATTGAGTAAGCAGACTATGAAGACTGTGAAGCAAAATCTTTGGTAGGCATTTGCTTATAACATTGTAAGTTTACTTGTTATCCCTATTTTAATTCTTTGTTATGTTCATTCATTTAATTCTTCGTCACTTTCATTCTTTAGCTATCTTTTTCACTTTCATTCTTTAGCTGTCTTTTTCTCTGTGGGTTCGACAAGGGAAGCCATAAATTAATAGTTGTTATATGAAAGGATTGACCAAACTCTCTCTACAGTTGGCATCCTGACTGGGTATCATCATGCTATTGTTTTTTGCCAAAAGTCCTTGTTGATACCAAGGGATAGAATGCCTATAAGCCTTTTGGTATCTTACCTTTTAGTTAGGTTGTTGATCTTGTACAACCAGGGTGCACCTGAATTCCAGAATTCTGGTTGACCAGGATACAGAGTAAAGTATAATTTGTCGATCAACACGGAAATATGCAACATGTAGAGGGATTAGTAAAAATGGGTTCCGAAGAACCCTGATAACTTTGGTTCAGAAAACAGTACCATTCCTTATTTCTTGTTTTAGGGACATGGTTTAGAAAACATATATTGGTCAAATTGGGTTTTGAAAACAATACCCCAAAAAAGTTGTGTTTTGTAGTTTTAGGCTCTTAGATTGTTAATTAACACAATCTTGATTGTGTTTTTCCCCATAGGAGGAGGTCTTAGGTGTCTGCTACTCCTAGATCTCCATTTTGTCTCACCATGACATATGACATATTTGGGTTCTATGATGGACTTTGGTCTAATGGATTTGAGCAGTATCTGCCTTTACTTTTGTTTACGTAAATGCTAAACACTGAATAATTAGCTGGTTTTAAAGTTGGGTTGATATATAATATTTAAGCATAACAATTTCCCTCATTTTATCCTTAACTGAAGCCAACATGCCATGGTTGCACCCTATGTTGTCCCTATTTTCTATCACATGAAGCATGGCTGGTCTTCCAGTTATCTTCAAAATTTTCCTTCAGATTCGAAGGATATTGGACAATCACATAACTATCTGGAAGCACAACTTTTGTCATTTTGTGTGGATATCTAACTTCCGCTGAAAAGGGATAAATTTAAACAGAATTTCAGATTAAACCTTGGGATGAAAAGTGTTAAGACTTTTGATGCATTCTATTATATTGTGTTGAAGTCCCTAACACTACAGTAAAACTTTTTTTGATGCATTCTATTATAAGCTATCTAGGTGCCATAAACATTCCTCTAGCCACTACAGTAAAACTTTCATAAATATTTCTCAAATTTTAGGGGGGCTTTATATGACACTCGTCTTTGAAAGATGATTACCAAGTATGATTGTAGATGAAAACCGGGTGACCATACACGTTGTAATACTACAACAAAATTGTGTGGAGGTTGGTTTTCTTGTTTACATTACTAATTGTTGTTGTAGGCATCACAATATTTCAAATAGTAAAGATAATAGTAACATCAGTATATGGTGCTTGAAAGAGTGATCGAATGTTTAGGTTTCATCTACTGACTTCTCATAGCCAGTGTCTTAATTTATTTCGTCTCCTTGTGTAAATGTCTTGGCCAATATAGGTCTGGAGATTTTGGCTTTCCCCTGCAACCAGTTTGGATCACAAGAACCAGGAACTAACGAGGAGATCGTAGAATTTGCTTGCACACGCTTCAAAGCCGAATATCCCATCTTTGACAAGGTAACTTTTACCAAATCTACTGGCTTACAAGATGCAACATTTACTTGAGAAAAAAAAACATAGTTCCAGAGTCCATTTCTCCCGTCTCTTCATGTCCGTTGGATCGATTTGAGCTTGAATAGTTATCTGCGAGATTCCGCGTAGCTGAAGAAAAGAAAAAAACAAACATTAACCATAAATTTCTAGTTGCATGAACATATCTATACTCAGATTAGAGAAGTCCTTGTTGGAGACAATGTGTACTCCTACCATGAAAGAGTATGTGCATCTCTTACTTTTTATTGCTTTATTTAGGTTGATGTCAAAGATGAGGCTTCATATTTATGGTTAATTGTTTTATACAGGTTTGTAAGCACTTCTTGGATGCAGTGGAAAAGAAACAGTACGGCTGGTTCTGGGTTTGTCCCAATGGTAATAAAGAGTGCCACTATAGGCATGCTCTACCCCCTGGATATGTCCTGAAGTCTCAGATGAAGGCTTTATTGGAGATCCTGATATCTTCAAGAGATGGCAGAGAGAAGATCCATGGTCATAATCTATTTAAGTAAATATTTCTAATAATTTGTTTAGCAAAAGATAGATTTATTCCTATTTTTTGGGTACATTCTGTATTTGGATATTCAATGTAATGAAGATGTTGATATGTACTCTATTTTGAGAAATGTAATAAAGATGGTGATATATAATGTTAAGTTTTTGGAATGTGATATATACTGTGCAGTATAGAGCATTATAAATATGCTAATTTGAATAGTATAAAGTGTTATAAATGTGCTGCATTGAGCCTATACATATTATCTATTCATGACGTTTTGAAATTGTTCTGAATTGTGTACTATATATTAACTATTCATAACGCTTTTATAGAAACTATTCATGACGGTTATTTTATGACGGTTTTAAAAAACATTTATAACACCCGTTTTCATAACGGTTGCTGTGGAAAAAAAAAAGCGTCATGGTTCGTCATTAATGACGCTTTTTAGCCGTCATTAAAAGGGTTTTTTGTTGTAGTGAAAAAACATAAGCACGAGAGAATAAGATTGAAATAGAGTAGAATTAGTTCAAACTCCTTAGATTCTAAGTTATAACCTATGTTGGTCTCTATACAGTCGTCCTATAGTCTCTTTGTCCAAATCTTTGGTTGACTAGATGGGTTAGGGTCTTCTAAATTCTAGAACCTAAGTGAACTTGCTAATATAGGGCACAAGGACAAAGGGACTACAAGGTCATAAGACATTCTACCCAACTTACAAGAGTTAAACTAGTAGGGTGATGGAATAATGGGTCACGTCCATCTAGTTTGGATTACCTTTCTAACCAACATCAAGCACGAAAGAAGGATAAGAATTAACGGTAGAGGAAATCAAACAAGATACAAATCGAGGAGTCAAGCGAGAAGGCAGTCAAGTATGTGGATGAGATCCTAGACTCTAATCCTATACGCAGGCTTGCTTGGTACGATAAAGTAACCAAATAATTTATCTTGACCTGCATGGGCCACCCCAAAAACATGTAACGCCCTAGTCCCAAAATACGTAGGACTAAGTACGTAGACATGCCAGCTGTATTCATACGAAGTACGTAGGTCTCGTATGAATACATAAGCTGTAAAATACAGTAATTCAAGACAAACTAAATCTCATCCACAATGAAAAGAATAATAATATGAATATCAACTTGAATATTTACGATACAATCGTTGGGCGGAGACAAAGTCTACTACCAACTATCTCAATGAAAGAAATGTACAATAAATCGAGCGATAAAAATGGCAAGACGAACCAAGCGCAATTGTCTTCGAAGGAATGAAGAAGACCATGGCCTTGGCTAGAATACCTGCGGAAGATATGAACACACACCTGGGAAAAAGCAGGTCCTCAGACGGACGTAGCAAGATACAGGAAGAACAAGCTAATATGAACTGTCAGAATAAAATAATATATAAATGACTATCCTAGACACAAATATGCAAAGGAGATTCTAACCGCCTATTGTGCAATTTAGAGGACAACTTTCATGCGCATGGGTGGGATTTTAGGCTATGTGTACGTAACTGGCATCCAGTCATATGTATCCGACCGTAACGTCCAAAACGTCAGAGGGTATCTGCAAATAAATTGCCACAGATCCATCCGGAGACTGTGGTTTACATGTTTGGCTTTCCATACGCACTAGCGACTGTCCTCCCCTAATATATCCCACACTGTTCAAGTCATGTCCATGGCTCGTCTAGTTTTGTAACTGCTTGAGTCTCTAATCCCTAGTCATAGCAGTTACGATTTTCTACCTTCACACGACTTTAGAGATAGCTAGTCAATGAGTCGTGCCCCTAGCACATGTCTCAAAACCGTGTAGTGTGAGTGTCACAGCCAAAGGAAGATATAAGGATATCCTCCAAAAAAAAGGTAGTCCGCTAACACTAAGTCAACATGCACAAAATAAAGTAACGACTAATAAAGTCGCTTGCACCCAAGTATGGCTTGGGCAAGCAGTTTATAACAAAGAAAACTAACAATATGAAACAAAATAAATAATACAAAAAATAAATAATTTGACAGTAAATTAGCAAGGTATACTTGCCTGTTGCGACGCCTGGTGAGCTGCCTGGTGTGGTACAACAAAGGTGGCACAAGATTGACTTTGGTGCTACAACTATGCAAGGGAGCCTCTGTTGACGACACGAAGTATTCCATCGGGTCCAAGATGGGTTAAAATTAGCTAGGGACGACAAGGGGAAGTACGGTATTGGCAAGGAATTGAAATAATGGGCTAATCACGAGATGGAGAAAAATCGAAGGAGGTCAAATAATATATAAATTTTTAGAAAATTATTTATAACCTTGAAAACTGTATTTTTTTTATTACCAAATTATTAAGTAGTAAAAATTGTTTTAGGTCGAAAACTAGAGTTTACTCAGTAACAATATTTTATATAAATACCTGAAAATATTTAGTCAAAAATCATTTTGGATAATTACTTGAAAAATATTAAAAATTGTTTTAGGTAAACTCTAATTTTAAAAATATCGTTTTGAGATAGAAACTATATTAGTTAAAAATAAAATTTTGGAAGAAGAAAGAAAAAAAAACTAAAATTTTATTTGATACTCGTGAAATATTTATAAAATATTGTAAAATATCTTTTTACTAGTTAAGATATATAAAATGAAATATACAAAAATTAATTTAAGTAAAAATTCATTCATAATCACTTAGTAATATATAATCATATATTTTAGGTTAAAATTAACTAGATTTGTAAATATTAAATTATGGTATTGGTAGTCCAATATGAAAATAGTATTAGGCTATCTATAACAGTAGTAATGATAATGTAATAATCAATAATAATAATAATAATAATAATAATAATAATAATAATAATAATAAAAGTAAAAAAATAATAATGATAATAATGAATAAAAACAAAACAAAACAACAAAATAAAAATTAAATAAAAATAAAAAAATAAAGTGAAATAATAATACCCAATGGTTCTCCTCTACCAACGGGTTAATCAAAAAAGAAAGAAAAAAAAAACTCAGAAAGAAGAGAGAGAGAGAAAGTGAGGAGAGCGATGAAGAAGGGAGAAGAAGAGGAAAGAGGGAGGCGAAGAGTATAGAGAGAAAAATAGAGGGCGGAGGGTTCGAACGGAGGGGCGAGCGGCCAGCGGAAGGAGGCGGAGCGCGGGAAGTCGGCCGGAGTGAGGTGGAGCGGGGGTTTCGATGGGGCATAGGTCGAAAGAGGGTTTCGGGAAGCGGCGCGGTGGTGGACAGTGGGTGTGGCTGTGGCCGGAGCGGGTGATAGGGGTCGGCAGCGGTCGGGTGGAGGTGGAGAGACGCGGCAGGGTCATCGAGAGAGTCAGAGAGAAGCGGTCAGGCGGTTGACAGCGGCGGACGGTGGAGGAACGGGGAAAAAGGGGTTTGGCCACGCGGCTCGCCGGCGGACGCGCGGCGGTGGAGAGAGGAAGAAGACGGGGCGGAGGCGGCTAGGGCACCGGCGGCGGAGGTTGACGACTGGAGCGGGGTGCTCGAGGCTCGTCGTTCGGAGGTCAGCAGCGGAGGTACGGTGGTGGCGGGGGTGTTTGTTTTTATTTTATTTTATTTTATTTTTTTCCTTGGTCGACTGTGTTTTGAGTCGCCGGCCTTGGAGCCGAGGATGGGGGTTACGCCGGTGGGTGGCAGGCCAGATTTTGGGGCGACGGTGGTGGTGGTTCTGGTGGTTGTTGCGGTGGCGGTGCTTGGTAGTTGTGAGGGGTTGATTTGGGCACCGGGTTTGGCCGGGATTGTGGCACGGTGTGGTGGAGTTGCTAGGTTCGTGTGGTGGTTATGTCGATGACGGTGAAGTCCTAGTTGTTGGTTGTTGGTGGGATTATGGTCGTGGGTGGTCTAGGAGGGTCAGCTGGTGTTGGCGATGGGGATGGCGAGAAGCTGGTGTGTGGAGATGGCCGTGAGGGGGCGGCAGAGAAGTCGAGGGTGGGTTTAGACGGTGAGGCGGAGGTGGTGTGACGACTTTTGGGGGTTGTGCGGCAGGAGGAGGCCGCGATGATGGTGGCGATGGTGGTGATGGCTACGGCAGGACGGGGAGAGGAGCGGGTGGTTACAGCGAGGCTGAGCTAGAATTTTAGGCTAGAAATAGGATTCGATTGTGTCGGGGGCGTGTCGGACACAAGAAAGTTATGTATTTGTAAAAAAATATGGAATAAGAATTTGGATGGACACAGACACGATGCACGTATATTGTTGAGAAATTTGTGGAGTTGTAGAAGTTTATGGATGAGTACCTGCCTATTTATAGGATGTAGGAATTCCCAGTTAGATAAAGATTAGGAAAAGATTTAAATCCTATTTTTGATAATTTACCATTAAAATTAAAATCAATAAAATCCAAATTCAAATACAAATCAAATTTAAATTTTATTTAAATCTAATCAAAATTAATATAGATAAATTACATTTCCAAATAAAAGCTATTTAAAATCTTTTCAAATATAAGCCAAT
The DNA here is from genome assembly GCA_029216955.1 of Iris pallida. Lineage (NCBI taxonomy): Eukaryota > Viridiplantae > Streptophyta > Magnoliopsida > Asparagales > Iridaceae > Iris > Iris pallida. Next base: position 8,479,421 of record JANAVB010029816.1, on the reverse strand, counting down.
AAAAATAATCTTTTCAAATCTACTTCATTATATTTAATTCAATCTAAACCAAAACAATATTTTCAAACACTTTTTCGAATAATAAAATATTAATATTAAATAAATTTCAAAAATTATAATAAGTATTTTTAAGTATTAATATAAAATAATTTTAAACTACATTTTTAATAATTTAGATAAAATAATTTCGAAAATAAACATAAATAATCAAATCTTTAAAATACCTTCTTGCTAAATTACTTTTAATAAAAATAACTATTGTATATATTATTTTGAAACTATCATCGATCAAAAATATTTTTCTAAAAATGTGTACCTCGCACATATTCGCACTCGACGAGTAAATACGGAAAACGCAAATTCCCGTACGACGTACAATATGACTATGCGACGTATAAATACAAAAAAAATTAGTACTAAAAATATAGTAAAAATTTAGGGATTTTACACTGAGACGTTGTTCGCTGTTTTGCAGATTCTGTTCCGCTGTTCACATGGATAATTTCTCTTTTACATCTGAGAGCTCTAGCCGAGCAATTTTTGGTATATTCCCGTTGACCTGTTTCTATTTTTATAGTCTGTGATGAATTTGGTCCACGAATTTCCCCGAAAATTCAGTAACGAAACATTTTCGGATTTTCCAAAATTCTTTCGGAAACGTTCTGTGAGTTCTCGGAATATTTTATTCGTTTAGGTTTTCCAATTCCATTTCAAAATTGGTTCTGTGGCTTATTTTCTTTGTGTGATCTGTTGGTTTTGGAATTTTCGAGGAGTTTCAGTTTTTCGAAGTTCATTTCGGGTTTTCCGAGTTTCATTTCGGTTTTCCGAATTTCGAAAACGTGCTGTGGATATTATTTTCGGGTTCTAGATATTATTATTTTTGGTTGGAAATTGGGTTTCCCTGGTATGGGACTTGTGTTTGGTGTTTGTGGCACATTTTCCCTGTTTTGGGTTATCCCGAAATAGAGAGAATGCTGCCAAATTTTTTATAAAATTATATAAATAGATTTCAAATCGGTTTTCGAAATAGTTTATTAAATTGGATTTTTGGGCGACGACCGTACCGGTCAATGGGCCCTTAGTGAAATGCAAACGAAACCGGTTTTACCGGACGTTGAGGCATTAGCTATTTTTGACGATTGAACCAATATCTGAGACTCGTAAATTAATTCAATTTAATTTAAATTATTATTTTATTTCGTAATTAAATTGTAGGATAATTTTTAAAGACTAACCAGAGTTTTCTTCTTATTTAAATTCATGTAAAATGGTCTGTAAAGGGCATAAGCCCTGTTTTATTATTTCATGTGGTTTTGTAATAAGTTAGTTAAATTTTTATTCTTTTCTGGTTATGGTTGACGTAAACACGTAAAATAGTAAAATAATTATTTTATAGAAAATTAATATTGTTTTCTCACATTAAATAATTAGGAAATTACAAGTTCATTGCAAATTCACGTTTTCTCATTTAAAGAAAAATATTAATTTTATATAATACAAAAAACAAAGTTTTGCCAAATAAATTTGTAAATACGATTTTTCCAATAAAAAGTTAAATTGACTTTTCTTCGTAAGATAGTAACTCACCTCGATAAGCGTTCTAAGTAGAGTTGTAAATAAAACTAAAATTGGACTAGGGTTCTGTTCTAGATTTCAACTAGATATGGTACAACATTGGTTCTAAGATAGAATTTTCAAATTGTAGGATTTCAAGAACATACTTGACATCTTCTTCGGTTCAGACATCTCAATCCAGTCAATAAAACAAAGGCAAGTACAATTTGTGTTAATTTACCAATTATTTAGTAATCGTTTTATTGCAAGTTTAAACCACGATGCAACACGGAACTCTCTCGGAGAGCATTGACTGATTGACTGTTGGGTACTGGGGGAGTAGTGTAATGAGTATGACCACATCCAAAGTAGTATACTGACTGTGTTAGCTTACCCCTCATACACACGGGGATAAGCCATATCGTATCAATAGGATACAACTGTACAACCCAATCCGGTCATATTCATTGCCTATTCACATCATAATATTTTAACTGCTGGAAAACTGTTTATTTCAAATTGTTTAAAAGTGCATAATTCTATTATTATTTTAATTGTTGGATTATCATAAATTGTACTTTGCTCCCTCCTGACTGGAGACCAACATTTTTAGGTGATTGCGTCATCGAGGATCTGATGTCTATCTCTGGTCCCGCAGAACTTGGAACCCCAGAATCTTAAGAGCTGGATTAGTATTTATTTTTCTGTTGAAAACAAGTGTAATAATTGAATGTTGTATTAATGTTTGGCTTTTCAAATTGAATAAAATGTTTTTTATATTTTGTTAGAATTTTATCTGCATGAGTTTTACTACTTGATACAGCTTACTGCCGCCGTCTCAACAACGGTGCAGGCTGGACATGATCCGATTCGACCCAAAAAATTGGGACCGGGTCGTGACACTGCTGCCGGTGGTGGCGGTGGCAGAGGTGCGTACGACCGGTCGGCGATAACGACGACAGTGCCCGGGGGAGCCAGATGGGTCCCCGACCTGACGGATACCCCGAATTTTCTACCTGGATCCGGTTCTAGATCTCCGGATGGACATATGGAGGGAGGTGGCTGGACGACCGTTACGAAACGACGGGAAGCCAATGCGGGAAGCAAGGTGGGGGTGCACAGAGTCTCCAAAAGATGTGCTCTTTTGCTGCGAGGAAATCGAACGAAGGATCGGGGCTGGGGATGTCGGTTCGTGGCCCTGCGGTGACTACTGGGAGCACAGTGGACTGCCGCCCTAAGGCGACCATGTCGGAAAAAGGAAAGGGCAAAGTGGTGGACCGGAGAGGTCAGGGTTCAGGGTCTCTTACCCCTGGAGTTGCCACCCGCTCACAGGGAACGGCTCCCCGCCCAGCAGGACGGTCCTGGGCTGAGATCTGTACACCGTTGGGGCCTAAAAGCCCAACTTCTATGGAGTATGTGCCACCAAAGAAGGTATGGAGCAGCTTCTGGGCCTTGTTTCCTGCAGAGGAGATTGAGAAGTTGACTGCCTTCTGGAAAAAACACGCTGGTGTCTTACGTCCTAGGCAACAAGCCATTCTATGGACAGATCAGGGGGTATGCAGCACGCGTCTGGCAGCCTAAAGGTTGTATGGAGATTTTTGCTAGGGAAAATGGCTTCTAGTATGTGAAGTTTGGGCTAGCAGAAGATGTTACCAGGATCTTGCAGGGTGGTCCGTGGATATTTGATGGCAGGTTGATCATCCTGAAGGAGTGGACCCCAGATTTGTGTTGTAAGAGGAAAATCTTGAATACTATCCCGGTTTGGATACGCTTTCCTGAGTTCTCCGTTCGGTTCTGGAGTATCCCATTGCTGATGCGACTTGCCAGCTTGGTGGGCACCCCGATCAAGGCTGATGATGCCACAGCCTTTCAGACAAGGCTGATGTATGCTCGGATATTCGTCGAGATCCGGGCTGGAGGGGAGTTACCGAGTCTACTGGAGTATGAAGTGCCTTCTGGAGAGGTTCATACCCAGAAGGTGGAGTATGAATGGGTTCCCCCAACCTGTTCTCAGTGTGCATGCTTCGGATATCTGGACAGTTCATGCCCGGCAGGGGGATCCCAGCCGACGCCTTCTGCTTCACCTCTTGAGGTGCCTGGCCCACCACGGGCAATGGAGTCTCTGTCTAGGGATGACGAAGCGGAGGATATCATGCAGGAGGGGGATCGACCGATGGAGGAGACTGGGGGCTGAGCCTCACTATCTCTTCCTAGCCGGCTCCTACTAGTGGGGCTATTATCACCTTCTCAGCGCAGAGGAGTATGGTCCCCAGAGGGATGGTGGCCTTGGGAAGAGAGGAGCAGATTGATGGCGGGCCTCCTGAGAAGATGGTCTATAGTAGAAAGAGACGTGCTGGACCACTGTGAGATGGTCCCTCCAGTGCGGGGGGTCATTCCCTTGCTAGGGATGATGCACTCTGTGTGGACAACCCGGCCTAGGCTCTGGTGCTCTTCCAGGCAGCGACCCGGCAGCCTCCTACTTCTGGGATAGAGGAAGATATAAAAGCGACGGATGTGGTACCACCCTCCGGTACCAGTCCAGGTGATATTTAGGGGAACCTCTCTCTAAATAATTAATGGCGATTATCGCCTCGAACGTGCAGGGCACGTATTCATTAGGAAGATGGAGGAAGATTTATGGGGTCTTACACAGAGAGAAGTGTTACATCTCTATCCTGCTGGAGATGAAGATTAAAGGGGAGAAGACTTTAGCTCACCGGACCCCATCTCATTGGGTCCAACTCCACAACCTGGCACTATACGACATGGCTAGGATATGGGTCAGATGGAATTCTACCTATTGGGATGGGGACTTGATCTTGATGACGGATCAGCTGATTACCATCTCTTTTGAGAACAAGGGTGGTTTCCGATTCTTACTGCGAGCGGTGTACGGCCACAACGACAGGCGACGGCGGGAGACCCTGTGGAGCGACATATCCAGGGTGGCCTCCGTTGCTGCTTTTTCGTACCTACCGCTTCTACTGATAGGGGACTTCAATGTCCTACTAGACAGAAGGAAGACGGTGGGTGGCCGGCCGGACCTTGATCCGGTCCTATATGACTTCCAGAGATGCTTACTTCAGGTGGGACTTCAGAGGATGTCGCGCTCGAAATTTATCTGTGTAGCGCCCCGCTTTTGATAGGCGACGAACTTCATAATATGCTTGCGCTGAGTCAGATCGGCCGAAAACTTAGATGACCATCTAACTCGATCGCTGAGCTTGGTAAACGATAACACCTTGCGGCATCGATTAAATCGATTTAGACAGACGTTACGAGAATCGATCCAACTAATGGAACAACTTTTGTTGGAATATGTCCCAAATGCAGCGGGCTGCATCTCGGCGAGTGAGCTCTCTATAAGAGTCCCTTCGACGGGACCGGACCGCTGTATGGTTTTCTTGGAGCTTTTGCCGCTGGGTTTTGATGAAGTTCTTTCGCGTCATTTTTCTGGATACAATCTAAAAATTTCGAAGCAAGGGAAAAGAAGGAATCCTAACAAAGTGTTGGTGCCATTGCTGAAGCTCGCGTAACTAAAGCTTGAACGTTGTGAAGCGCTTCGACAGTCGGTACGAACAAAGGACTTGGTGGGTGATTCGGCCCTTTCTTTTCTAATTAAATGCAAACGAATTCATTCAAATCGACGATGCAAAGTTAAATGCATGCAATCCACTAAGCAGTGAAATGCTCTTAACCATATGACTAATGACATATTAAATACTTCATGCAACAATTAATCAAATTAATTAAATAAATAAAACCCTAACCACAACACGGTTCAGAAATCTTATCATCGAAGCAGTGAACCACGCCTACAACCAAATAAGGACAAGGGGTGGCACACTAATCTGCGACGAGATACTGTTCCATGCCATGGCCAGTTACAAATATATGATACATACAATCAAGATATAGGTGCCAGATACCATATACAGAAAAATCAAAAATTTACGTATTCCGGGAATGGGGAGTGACATCTCTATCCTCCTTAGAAAAATTTCGTCATCAAAATTTCGATAAGGCTAGTCGAGCACGCTCTCAGATCACGAAATACACTCATGACATATAGTAAGCACAATTATCAAACAACACATGGCATATGAACAGATTATGAAAGAAAGAACAATCAAGTAAAAGTACAAACAATAATCATACCCGAGAAGGAAAGTGATTGGAGACATACGAATAAAATATGCCTCCCGAGTTAGTTAGGTAGGAATTCGTCCTCGAGGTCCTACACTGACTCCCAAAGTGGACAAGGGTCAATGCTTGAGATAAGTTGGTACTAATGACTTAATCAAGAACGAGACCCTGCCCAGAACGTACTCTCGTAATCAAGACACATGATGAATATCACATATCACATGATACGAGAGCAGATGAGTGAGACGAGAAAGTCGCCTTTACCCTTCGAATATAGAACTCAAGGAATTATAATAAATAATACTCAAAACTTTCCCACAATCTGACCACCTTCAGCCAACCTCTGTTCTAATACTCCAAATTCTATTTGCCTCTGCACCTGCTGGACTCTCTGCTGCTGCTTTTCCTGGCCCTGCTGTTGGGGTCTCTGCTGCCTTACTTGATGCGGTCCTACCTGATATTGCGCTTGTCGGTACATCTGAGCTTGCGTCAGTAATGGGCGCTGGGCTAGTGGCCTCACTGCTATTGCTGGCCCTTGATACGGTGCTACCTCTAGAGCTGGCAATGCCGAAAACTGTTGAGCTGGCCCTCCTGGCCTCTATATCTGTGGGCACGTAGCTATACGTTGGTCTGAACCTCCATACCTCAAGCACTGTCCATTCGCTGACCGACACACTTTCCGAGTGTGTCCTCCCTTACCACAATAAGTGCGACCTACTGGTGCCTTCTGACGTTGCTGGTGCCTCGGTTGCTTCTATCGAACTGGTGTCATCACAACTGTTGTGACCGGAGCTGTATCACGAATACGGACGCCAGGCGCTGGTGCTGACGTCCGAGGTACTTCTCCTCCTCCTCTAGCACTCTACGTATGAGATCTCTTCTAGCCTCCAGTCCTTGTTGATAACCTTTGAATAGTAAGCTCGTGCCTCCGAGCCGCCATCAATACTGTATCGAATTTCTAGTAGTCGTGACCCTCCACCAGCTGCATAATCTCTAAGTGAAGTCCCTGCTGGAACCTCATAGCCTTCTTTGGCTCTGTCGCCACCATTATCGGTGCAAATCGACTCAGTCTACAGAACTCCGCTACATAACCATCCACCGTCCTACCAGCCTGCTTGAGGCAGATAAATCTCTGCTGAAGCTCATAACGAGCTACAACGCCAAAGTACTTAGCCTTGAATCTGGTACTGAAGCTATTCCAAGGAACAGGATGCCTAATTCCAACCTCTTCCGATGCCCACCAGTCACGGGCGAGATCCTGAAGCAATAATCTGACTTGGTCAACCTTCTCTTCTGCTGGAACCTTTTCTGCCGTCAGTATGGACTCAATATCCTGAAGCCAAGCATCCTCCATGATGGCATCCTCCGTGCCGTCAAAGTATCTCGGGTTAAGTCGATAAAACCTTCCCGACGCTCCTGAATCATTCCTGATACTTCTCTCAAGGGCTAATTGTTACCCCTGATTCAGTAGCACATTCTGTTCTTGCTGCTGGGTCTACTGTTGTTGTTGGGCTGCCATCTGGTGTTGCTGGGTCTCTAATAAACCTCTGATAATCTGCAATCGTGCCGGTGCGTCTAGTGCTACTGGTACTATCGGCATCACTGGAGGTACGGGAACCTCTGGCCTCTGTATCTCAACTGGCTCATGCTCGATAACGTTCTCGATGTGAATCTGTCAAGGTAGAGGGGCTACCCCTTGCTGATCTCCAACTTGTTCCTGCTCTACTAGATTCTCTCCCATGCCGGCTCCTCCAATATCCGAGAATGATGTGCCCCTAAAGGAAAGGATACAAGTTATCAAAAGACGGGACGGAAAGGAATCGAGGATGATAATCAAGTTAAAAATCAAGGTGGGAGAAAGAGAAGACGAATCTGGAGATCAAAGGGAACATATTTTGATTGAGACTCCTATAATCGCAACACCCCACAAGTCTGAAAAATAGACCTGCATGGGCCACCAATAAAACCTTGTCACGCCCCAGTACCGGAATACTGAGATGGACTAGGCCAGCTACTCCATATGAGGTATATAAACGTCATATGGGATCGTGGCTGTCAAGAGACAAGGGGGTGCATGCTACAATCAAGTCTCCTATGGTCCCACAGAGCATCTGTCTCAATCAATCAAAATAAGAAGCAGTAAATAATGATCATATAAGACAAAGCAGTAAGGCTTCCCCGACGCTTCATCAAAATGATTCATGAGACTAGCTATACAAAATGATAAGCTAGTACCAAAAGTCAATAGTACATAATTGTAGTCAGCCGCGGTCTGATTTAATTACATTTATGTAAGGAACTAAATATTCAGAACTGCCGGCTAAACAGGTGTCGGTGGCTAAACGTCAAGTACAAAATAGAAGATATTAGAGTGGTGAAGAAGAAACCCACTCATGGTCCCTAGCGCCCATACTCCTGGTGTGCACTATTGTTCGGGTAGAAGGCTGGAGATCTGGCCAAACAAAACCAGAGGGGGCAGGCCCCGAATAGCAAGTACCACAAGGGAGCACAAAATGAGTGAGATAAAATCCCAAGCATAATAATAAGACCTGATTCAAGAGCTATAGGTTTATA